>SJYX01002676.1:108732-170569 GCA_006410675.1 Oreotragus oreotragus | reverse complement strand
AAAAAAAAAAAAAAGAGTCTTCTCCAACACTACAGTTCAAAAGCTTCAATTCTTTAGTGCTCAGCTTTCTTTATAGTCTCTCACATCCATACATGACTACAGGAAAAACCAAAACTTTGCCTAGACTGACCTTTGTTGATAAAGTAATGTCTCTGCTTTTTAATATGCTATCTAGGTTGGTCATAGCTTTTCTTTCAAGGAGAAAGCATCTTTTAATTTCATGGATGCAGCCACCATCTGCAGTGATTCTGGAGCCCCCAAAATAAAGTCTGTCACTGTTTCCACTGTTTCCTCACCTATTTGCCATGAAGTGATGGGACCAGATGCCATGATCTTAGTTTTCTGAATGCTGAGCTTTAAGCCAACTTTTTTACTCTCCTCTTTCACTTTCATCAAGAGATTCTTTAGTTTTTCATTTTTTGCATAAGGGTGGTGTCATCTGTGTATCTGAGGTTATTGATATTTCTGCCAGCAATCTTGATTCCAGCTTTTGCCTTATCCAACTCTGCATTTCTCATGATGTACTCTGCATATAAGTTAAATAAGCAGGGTTACAATAAACAGCGTTGACGAACTCCTTTCCTGATTTGGAACCAGTCTGTGGTTCCATATCTAGTTCTAACTGTTGCTTCTTGACCTGCATACAGATTTCTCAGGAGGCAGGTTAGGTGGTCTGGTATTCCCATCTTTTAAAGAATTTTCAGCAGTTTGTTGTGATCCACACAGTCAAAGGCTTTGAGTTAGTCAATGAAGCAAAAGTAGAAGTTTTTCGGGAACTCTCTTGCTTTTTCAATAATCCAGCGGATGTTGGCAATTTGATCTCTGGTTCCTCTGCCTTTTCTAAAACCAGCTTGAATATCTGGAAGTTCACGGTTTACGTATTGTTGAAGCATGGCTTGGAGACCTTCGAGCATTACTTTGCTAGCGTGTGAGATGAGTGCAATTGTGCAGTAGTTTGAACGTTTTTGACATTGCCTTTCTTTGGTTTGGAATGAAAACTTTTCATTCCTGTGGCTACTGCTGAATTTTCCAGATTTCCTGACATATTGAGTGCAGCACTTTCACAGCATCATCTTTCAGGATTTGAAATAGCTCAACTGGAATTCCATCACCTCCACTAGCTCTGTTCATAGTGATGCTTTCTAAGGCCCACTTGACTCCGCATTCCAGGATGTCTGGCTCCAGGTGAGTGATCACACCATCATGATTATCTGGGTTGTGAAGGTCTTTTTTGTACAGTTCTGTGTATTCTTGCCACCTCTTCTTAATATCTTCTGCTTCTGTTAGGCCCACACTATTTCTTTTCTTTATTGTGCTCGTCTTTGCATGAAATTTTCCTTTGGTATCTCTAATTTTCTTGAAAGGATCTCTAGTATTTCCCATTCTATTGTTTTCCTCTATTTCTTTGCACTGATCACTGAGGAAGGCTTTTTTATCACTCCTTGCTTTTCTTTGGAACTCTGCATTCAAATGGATATATCTTTCCTTTTCTCCTTTGCCTTTAGCTTCTCTTCTTTCCACAGCTATTTGTAAGACCTCCTCAGACAACCATTTTGCCTTTTTGCATTTCTTTTTCTTGGGGATAGTATCAACAATAAGTTCTGCTCATTTTTATGCAAGGAAAAGGAAAAAGTTGTCAATGAAATAACGGTTTCACTTTACTACAGGGATGTTACTGGAACCAAGTTTTGTTACTGTTTTCATTTTTTCTTTATGCTAGAGGCCCATGGAAAAGTGGAAATAATTTATCCTTAACTTGCGTAATGAATCGTGAAAAAAGATGTCTCTTTCCTGACTTAATATGAAAAATAAAGAACTTAAAAAAATTTAAATCTCTGGTGATCTGGGTAAAGGTTCACTTAAATATTTTGGAATAGTATAATTATAGCTCTAAGAAAAAATTGAATTGGATTAAAAGCCCTACTAACAATTCATATTTCCAACTCTATAACAATTTCTTTTACTGACCTCTGGGTATAATGTTTTCTACCAGACTCCAGAAACAGGATATTTTACAATCCAGGAAAATAACCATATGAGGATTTTATAATTATATCCAAGTAAAAAAGAAACTTGATCTCTCTGATTTAACAATGTATTAAATATTAAACCATTAATATTTTTCTCCCTCATTATGCATTTTTATAGGAAGGATAGTACCTTAGAGGAGTCTTGATTCAAATGATAATATTCATTTGAATTTGAAGCTAACCAGGGAAATAAGTATTTTCTGAATTTTTGCTGTAGGGAACAATTGAAACAAATGTATTGAAATTCATGACTCACACTTGACTACAGGCAATATCAACTTAAAATTCAAGGTTGTAGTGTTCCAGATGTGTTGTGAGGCTTCATGCATACAATTTCATCAACAAGAGATAAAAGAAAAGCAAAACCTCATGAATTTTTTCCTAGGAAACTTAAAATACATTCTTTTCATGTGCAGATGTATTGGTGTTTGTTTATCAGAAAAATTTTAAATGTATGTTACACATTTGTTTGTTTTCATTCACATGTAGAAAATAGAGTTAAAGCAGTATTTCAATTTTAATTATAGATTTAGTAAATCACTCTTATCGACTCAATTTACCATTAAATGTATTCTAGTAGAATATCTATCATATATAACTGTATAACAATAGGATAAGATAAAAATTATACTAGGTGTTCATAAAATTTCAGCTTTCTTGTGTAGTAAAATATCCTAATATTTTTAAAAGAGATATATTATCAATCATTCAAATACATTTTTATCAATTCATGTATAAAATGGTATTCTCTTTAGCTTGATTTTGAAATACTTTTAATTTAGTGAATTTGTGAACTTTAAAGTCAAGAAAGAAGTACAAGTATATAGAGCTACAAAAGAAGGAAAAACATATTTAACTACAAATGACTTTTTACTACTTAAAGCAAACTGTATCCTCAAAACATATATCATTATTTTCAAAAGAAGTTACTTTATATATGAGTTATTTCAAAAAAAGTTTTAAAAATATTCTTATTTTTTCAAGGGATTTCTAAAATGTTTATTCTGATAATTCTCAGTTTGAATTTTCTATTTGATTTGCATAAACACCATTTTAAAAAGAGAAAGAATCAGAATACAGTACTCAAATACAGAAGGGATATATAAGCCATTATTACATGGTAGTGTTGGCATGGTGATGAAGGCTGATATCTGCCCAAAACATAAATTGCTGTGCTCAATTGTCAAGAACTTTATTCATAAAAAGACTTTAAGGTTCAAACTGATAATATTATCATGTCTTATTGTTGACTGTTTTTTTGATTAGATCAGTTTTCATGTGGTGATTAAAGGATTACATTTAATATTTCTTATAATTAGGTCTGTGCATATGCTAATTTTTTTCACCATTCAGAAGGATCTACTTAAGATCTGTAGATGACTGCAATACAAGAAAAATACATAATAGAAATTACAAACCATTTTCAAAGTATTTTTCCTTTTTGATAAATGCATCATTTGAAAACTTTACAAATATGTTGCCCAAACCCCTAGAAGACACATGGTAGAGACACATTGTCAATTAATGATTTCATACTATTTTTTAAAATTATTGATATCATTTTGGTAATATGATATGCTATAGGAATTTGTTTTAAAATACCTCAGGAAAATTATAGAGAGTAAAGTGAATGGGGCAAAATCATGAAAAGTGTTGAATCTGTTTGATGACTCTATGAGAATTTGGCTTATTTTTATCTCTACATTTCTATGGTGAATATATTCATGAAATTTATTAAAAATATCTTTTGACTATTAAAAGTCATACATTTATATTACTTAAGCATTTATATTATTTAAGCATTTTTGAAATCAGGTTTAATTCTCTTATCTCTGTGCTAACTTTAACATTTCTAACTTTAAAAATACACGGGGAAAATATGTCTTGAGTTCTTTTTGGTCATTAAAATAAACTCTTTGTGGCATTTTTTGGACAAAAAAGCAACAGATTTCTAATATTGAATGCATTTCTGCTGAAATACATTCCAACAAATACTTTTTTCCCCTAAAATTAAAATGGTCATTTTCAACATTACCAGTTGAACTTACTTATTTTAATTTTGATATTTTTCATTTTAAGTGTTTTTTTATTTATTTTATATAACATATAATATGCACATTATAAAGTTCTTGCAGAAGCTCCAATTAAAAGATGGAATCTAGCATTTATATGACCATTTTATTTTATTAACTTGTCAAAATTTTATAGTTTTTATAAAAGCTAGCAATAGGAGAGTTTTATACCTCTGGGTATTTTTTTCTTCATAATAAAATGAATTATACACATACACTCTAAGATCCAGGCCTACCTATATTATATGTGTATACATGATGATGATGATGATGAAGTTGCTCAGTCGTGTCCGACTCTTTGCGACCCCGTGGACTGTAACCTACTAGGCTTCTCCGTCCATGGGATTCTCCAGGCAAGAATACTGGAGTGGACTGCCATTTCCTTCTCCAGGGGATCTTCCCGACCCAGGGATCGAACTCGGATCTCCCACATTAGAGGCAGACGCTTTAACCTCTGAGCCACCAGGTATACATAAACACACACATTTTCACGTACATATATGTGTGTTAGTCACTCAGTCACGTCTGACTCTTTGTGACCCCATGGACACTAACCAGCCAGAATCCTCTATCTGTGGGGTTCTCCCCAAAGAGAATGGAGTGGGTTGCCATTCTCTTCTCCAGCAAATCTTCCAAACCCAGGGATCGAACCTGGGTTTCCTGCCCAGGTGGATTCTTTGCCGGCTGAGCCACCAGGGAAACTCTATACATATATGTATAAAGAAAAATTAAAACACATTTAAAATGTTTTGGAGGCATTTTAATAAACATTGTGAAAACTTTTGAAGTTTATGCTTTTAGGTTTTTTGCTTTGTTTTGGATGCAATAGAAAATAATGTTTCATTTTATGTAATACTTGTACCCATTAACATTTGTTACAATAACTGGTGTGTTTAGTATTATATTTCTTTGGAAGGAATGATGCTAAAGCTGAAACTCCAGTACTTTGGCCACCTCATGCAAAGAGTTGACTCATTGGAAAAGACTCTGATGCTGGGAGGGATTGAGGGCAGGAGGAGAAGGGAACGACAGAGAATGAGATGGCTGGATGGCATCACTGACTCGATGGATGTGAGTTTGAGTGAACTCTGGGAGTTGGTGATGGACAGGGAGGCCTGGCGTGCTGCGATTCATGGGGTCGCAAAGAGCTGTCTCTTATACACATCTNGGGCAGGAGGAGAAGGGAACGACAGAGAATGAGATGGCTGGATGGCATCACTGACTCGATGGATGTGAATCTGGGTGAATTCCGGGAGTTGGTGATGGACAGGGAGGCCTGGTGTGCTGCGATTCATGGGGTTGCAAAGAGTCAGACATGACTGAGCAACTGAACTGAACTGAATGATGAAATTACTGAATTTTTATTCTGGATGTTATTTCTCTACCCTATAAAACTTCCTTCTAAATCTCAAATCCTAAAATGCCCAGGGTTAATTATCCTAGAGTAACAAAATCTCCATTGTCCCTTCTAATAATGCCAAGGAGTTAACTCCATGGCAATGTGAAATATCAAAGTGTAGAAAAGGAAATACGGTTCCTGAATAGGAATCTGAACAATGACATGTGACCATAGCTTTTCATGAAGCGCTAATGAGGAGAACAGTAGTCCTAGATTTGCTCAGACAGAAGAGTGACCTTAAGGTGTTTCACAGCAGACTTGCCTTGACTGGATTGCCTATGGTCAAAAGATGTACTCTATGTGCAGAAGACACTAGGCAGTTTTTTTTTTTAATCAAGCAGGAAATATAGAAAAGAAAATTGATAACAATTGTCACCTCATCAAAGATACTGCCTATTCCATTTTTTTGTAAAATAGTCGCTTGAAGATCTCTCACGGTGTTCTTCCTAGCATTTGGTATGCCTATACACTGTTTCTTTGTTTCTGTCTTTTCCATCTTCCTTCTCTAGAAAATAAGCTGCTCAAGAGGAGGAAGCTTGTTTTTGTTGTCCACTTCTTGTGTGAATGAGTGCTCAGTCATGTCCAATTTTTTGTGACCCCATGGACTAAAGCCCACCAGGCTCTTCTGTCCATGGAATTTCCCAGTCAAGAATCCTGGAGTGGGTGGCCATTTCTTTCTTCAGGGGCTCTTCCTGACCCAAGGATAGAATACACGTCTCCCACACTGCAGGTGGATTCTTGACCACTGCACCACCTGAGAAGCCCTCACTGCTTATTTACAGCCCGTAACATACAGATGTGTTCAGTAAATAATTTAAATGCATAAATGAATGAAATGAAAAGATCTGAATGATTAGAATTCATTCACCCATGAGATAATGTATCTTGATGTATATTTATATTAACATAATAATTTGTGAAAACCTGAATAATTATAAGCTATATGGTAATGAAAACAAAAACTATACCTAATATGTTTGAATGTTATCAACACAAATTTGAAATATATTTCTGAGTAAAAGCTTTTTTTGGAAATTAACACTTAGATATGTTTGTTATTAATGGAAGATATGTGTTTAACTCTCCCCCCATCAAGGACGCCTACTATGGTTTTAATAATATAAAATAAAAAGGCACAAAACTAGAGAAGTCAAAGAGAATATGAAGAACAATGATGAATGAGAAATCATAGAGATTTTGGAAATTCAAGAGTGGAAGAGAGGAATGGTAGTTAACAGACCATAAACCATGAAACCTAAGGCTTCAGAAGGAAGCCAAAAAGGTATAAGGTGATTAATGTTGCAGAACTCTAGAAAAAACACTCAAGAATTGAAGGTACCAAATTCTTCTGAAAGAATTGGAAAGGTAAGGTAAGACTGATTGATTACAATTTAAAATGGGGAGGACTTAGCCAGCCAACAAGTGTACTAAGATACAAAGGTTTCCATGCCACAAAGTGGAATCAGAATACCATTAGGTAGATTCATGGACTCCAGATGGAGGTAGAGCTTTGAAATGAACACAAAGAGAATGAGTGAAAATGTCCATGCTGAGTGGTGAGAAATAGCAGACTTCTTTCTGTGACTGGCCCACTTCTTTTTTTCTAGTTTGGCTAACTCACAGATTATGTGAATCAGTTACAGTAATTGAAACAATGCAAAGGGAAACTGTAAAATGCTACTACCAATGCTGTCCTTTTAAACATATATATCTATATATCTATATCTATATATATATATATATTATAAGCTCTAAATATATGGGGCTGGAACTTGAGGAATGCTAGACATTAAAAAGTAAAATCAATGTTAACTTTCAATCCCAATTTAAATGAATTGAACTATTAAAAAATCAGAGCATGTGTGAATGAGTGCTCAGTCATGTCCAATTTTTTGTGACCCCATGGACTAAAGCCCACCAGGCTCTTCTGTCCATGGAATTTCCCAGTCAAGAATCCTGGAGTGGGTGGCCATTTCTTTCTTCAGGGGCTCTTCCTGACCCAAGGATAGAATACACGTCTCCCACACTGCAGGTGGATTCTTGACCACTGCACCACCTGAGAAGCCCTCACTGCTTATTTACAGCCCGTAACATACAGATGTGTTCAGTAAATAATTTAAATGCATAAATGAATGAAATGAAAAGATCTGAATGATTAGAATTCATTCACCCATGAGATAATGTATCTTGATGTATATTTATATTAACATAATAATTTGTGAAAACCTGAATAATTATAAGCTATATGGTAATGAAAACAAAAACTATACCTAATATGTTTGAATGTTATCAACACAAATTTGAAATATATTTCTGAGTAAAAGCTTTTTTTGGAAATTAACACTTAGATATGTTTGTTATTAATGGAAGATATGTGTTTAACTCTCCCCCCATTAAGGACGCCTACTATGGTTTTAATAATATAAAATAAAAAGGCACAAAACTAGAGAAGTCAAAGAGAATATGAAGAACAATGATGAATGAGAAATCATAGAGATTTTGGAAATTCAAGAGTGGAAGAGAGGAATGGTAGTTAACAGACCATAAACCATGAAACCTAAGGCTTCAGAAGGAAGCCAAAAAGGTATAAGGTGATTAATGTTGCAGAACTCTAGAAAAAACACTCAAGAATTGAAGGTACCAAATTCTTCTGAAAGAATTGGAAAGGTAAGGTAAGACTGATTGATTACAATTTAAAATGGGGAGGACTTAGCCAGCCAACAAGTGTACTAAGATACAAAGGTTTCCATGCCACAAAGTGGAATCAGAATACCATTAGGTAGATTCATGGACTCCAGATGGAGGTAGAGCTTTGAAATGAACACAAAGAGAATGAGTGAAAATGTCCATGCTGAGTGGTGAGAAATAGCAGACTTCTTTCTGTGACTGGCCCACTTCTTTTTTTCTAGTTTGGCTAACTCACAGATTATGTGAATCAGTTACAGTAATTGAAACAATGCAAAGGGAAACTGTAAAATGCTACTACCAATGCTGTCCTTTTAAACATATATATCTATATATCTATATCTATATATATATATATATTATAAGCTCTAAATATATGGGGCTGGAACTTGAGGAATGCTAGACATTAAAAAGTAAAATCAATGTTAACTTTCAATCCCAATTTAAATGAATTGAACTATTAAAAAATCAGAGCTACAAAGGAAACACGCTACCACAGAACAATTTCAGTACTCTTGACTGACATAAGCAAATTGGAACTATATGAAGAATCAGTGCTGCAAACGGCTTTGAAAGCCATAAATTGTAAAATCAATGCACTAAGCTACTGGAAGCCAATGTGAAAAGCACAGTGCAGGAACACTCTGGTGGTCAGCCTCACTCCCACCAGTGCCTGGCATCTATTCTATAAATTACATTTCAACAGGTTTGGCTTTCTTGCCAAAGAGGCCTTCAGCTCTTACTAGAAATAAGGAATGTTCTTTAAGTAAAGGAGAAAAAAGAAAGATACCCTTAATATTAGAGCAAGAAACAATTTAATTCTTAATATCAGAAACTGAGCTAAGTCACTCTTTTGTATACAACCAAGTGCCAAAGATCAAATGGAAGAAAAATGAACAACTTTTTGAAAAGTAGAATATCAGGAAAAATTAAGGTACTGGAAGACATGAGCTAGACTAAGAAAAAGAAAGAGGGAAGAAAATTGAATGTCTTTATCTATCTCCAGTGTCACTAAATTTCACCAAATTTAAACAATAGGTTCGATTGCCTGGGTCATGCAGGGTCTCCCTAAGCCTTCTCCATCTATGGGTTCATGTAGAAACTCTCTGGACAGTATCACCATCACTAAACTTGATGGCCTTGAAAAGGCAAGGTAATGAAATACTGAAACCATATCTCACCTCAACTGCCTAGACTTCACCTCAGTTAAGACCTTTTTCCAAATAATATGGAAAAGGTCTACAGATTTTATATATCAAATACAAAAACAGAATCAGAATTCATTATCCATTAAGCAGACAAAGAATGCACAGTTAAATAGGGGCCCAAGATAGTACTACCAGTGGCCTATAGTCATTGAAGGACTAGAAGTATATTGTTTAAAATATTTGTGAATATTTTATTTAAATATTTTATGTAACTATCTATTAATAGTTTAAAAAAGTTGTTTGTAGAAGATTATGTTCGGGGAAGGCAATGGCACCCCACCCCAGTACTCTTGCCTGGAAAATCCAATGGACGGAGTAGCCTGATGGGCTGCAGTCCATGTGGTCGATAACAGTCGGACAGACTGAGCGACTTCACTTTCATTTTTCTCTTTCATGCATTGGAGAAGGAAATGGCAACCCACTCCAGTATTCTTGCCTGGAGAATCCCAGGGATGGGGGAGCCTGGTGGGCTGCCGTCTATGGGGTCACACAGAGTCGGACACTACTGAAGTGACTTAGCAGCAGCAGCAGAAGATTATGTTATTTAAACATTAAAATAATATTTGTTAATATAAAATAAAGTTAGTTCCTTTATTTGGAAAAACAAATGTTACCCTCATGCTTTTTTATATAAGTTATTTCATGTTTATTTACTAATTCTATATTCCTTTCATGAATTATCTTTTCAGTCCATTATTCTATATTTGCAAAAAATGAATTTAAAAGCATTATGTACTTTAAATAGAGTAATGTTAATTGGAAAGTCAAATTAATTACTTGTGACTTATTTTAGGTATCTAGCATGCTAATTAAAGCCAAAGCATATTTTCCAGACTTTTTCAAAAATAAGTACGTATTCAATAAGTGACTGTAAATAATCTGTCCAATTTTCCCCAACCATTTGAAAGTATAGAATGTTAGATCATTAGGATAAATCAACAACTACAGCTAAATGTTAACAAGTATCCTGATTAAAATTACCACTCTGCTAGAAATAAATTCAGCCTTTCTGCATATATATTAATATTCTGTATATTAAACATAAGCCAAAATAATCCTATATTCCCATCTAGAATAGTTTTTATAGCTAATAATCATATTCAAAACAGCATAAATAGAAATTAATTCATATATAATAAAAATTATCTATATATATTTAGATTGTTTTATTTTTGTTATAAGTTGTGTGTGTGTGTTAGTTGCTCAGTTGTGTCTGACTCTGTGTGACCCCATGAACCATGGCCCACAAGGCTTCTCCGTCCATGGGATTCTCTAGGCAAGAATACTGGAGTGAATTGCCATACCCTCCTCCAGGGGATCTTCCCTACCCTCAGGTCTGCTGCATTGCAGGTGCACCCTTTACTGTCTGAGCCACCAATGAAGTCCATAATTATAAGTTAGCCTCTTTAATTAATATATGAATGACTCAGATATGGATATAAATTATATATGTTTATACGTTAATATTTGTCGGATGTATACAGTAGTATATAAATTAAAGATTAATAACCTAAATAGAATAATATGTCTATTGTTTTATTAGTGAATTTATTTCTTGTTTTTCTTTTGAAAGATAGACATTTATACAATTAACGCAAAGTCATCACCTGCTCTAAATAAGTAACTTTCAGAGAAATTCCACATCCACTACAAAGACCTACTGCTGACAGAGGTATAATCCATAGTTATTTTTTCATGTTGCATTAATAGCGATTTCAATAGAGATGAAAGTGCTTTCATTTCAGTTACTATTATTCACTTAATCAGTTATTAGAATCAGTATTAATCTGACAAATGGTGGTACTTTATGTAGTTAAAGAAAGCACTAGGCTTCTTATCCCATCCTAAAGGGACATAGAAGGAGATTTAAAGCGCTAAACATTGTGGATCCTGTAACTTTAAGAAATTAGTAAAGATTACCTAGCTTTATGTGAGCTCTATGATACTTTTGGCCTTTTATACAGTTCATGAGGTCCTCATGGCAAGTATACTGGGGTGGTTTGCCATTCCCTCCTCCAGTGGATCACGTTTTGTCAGAACTCTGTCCTATGACCCATCCATCTTGGGTGGCCCTGCTCATCATGGCTCATAGCTTCATTGAGTTGTGCAAGCCCCTTCGCCATGACAAGGTAGTGATCCTTGAAGGTGACTGCAGCCATAATATCAGAAGATGATTACTACTTAGCAGGAAAATGATAGTGTGTTAGTTGCTCAGTTGTGTCTGACTCTGTGTGACCCCATGAACCATGGCCCACAAGGCTTCTCCGTCCATGGGATTCTCTAGGCAAGAATACTGGAGTGAATTGCCATACCCTCCTCCAGGGGATCTTCCCTACCCTCAGGTCTGCTGCATTGCAGGTGCACCCTTTACTGTCTGAGCCACCAATGAAGTCCATAATTATAAGTTAGCCTCTTTAATTAATATATGAATGACTCAGATATGGATATAAATTATATATGTTTATACGTTAATATTTGTCGGATGTATACAGTAGTATATAAATTAAAGATTAATAACCTAAATAGAATAATATGTCTATTGTTTTATTAGTGAATTTATTTCTTGTTTTTCTTTTGAAAGATAGACATTTATACAATTAACGCAAAGTCATCACCTGCTCTAAATAAGTAACTTTCAGAGAAATTCCACATCCACTACAAAGACCTACTGCTGACAGAGGTATAATCCATACAGTTATTTTTTCATGTTGCATTAATAGCGATTTCAATAGAGATGAAAGTGCTTTCATTTCAGTTACTATTATTCACTTAATCAGTTATTAGAATCAGTATTAATCTGACAAATGGTGGTACTTTATGTAGTTAAAGAAAGCACTAGGCTTCTTATCCCATCCTAAAGGGACATAGAAGGAGATTTAAAGCGCTAAACATTGTGGATCCTGTAACTTTAAGAAATTAGTAAAGATTACCTAGCTTTATGTGAGCTCTATGATACTTTTGGCCTTTTATACAGTTCATGAGGTCCTCATGGCAAGTATACTGGGGTGGTTTGCCATTCCCTCCTCCAGTGGATCACGTTTTGTCAGAACTCTGTCCTATGACCCATCCATCTTGGGTGGCCCTGCTCATCATGGCTCATAGCTTCATTGAGTTGTGCAAGCCCCTTCGCCATGACAAGGTAGTGATCCTTGAAGGTGACTGCAGCCATAATATCAGAAGATGATTACTACTTAGCAGGAAAATGATGATAAACCTAGACAGTATATTGAAAAGCAGAGACATTACTCTGCCGACAAAGATCCCTATAGTCAAAGCTATGGTGTTCCCATTGGTCATGTACAGTTGTGAGAGCTGAACCTTAAAGAAGGCAGAAGAATTGATGCCTTCAAACTGTGGTGCTGGAGAAGACTCCTGAAAGTCCCTTCGACAGCAGGGAGATCAAACCAGTCAATCTCAAGGGAGATCAACCCTGAATATTCATTCACTGGAAGGACTGATACGGAAGCTGAAGTTCCAGTATTTTGGTCATCTGATATGAACCGATGACTCATTGGAAAAGTCCCTGATGCTGGGAAAGACTGAGGGCAGAAGGAGAAGAGGCATTGAAGGATGAGATGGCTGGATGGTACCACCAATGCAGTGAATGCAAAGTTGGGCACGTGAATGTGACCGTGAACTCTGGGAGATGGTGAGGGACAGGGAGGCCTGGTGTGCAGCAGTGATTTGGTCATAAAGAGTTGGACACAACTGGGAAACTCAACAAAAGCAATGATAATTTTGTCAGAAATACAGAATATATCTGAAAGCATTTTAGATGGCAACTCAGTTTAACACTGTTGTCGATGGGCCAGCCAGATGAGCAAAAATATGGGCAACCAAGCAAGTCTTCCTGTTATCCTATAAACAAAGAAGCACCTTTATTAAATTACACTTAAAAGCTAGGCTTTTTCAAGGCACCTGGAAGCCTGAACCCTAGGAAAGCTACCAGAATACTCTGTCTCTACAGCTTCCCCAGGCAGAGAACAATCGGGCTTAGAGCATCTAACTCCCAGGAATCAGAGATTTCAGTAATAATCTAGTGTCTAGAAACTTGGCTGTAAGCAAAATTACAATTTCATTTTCCCCAAAATCTCATTTATATTTAGCACTTCTGTCAAATGTAAATTTAAACAGCATACACAGTAATATTGCTATCCTGCTATGTTATCATATTATATAGCATTATGGTAGTTGCACTCATATAGCATTTAAACTCATTTCTACTTTGTGATCTAGGTACTCATTAGAACCCAATCCTAGATATTATCTTAGCTAATTAGTTGATAACAAAGCATACCAGGATTTTAGTTTCTAATACACTTTTAACTGAACTTCGGTATTAATGTTTTTGTTTTAATCTTACATATTTATTTTATGCATTTTAGAACTCTATTCAGAAAAGGAATCCATGTATTCTATAAAAATTCCAAAGGTGTGCATGGCACATAAACAGTGAAGATGCTCAAAATGCAGACCACAAGTTAAGTAGCCGCACCAGACCACATCAAGTCTAAGGTGTTGAGTGATTTTTATGCCATGCCTCTGTGGCTCTATTCTACCTTAAGCACTCCCTGGGAGATTGCAAAAGTGCTTAATAGCCATAAAGGGATTTGCGGTGATTGGATGAAAGAATTATTTTCAAAAAACAAATAAGGATAGCTCAGGAAATAATATTTCTCTCCATATTCAGCATTAGTCATCACCATCTGGCATAAAATTGCTAAAGCAAGCAAATCTGTCATCTTGTTGATAAAGTTATACTGAGGTTTTGAGAATGATTGGGCAAAGTACATAGGCCACATGTACAAACCAGAATGAGGGACTTAGTGAATGCTAAGTTGTTGTTCTTTCACTAAGTAGTGTCCCACTCTGCGACCCCATGGACTGCAGCACACCAGGCTCCTATGTCCTCCACTATCACCTGGAATTTGCTCAAATTCATGTCTATTGAGTCAGTGATGCTATCTAACCATCTGAGAATCCCTTGGACTGCAAAGAGATCGAACCAGTCAGTCCTAAAGGAAATCAACCCTAAATATTATTGGTAGGGCTGATCACAATAAGATTGTCAATCATATTTAAGAAACACATATCTCATGTTGATGTATGGCAAAACTAATACAATATTGTAAAGTAATTAGCCTCCAATTAAAGTAAATAAATTTATATTAAAAAAAAGAAACACACATATCACTTGTCAAGTGTTGAGTTCAGTGAGTTGATGATACCATGGGAAGCTTTCTTATTGGGTAAGGCTATGTTCCCTGGAATGGAAATGTTTCAGTTTATTATAGGACAAGTAGCATTTGGGTGCCCACAATGGAAAGGCAGTAATGTGTCATTCATACAGCAGTAGGATAGACATATGATTACAGACATTCTAGAAACATAAAGAAAGCTTTTTCAGTATTATAGAAAGATTTTTCTTTCTTTTGAAGAGATAGAATACTGTGGTTGGTAGCATATAATTCATAATTAAAGGTAACTTCCTTTTATGTTTCATGGAACTATAGTAAAAAGTCTTACCTAATGCATATGGTAATAATAATCTAGATCCTTGGTACATAACAGACCAAGTTTTGTACATATTCACAGTAAATAATGATTATCCTTAAGTATTAAAGGCATAGGAGTAATATCAAATCTTAGCAAAATATCTGTGTATTTATTTCAGTCCTATAAACCCTTCAACTGATTTAAAAAATGAATTCTCAGAATTCTGTCATCTCTTCATTTTTAATTTTAGTTTTAGTTCTCATTTCATATATTTAAAAATTTAGAAGCAGTCCTCATGCGAAGAGCTGACTCATTAAAAGACTCTGATGCTGAGAGGGATTGGAGGCAGGAGGAAAAGGGGACGACAGAGGATGAGGTGGCTGGATGGCATCACCGACTCGATGGATGTGAGTTTGAGTAAACTCCGGGAGTTGGTGATGGACAGGGAGGCCTGGCGTGCTGCGACTCATGGGGTCGCAAAGAGTCGGACACGACTGAGTGACTGAACTGAACTGAGGAAATGTTTGAAAACTATTTATGTGATTAGTTCAATTATGTAATTAATATAAATAATTAGAACCAGAAATCACAGTTTGTTATGTTTTAATAAGGCTTCTCTGATAGCTCAATTAGTAAAAAAAATCCACCTACAATGAAGGAGACCCCGGTTCGATTCCTGGGTTGGGAAGATCCTCTGGAGAAGGGATAGGATACTCACTCTAGTAATCTCAGGCTTCCCTTGTGGCTCAACTGGTAAAGAATCTGCCTGCAATGCGGGAGTCCTGGATTTGAACCTGAGTTGGGAAGATCCCCTGGAGAAGGGAAAGGCCACCCACTCCAGTATTCTGGCCTGGAGAATTCTATAGACTGTATAGGCCATGGGGCCCCAAAGAGTAGAACACGACTGAGCAACTTTCACCTCATGTTTTAATAAAATATCTATAATGCTAAGAAATTTTATGTAACAGTAGAAATTTTATTTTAAATCTTTGGCCTTTTAAATCACATCTAGTCAAATTTTTAAATCTGTAGTGCTATGCAAAATAGCTGTTGCAATTTCATGCTGTCAAACAGGAAACTGTCTTCATTATGCCTTACAGAAGTTGCTTGCAGACATCGGTATTTTCTTGACCACATTATTTCACGGCCATCAATCAAATAAGAAGCAATTCATTTGTCTAGATTTTGGAACACTTCAGTTCCCCACTCCACTTATGGGACTCTACTAAAAAGTAAGATATAAATGAAGATAGAAACATATATTATATATAGTAACTAAATTATGACATAATGTGTGATTTAGAAAGAAAATCTTAAGGTAGGTGAATTTCTTGAAGTACGTTATAGATAAGCCACATCAAAATTTGATAGCATGTCTCTACTAAAACATTGTTATAAACACACACATATATATGTATATACACATATGTATATAAATATGCTTAAAAGGAAGCCTGTCTCCTTCCCATAGCTTTCCTATCCCATTATGCTATAAGCATCTTATAGAACAATTAGTATTTTTCTTAATGATTTAAGAAGAAATTTTAGCAAAAGAAATATGTTCTCTGGAAAAGAGAGAAATATATATTTGAATCACAATGATGATCATTGGGGATTTAACAATAAAGAAGGAGTAAAGGAGTAATCCTTCTTTTCTAGGAATTTAAAGTTTAATAGGCAGAGACAGACATATAAAGAAACAATATGTGATTTCATAAAGAATTAATGCAAGTACAAGAGAAAGAAACAAATAGAAAAATTCACAAAAGACATTAACAGGCATTTTCTTTTCACATTAGAACAAACACAGAAAAGTTCGATTCCTGGGTTGGGAAGATCCTCTGGAGAAGGGATAGGATACTCACTCTAGTAATCTCAGGCTTCCCTTGTGGCTCAACTGGTAAAGAATCTGCCTGCAATGCGGGAGTCCTGGATTTGAACCTGAGTTGGGAAGATCCCCTGGAGAAGGGAAAGGCCACCCACTCCAGTATTCTGGCCTGGAGAATTCTATAGACTGTATAGGCCATGGGGCCCCAAAGAGTAGAACACGACTGAGCAACTTTCACCTCATGTTTTAATAAAATATCTATAATGCTAAGAAATTTTATGTAACAGTAGAAATTTTATTTTAAATCTTTGGCCTTTTAAATCACATCTAGTCAAATTTTTAAATCTGTAGTGCTATGCAAAATAGCTGTTGCAATTTCATGCTGTCAAACAGGAAACTGTCTTCATTATGCCTTACAGAAGTTGCTTGCAGACATCGGTATTTTCTTGACCACATTATTTCACGGCCATCAATCAAATAAGAAGCAATTCATTTGTCTAGATTTTGGAACACTTCAGTTCCCCACTCCACTTATGGGACTCTACTAAAAAGTAAGATATAAATGAAGATAGAAACATATATTATATATAGTAACTAAATTATGACATAATGTGTGATTTAGAAAGAAAATCTTAAGGTAGGTGAATTTCTTGAAGTACGTTATAGATAAGCCACATCAAAATTTGATAGCATGTCTCTACTAAAACATTGTTATAAACACACACATATATATGTATATACACATATGTATATAAATATGCTTAAAAGGAAGCCTGTCTCCTTCCCATAGCTTTCCTATCCCATTATGCTATAAGCATCTTATAGAACAATTAGTATTTTTCTTAATGATTTAAGAAGAAATTTTAGCAAAAGAAATATGTTCTCTGGAAAAGAGAGAAATATATATTTGAATCACAATGATGATCATTGGGGATTTAACAATAAAGAAGGAGTAAAGGAGTAATCCTTCTTTTCTAGGAATTTAAAGTTTAATAGGCAGAGACAGACATATAAAGAAACAATATGTGATTTCATAAAGAATTAATGCAAGTACAAGAGAAAGAAACAAATAGAAAAATTCACAAAAGACATTAACAGGCATTTTCTTTTCACATTAGAACAAACACAGAAATACCATAAACCTATAAAAAGATTCTCAATACTATTAAAAATAGAATATGTATGTGTGGAACAGTATAATTTTTTTTATATTTTATTTTAAAAAATTTATTTTTACTTTATTTTACTTTACAATACTGTATTGGTTTTGTCATACATTGACATGAATCCGCCACGGGTGTACATGAGTTCCCAGTCCTGAACCCTGCTCCCACCTCCCTCCCGATATCATCTCTCTGGATCATCCCCGTGCACCAGCCCCAAGCATCCTGTATCCTGTATCGAACATAGACTGGCGATTCATTTCTTACATGATAGTGTACATGTTTCAATGCCATTCTACCAAATCATCCCACCCTCTCCCTGTCCCTCAGAGTCCAAAAGTCCGTTCTATACATCTGTGTCTCTTTTGCTGTCTCGCATACAAGGTTATCATTACCATCTTTCTAAATTCCATATATATGTGTTAGTATACTGTATTGGTGTTTTTCTTTCTGGCTTACTTCACTCTGTATGATCGGCTCCAGTTTCAAAAAATCAGCAAACAATATACTGTTTAGGGAAACATATATGTGGGGTAAAAGCTACATCTTAAAGCACTAAAGTCATAGGATAAAGCTTAGCATAGCTGTTTCTTTAAATGGGAAAGATGGAAGTTGCCACTTAGAAGAGTCAAGGAGTGTCAAGAAGCAGTACTGTCGAGACATTAAGTTAATTGATGAGTTTTCAGGTATACCTTATCATTATAATGTCCTGTAGTATGCAGTACATATGTTGTTTTTTTTTTCCTATGTGTTATGACAACATGTTTAAAGGGAAGAATTTAAATAAGGTGTTTATGTCACCTTCTGAGGTTGAAGGCAAAAGGAGAAGGGGACAGCAGAGGATGACATGGTTAAATAACGTCACTGACTCAATGGACATGAATTTGAGAAAAACTCTGGGAGATAGTGGAGAACAGAGAAGCCTGGTGTGCTGCAATCCATGGGGTCACAGAGACCGACATGACTTAGCAACTGAACAATTTATGTCACATGAAAATGTGTCTCTCAAAGAGCAATATTTAGAAAGCATGGCAGAAGACTTGCCATTGTAGAGGAGAGAGAAATCACCTGGAAAAGCTATATTTAGGTCATACACTATCATAATAAATAAAAATTAGATAAGGCACAGCTCTTTATAAGAAAACATCTCATGGCTTATGAACAGTTTTGTTTACCTTAAAAATACATTAATGCTCCAAGGAAATGCCAATTTAGACAATTCTAAAAATATCCAAATTCCCTACCAAATAGCCCTGCTGTGGAAGCCAAATGATATTTTAATCTTCTAAAATATGGTCGGGGATGTGTTCTAACGCAATTGAAATTCGGCAGAAATTTGTGTGCCTGGCATGCTATTTTATTTTTCAGTGCTTTAGACTAATGCATTCTTAAAGGAAATGATTATATCACTGCATGTTAAAGTGGATAACATGTCTGAAAATAGTCAAAATATATGTAAATCAGTATTTCAAGTAGGACCTAATGGAACCATTTATACAGGCTTGTTGAAGTTTGACCCATAATTGTGATTGTACCAGTGTGTTGTCAATTTGACTTCCCACTGCTAGTTGATCACCAGAGGACATAAATAGCCATGGAGTGTATAATTGGTGCCGTGTTGCCACAAGTGGTTATTTAAATTCAGCTTTTCTCTACTCCCCTGAAATCATGAGCATTAGTAATAATACGTAGATGCTTTGGAAATATAATCAAATCTTTAAAATACATTTGTTTCATTTTTTCTTCTCCCTAATATATTAACCTGGAAACCCTTCATATTTATATTTTATAAAAGCAAACATTCAAACCTATTCTACAAGCAGTGGGAAAATGTGGGTTGTTTTTAAACACACTGTTTTGAAAATTAATGAAATCAAACATCCCTTTCAAAAACAAAAATATTGGCAACCCACTCTTGGGTATTTTAAGACAGGACAGAATGACAAATGTTTTTTTAACCAATTCATTATGACCCAGCTCTTTGATGAGACCTGCTTTATTTTGGTGAGATAAGAAACAAGCCTGTCAAACCAATTTGCCCAGGTCAATGTGTCCCTTTCAATCAGGAAAGTTGGGGCTGTAATGTTACTGACCCAGAACTGGGCAGATTGTTCATTAGCATAATGGCTGATCACCCTAATGCATTTTAATGCCATTAACTTTTCCCTGTTCCCAGGAAGGAAAAGAAAATGTAGATAGTTACAATTTTAGATTTGTCATGGGTAGATTTTTGGTTGAGATTCTCTTTTCCCTGTATTTCATAGACTTAAAGTCACTCATAAGTAAGTAATGGACTTCCCTGGTGGCTCAGAGGTTAAATCGTCTGCCTCCAATGCAAGAGACCTGGGTTCGATCCCTGGGTCGGGAAGATCCCCTGGAGAAGGAAATGGCAACCCACTCCAGTATTCTTGTTTGGAGAATCCCATGGACCGAGGAGCTTGGTGGGCTGCAGTCCACAGGGTCACAAAGAGTTGGACATGACTGAGTGACTTTACTTACTTACTTACTTAAAGTCACTCATAAACCTACTTCACTTTGGGTGAGGTCAAGATTGATAGGTGAATTACTAGAAGGAAAAGTGAAGATAGCAGTCCAAAATACTCTATGTATGCTTAATTGCCATTAAGAATTGCCATTAGAGCATACAGCATATGCTCTAATGTCCTTGTTCCACCCTCCTTAGGAGGGATGTCTACCTCAGTTGAGGGAAAAGCAAAGTCTCAAATCAGTAACTCTTTCTTTCAGGCAGCAAAAAGAACAAGAAATTCCTTTGAGGAAGTAAAATGTTCTACCTTGTTATTGTTTAAGAGGCAGTGTACCAGGGACAGGCAGGAGAATTGTGACAGAGACAAAAAAATTTCTGGAAGCAGATAAATTCACACAAGAGAGGCCAAAATCAAATTACTAAAAGTTCAAAACGTATCGGTGGCTTCAGAACTAATTTCAAATAAGAGGAATCATTTCTAAAGTTTGTGGGAATTAAGAAGGCAAGACCCATGGCTTTTAGAAGCAATAATTTAATCAGGTGAGTAAAAGGGATCTCTGGTTAGAGAGCTCCTTGGGCAATAGCCATTCTATGAAGCACCTCACTCTCCCTGAGAAGTTTCCTTGGTAGATAGATGTTGGAGGACTTGGATCTCTCATCTCAGACTCAATTGATATTGTCACTGTTGGTCCCAGTTGAGGCTACAGTTGGTATCAGATGAGAAGACCACATATTCTAAACTGAGTTGCTGCTCTGCAATGTGTTGCTGCATTTTTTTTCCTATGTGTTATGACAACATGTTTAAAGGGAAGAATTTAAATAAGGTGTTTATGTCACCTTCTGAGGTTGAAGGCAAAAGGAGAAGGGGACAGCAGAGGATGACATGGTTAAATAACGTCACTGACTCAATGGACATGAATTTGAGAAAAACTCTGGGAGATAGTGGAGAACAGAGAAGCCTGGTGTGCTGCAATCCATGGGGTCACAGAGACCGACATGACTTAGCAACTGAACAATTTATGTCACATGAAAATGTGTCTCTCAAAGAGCAATATTTAGAAAGCATGGCAGAAGACTTGCCATTGTAGAGGAGAGAGAAATCACCTGGAAAAGCTATATTTAGGTCATACACTATCATAATAAATAAAAATTAGATAAGGCACAGCTCTTTATAAGAAAACATCTCATGACTTATGAACAGTTTTGTTTACCTTAAAAATACATTAATGCTCCAAGGAAATGCCAATTTAGACAATTCTAAAAATATCCAAATTCCCTACCAAATAGCCCTGCTGTGGAAGCCAAATGATATTTTAATCTTCTAAAATATGGTCGGGGATGTGTTCTAACGCAATTGAAATTCGGCAGAAATTTGTGTGCCTGGCATGCTATTTTATTTTTCAGTGCTTTAGACTAATGCATTCTTAAAGGAAATGATTATATCACTGCATGTTAAAGTGGATAACATGTCTGAAAATAGTCAAAATATATGTAAATCAGTATTTCAAGTAGGACCTAATGGAACCATTTATACAGGCTTGTTGAAGTTTGACCCATAATTGTGATTGTACCAGTGTGTTGTCAATTTGACTTCCCACTGCTAGTTGATCACCAGAGGACATAAATAGCCATGGAGTGTATAATTGGTGCCGTGTTGCCACAAGTGGTTATTTAAATTCAGCTTTTCTCTACTCCCCTGAAATCATGAGCATTAGTAATAATACGTAGATGCTTTGGAAATATAATCAAATCTTTAAAATACATTTGTTTCATTTTTTCTTCTCCCTAATATATTAACCTGGAAACCCTTCATATTTATATTTTATAAAAGCAAACATTCAAACCTATTCTACAAGCAGTGGGAAAATGTGGGTTGTTTTTAAACACACTGTTTTGAAAATTAATGAAATCAAACATCCCTTTCAAAAACAAAAATATTGGCAACCCACTCTTGGGTATTTTAAGACAGGACAGAATGACAAATGTTTTTTTAACCAATTCATTATGACCCAGCTCTTTGATGAGACCTGCTTTATTTTGGTGAGATAAGAAACAAGCCTGTCAAACCAATTTGCCCAGGTCAATGTGTCCCTTTCAATCAGGAAAGTTGGGGCTGTAATGTTACTGACCCAGAACTGGGCAGATTGTTCATTAGCATAATGGCTGATCACCCTAATGCATTTTAATGCCATTAACTTTTCCCTGTTCCCAGGAAGGAAAAGAAAATGTAGATAGTTACAATTTTAGATTTGTCATGGGTAGATTTTTGGTTGAGATTCTCTTTTCCCTGTATTTCATAGACTTAAAGTCACTCATAAGTAAGTAATGGACTTCCCTGGTGGCTCAGAGGTTAAATCGTCTGCCTCCAATGCAAGAGACCTGGGTTCGATCCCTGGGTCGGGAAGATCCCCTGGAGAAGGAAATGGCAACCCACTCCAGTATTCTTGTTTGGAGAATCCCATGGACCGAGGAGCTTGGTGGGCTGCAGTCCACAGGGTCACAAAGAGTTGGACATGACTGAGTGACTTTACTTACTTACTTACTTAAAGTCACTCATAAACCTACTTCACTTTGGGTGAGGTCAAGATTGATAGGTGAATTACTAGAAGGAAAAGTGAAGATAGCAGTCCAAAATACTCTATGTATGCTTAATTGCCATTAAGAATTGCCATTAGAGCATACAGCATATGCTCTAATGTCCTTGTTCCACCCTCCTTAGGAGGGATGTCTACCTCAGTTGAGGGAAAAGCAAAGTCTCAAATCAGTAACTCTTTCTTTCAGGCAGCAAAAAGAACAAGAAATTCCTTTGAGGAAGTAAAATGTTCTACCTTGTTATTGTTTAAGAGGCAGTGTACCAGGGACAGGCAGGAGAATTGTGACAGAGACAAAAAAATTTCTGGAAGCAGATAAATTCACACAAGAGAGGCCAAAATCAAATTACTAAAAGTTCAAAACGTATCGGTGGCTTCAGAACTAATTTCAAATAAGAGGAATCATTTCTAAAGTTTGTGGGAATTAAGAAGGCAAGACCCATGGCTTTTAGAAGCAATAATTTAATCAGGTGAGTAAAAGGGATCTCTGGTTAGAGAGCTCCTTGGGCAATAGCCATTCTATGAAGCACCTCACTCTCCCTGAGAAGTTTCCTTGGTAGATAGATGTTGGAGGACTTGGATCTCTCATCTCAGACTCAATTGATATTGTCACTGTTGGTCCCAGTTGAGGCTACAGTTGGTATCAGATGAGAAGACCACATATTCTAAACTGAATTGCTGCTCTGCAATGTGTTGCTGCAATGTGTGCTGCTTCTTAAAGCTTTTCCTAATCCCTGCCCCCTGGCCTTGACTTTTCTTTTCTCCAAGTCTCTGTTTTACTTGATAGCAGATTTCATTCTCTGGTTTCTGTTTTCATTATTTTTATCTTCTCTTAACCTATAAGATGTTAACCTCCCTAACAGTGTTGGGAAAGTGTTAGTCTCTCAGTCTTGTCCAACTCTTTGTGACCTCATGGACTGTAGTCATCCAGGTCCTTGTGCATGGAATTCTCCAGGCAGGAATACTGGAGTGGGTTGCCATTCTCTTCTCCAGGGGATCTTCCTGACCCAGGGATTGAACCTGGGTCTCTTGCATTACAGGCAGATTCTTTACCGTCTGAGCCACAAGAGAAGCCCTAACAGTGGAATTCCAGGTGTAGTACCTAGTGCAATCACTTGTTAACTAGAAGAAAATGCATTACCCAGCTTCATGAAAAACTATTAATGTAGAGTAATGATGTTGATGATGGCATTTGAATTTGTCCTGGTTCTTTTTAAGATAAAGATAATTTACAAGAACTGTCATATATCGGAGACTATAATAATATCCTTTCTCTGTTAATTGTTATGAGTAGCATGTAAAATACTGATTAATTATTCTCTTTGTTAACCAGACTGAAACGTGAAGTAAAAATAAAGGATGCTGCTAACTTTTAGAGATAAAAATAATAAGCACAGAAGAGCATCCAGTTCTAGCAAGATCTCTTTAATTGCATTATCATTAATTGCTAGCAAGCTCCCACGGTTTCTTTCATGTGATGTATATTTTAAGAGATCATCTTGCCCTTAGGGTCCCTTTGAAGAGTCAATATGGCCACAATTGGAAATTATTCACAGGGCAGCATACTGCTCAATCTTGGCAAATTTTCTGAAAGAAGTGAATCCTACAGAATGTTTAAAAGATAAGAGCTAACAATTTGTTTTCCATAAGATTAAGTTCCTGTGTTTATTTAAGTTGTTGTTGTCTCATCACTACCATGTCTGACTCTTTTGCAACCCCATGAACTGTAACGCGCAACAATCCTCTGTCCATGGGATTTCCCAGGCAAGAACACCAGAGTGGGCTGCCATTTCCTTCTCCAGGGGATCTTCCTGACCCAGGGACCAAACCCCTGTCTCCTGTACTGCAAGCAGAGTCTTTACCACTGACCACCAGGCTGTGTTAATAGGTTTTAAAAAGGCTGAGATTTTGATTTCCCTTGTGTCAGAAGGTAAATATGACTCTGCTCCACAAAGTCCTCAGGGACCCAGGCACCTTCCATTCATACCAGGTGTAACCATCGTTCTCACATTCCAAGATGGCAGGTATAGCTCCATCCATACACTCTATGGACAATGGGAAAAGTGGCCCAGGCTGTAGCACTACTGTGCTTTAAGTAATGATCCCAGAAGTGCAGGAGCACAAGACATTTTTTCCAACTTCATTTTGTTGACCTGAGTTCATTGCATAGTCAAACTTAACGCAGAAAAACTGGAGAAAGTAGTTTTACTTCAAATATGTACTCAGGTAAAACTCATGGGTTTGACTCTGGTGGGAGAAGTGATATGGATCCCTGGCACTGCTGCCACAAAACAGTACCCATTAAAAAGAAGGTTTTTAGAGAAATGAACGAATGAAACGAGTAGAAGAAGCAACAAGGTCTTCATAAATTTTGCAATTTGCCATGAAGCTTCTTATTTAATAAGTCTCAGATAACCACTTTCCTTGAGGTAGGCCTCTTATAAGGAGCTCCCAGGGGCTATTAAAAGAACATTTAATAAACCAAGTGAGTGAGTGAAGTTGCTCAATCGTGTCCAACTCTTTGCGACCCCATGGACTGTAGCCTACCAGGCTCCTCTGTGCATGGGATTTTCCAGGCAATAGTACTGGAGTGGATTGCCATTTCCTTCTCCAGTGAATGAACTGAACAAGTACAGTAATGCAGACTAGAGGAGAACAAAGGTATATTTCAGGTCCCTGAAATGTGACAGGGACAATCAGGAACAGCGTTAGAAAGCAGAGCTTGTGCTCAACATTAGCAAGCAGAAGGAACAGGGCAAAAATAAAAGTGAAGCTGTCACAGAAAAGCCAGCTTTCTCCTAAGTTAGGTATTGTGGGAGACTGTTAAGTCGCATATTAGCAGTCTCACCAATAAGGTGACCACATCTGCGATCAGAATTTTCAACAATAAAATTATTTATATATGTATAATATAGTACAAATATTTTTCTAACCTTTAATTTCCCAAGCATGTTCATAATAAACCAAAGAAGAACAATATATTAAAAGGCACCCTGGAAACTCAAGCATGTTAATATCTACCCACAGGAAATAAATTTTGTCTGAAAGACAGCCTGCTCAGTGTGTAAAATTTTTTTGTTTTGTTTTGTTTTTAATTGGTTTGTAAAGAGGTCAAATGGATTGCGCTCAGTACTGTTTCCTAGCATGATCACTTGAAGATATGAGTAAAAGTATTAATATATTATACTATTCATTTCCTAGGAAAATTTTTCTTTGGGACTAGCACAAGAAATCTGTGATTTGACTTGCACTCAAAATTATAGGCAGGAAGCAGTTCATTCACATGAGCCATGTATCATAAATTATATTCTAATTGCCTAACCTGTCAAGTTTCTATACTGCTAAATATTCAGCTGAAGCAAAGGGAAGAAAACCTCATTATATGCTGAGCTGTATTTAAATGGATTCTCTGATAAGGGAAATTTTACAAAGCCATTTCTAACACACTTATGGAAATTAATGAATGTTCAAAATATATTCATGTATTTTAAGTACATTGTAACTCAATTAAAAACAAATCATAAATAATCTATGTTATCCTTTTATTTTTATTTTATATTTAAAGTTCCAAAATAAAGGAGAAAATCATATCCTTATTTTTATCATCAGTAGCAAAAAGACATTCTATTTCTGATTTTATATGCTGTATTTGGGGTCTGTACAAAGTACATTTTAAAAAGTATAGTCTTAATTTTAGGAACTAAGGCCATTTTCAAGTAATAATTTTCATCACAGAATTTCTTATAAATAGTGTGGCACTTTTAATCATTCTGTTCTCTTTATCTAGAATGTCCTTCAATTTGCTCCACTCCTCTCTGCCAATGTCCCCTCCTCATCACACATCTTTCTGAGAGAAAATCATACTTTTAGGATCCAGTTTACATGCTGTCATGAAAATCTTTTATGCCGTTTCCACCTAAAAGCCATGCCAACCTCTTTTACCCTCCACAAGTACTTGTCTGGTCTATCATATAGCGCACACTTTTATGGTATAGAATCCTGACTTAATCTTATCCCTTCTGTTAGATGACTCATTTTTGAGCACCAGATGATTAATTCTGGTACCACCACTTGTCACCAAGTAGCACAGGATACCTGGCACATGTTTAATGCTCAAACAGTGTAATAGTTGTGGATGTAAAATATAGCAACACTTAAATAAATACTGGATTATATTGTCATTTTCATTATATTGTGTTTTCTACATGGACTTTTTTAGTTCCAGAGAGTTGATTCACTCTGTTTTGTTATCAGTGTTTTACTAATTACTGTTCTCAGAAATCAGAGAAGGTCTCTAACCTGCATTTCTAGAATTTTTTGATGTGAGTTACAAAGGTGATACTAGTGGTAAAGAATCTGCCTGCCAGTGCAGGAGATGCAAGAGATGCAGGTTCGATCCCTGGGTTGGGACGATCCCCTGGAGGAGGAAATGGCAACCTACTCCAGTATTCTTGCTGGGAATAATCCCATAAACGGAGGAACCTGATGAGCTATAGTCCATGGGGTTGCAGAAAGCTGGACACAACTGAAGCAACTGAGCATGCATGCACAACAAAGTCCAGAGATGGGAAATGATGACTATTTTATAGTTCACCAAATGGTAGCAAGGAAGGGCCCTGCTAGGGACAGCCTCTATTTAACCGATCATCTCCACCAACCATCCTAAACAAGTCAGTGTTCTTATACTTAAATACTTTGCTTTTCCATAGCTGGATTATCAGTTATAAAACTGATATTGTCCTGTATTATCAGTTATAAAACAAGCTGTATTACTTGTTATTTCCTTCTCCCATCAAGTAATAAAGTACAGGATGTTTCCTGAAATATCTGACTTGATACTAAGCCCTCGTTCTAGGACGCTGCTCTTGCTTCCTCACTCAGTCTTTTGTTACTCTGCGGACTGTAGCCCATGAGGCCCTTCTGTCCATTTAATTTTCCAGGCAAGAATATTGAAACATTCTTGAAAATTCCATGAAGAATGTAACAATGCCCAAGTGTTAGAAATTCTTAGTGCTTGTACTTCTTTGAAAGGCTTCCAAAGAAACGTTGTTCTAGATAAGAGGTTCAGTTCAGTTCAGATAAGAGGTTAAAAAACCTTTAAACATCCTAGGGTGATTCCATAAAAAATAATGAACAAAACTGAATAAACCAAAGAATCTAACAAACAACAATAACAATAGAAAAATAAAACCAAAACTCAAGGTTCTGTAACTTTCCAAATAAGAACAGAATTTCATCACTACATAGTTTAAGATTTTACCTCATTTCATAGATAAACTTTACTTCTTTAAAACATATGCATCTATGAGTTACGATGAATATTAGTTTTAAGTATTATTACTAAGAGGGCTTTCCTGGTGGCTCAGTGGTAAAGAAGCTGCCTGCAAAACAGGAGACGTGGGTTCGATCCCTGGATAAGGAAGATACCTTGGAGAAGGAAACGGCAACTGACTCCAGTATTCTTGCCTGGGAAATCCCATGGACAGAGGAGCCTGGTGGCTACAGTCCATGAGGTTGCAAAAGAGTCAGACAGGACTTAGTAACTGAACAACAACATTATTATTAAGAACATTCCTCCTTTAATGCCAAAGCATGTAAATAATGTGACTTTTGATTCTCTTTTCGTTCTTTTCTACCACAAATAATGATTAAATTTGTATTTGACTTCTGCCTGGAATCTGTTCTTTTTGCATCAAAAATAAATGTAATGCTAAACTCACTTTGTTTTGTAAGAACTCATCAAATTTTTGCTTGAAACCTAAAGTCATGTTTTCAGTATAATTTTCAAGTAAGATTAGTTGCTCCAGAATCTGTTTCTCCATGTTCTTTATTTCTTAGTTGCACTTGCCTTTATACTTTGACATATGTCATCTAGGGGAACAGACTCACAGCACAGTAATGACCTTGCCAAAGACCAAGAGGTGTGTCTTAAAGAATTATAATCTCTTGTAAGTCGATTTATGTGATTATTGTGTAAAACTGAACTTGTTCAGCAATGATGGATGGCAATGCTGCAGGTATTGACTGATCTTTAGAAATATTTATATGACAGGTCCCTTAAGGTTTTGTACATTATGGGAGCAAATAAGTGCATACAGAGAAGAAATGAGTTGTGATTCAGGTTCTTAGACAATGCACTTAATTATCATATTTCTTCCATGCCATCTACAGAGTATTTGCCAGTGTAGTAGAAGCAAGTGACATGTAAATAAATGCCCTCTGCCCTTTCAGAGCATCATCTTTGTAAAAACAAATATGATTTTGCAAAAAACAACAGAATTATTTCTTCATGTATAGATGAAGTATTTATTCAAAGTAAAAATCTACTTGAATTATTTAGCTTCTAAACTCAGCATGCTCTCTGATACATTTCCAGGCTGGGAATTGCAGACAGACACAGACACACAAACATAAGAAATACAGTCTATGCTGACAATTCTACTTTGTTTAGGGAATCCCAACTCTGGTATATGAGATCATGCGTTTCCTTCTGTGGCTTTTTGTATTTCCCTAGGTGATTCAGATTTTTAAATATCTTCATTTTTTAAATTTAATTTTCCATTAAATATTCAGATGACTAGAAGAAATATGTCTTGACAAAGTTAAAGTTTTTCAGAACATATACATTAAAAATGTTTCATTGAGTCAATTAAACAAAGGATAGTCACAGAAAAACAATCTGTAAAAATTATAAAATGTTTGCTGGATGAATGCATTATAATTAAAAAGCATCTTTATTTCTATACCTGGTGCTGCTGCTGCTGATAAGTCGCTTCAGTCGCGTCCAACTCAATGCGACCCCATAGACGGCAGCCCACCAGGCTCTGCCGTCCCTGGGATTCTCCAGGCAAGAAGACTGGAGTGGGTTGCCATTTCCTGGTTTCCATTTCCTTCTCCCATGCATGAAAGTGAAAAGGATTTCTATACCTACTATACTTTTAAAATTCACTCAGTGTGGGGAGGTCTCTAACCAGTGGCTGAAATGTAAGATGCCCCTAACTACTATCTTGGTTAGTAGCAAACTCAGTCGCATGTAACAATCAGTTCCATATGACAATCCCAACACTGATTTAAGGGTAAATTGTTTCATCCCCCAAACCTGAGGCCTGATAATGGTTGACTGCTGGATCTGAGAAGGAAATGACAGCCCACTCCAATATTCTTGCCTGGGAAATTCCGTGGGCAGAGGAGCCTGGCGGGTTATAGCCCATGGGGTTTCAAGAGTCGGACACAACTGAACTGCTAAACCTACCTACCTATTGGGCTGGAGAATATAAGAAATTGCCTTTCCTACTTTCTTCCCCTCTCCCAATCTTTCACTCATTTTTCCACCATATTGTGAACTAAAATTTCTGACCAGAGCAGAAAGGATGGAGAGAGGCAGGCAGAGAGCAAAGGTAGAGCACCTGCTAATATGACTACCCCTTCCCTGACCCTCACAGGTATTCAGACTTTCTCGTGGGTCACTTTACCTGGGGTCTGTCATCTAAAGTTCCCTCAGTCTGGATGAAGTTTTCTCTATTCTACCTGGTTGCTTCCTGCTTCAGCAGCAACTAAGACTTCACCAATCCACTTCCAACTTTGGTTGGCTGAGGTGGTCCTGTCAAAACAGGACTCTATCTTCCATTTCTTGAACAAACCATAGGAACTCAATGTACTTTAAACACAGCAGCCATTCTTCAGCCTAGCACCAAAGCAGTGAGCAAGCTTCTTTGCTGTTCGTTCTCCTGACTGGAAGTTGGGCCCTAGTTCTTTGTAATCTCCTGGTAGCTCAGTTGGTAAAGAGTCCACCTGCAATGCAGGAGACCTGGGTTTGATCCCTGGGTTGGGAAGATCCCCTGGAGAAAAGAAAGGCTACACACTCCAGTATTCTGGCCTGGAAAAATCCTTCGATTCTATAGTCCATGGGGTTGTGAAGAGTCGGAAGTGACTTTCATTGTCACTCTGCAGGGAAACACATAAAGGTGTTAGGTAAAGAGTCCACCTGCAATGCAGGAGACCTGGGTTTGATCCCTGGGTTGGGAAGATCCCCTGGAGAAAAGAAAGGCTACACACTCCAGTATTCTGGCCTGGAAAAATCCTTCGATTCTATAGTCCATGGGGTTGTGAAGAGTCGGAAGTGACTTTCATTGTCACTCTGCAGGGAAACACATAAAGGTGTTCCAAATGGTCCATTGAATTATTTCTCTCTTGACATGCACCATCTCTTATCAGAAAAATCTGCTGTGTAAACATCCCATTTCATTGTCACCTTTCCTAACCATGTTACGTGCTTAAAGTAGGAAAGGCAAAATTGGTTTTTCAGTTTTAATTTATCTATTTTGAATATTTTGCAGGATACGTCCTCTTACTTATCTGCTACGGATTGCCTTGGGGTCTAGGCTGATATCTATTTTAAAATCTTGTAAATGTAATCTTGGGCTTCCCAGGTGGTTCAGTGGTAAACAATTCAGGAGATGCAGGTTCATTCCCTGGGTTCAGAAGATCGCCTGGAGAAGGAAACAGTAATCCACTCCAGTATCCTTGCCTGGGAAATCCCATGGACAGAGGAGCCTGGTGTGCTACAGTCCATAGGGTCACAAAAGAGTTAGATGTGAACTGGTGACTAAACCGCAACAAATGTAATCTCTTGCACTGTAGCCACTTAGCAGTTCCTTTGCAAGCATCCTAAAATGAATCAAATTCAGAGAAAAAAGAGAAGAAGAAGGGGTTCCCATGTTCAGTGCATATCTTGAGGTTTTTCTCCAATTCATACTTTATGAAATGGAAATTAAACAGCACATCCACGATTGTTGTTCTTCAGTCGCTAACTCATATCTGCTTCTTTTGTGACCCCATGCTGGGGAGCGGGTTCTGCAGCATGGCTACTTCCTCTGTCTTCCTAGTCTCTCCCAGACTTTGTTCAAATTCATGTCCACTAGGTCGTTGATGGTATCTAACCATCTTACCCTCTGTCTCCCTCTTCTCGTTTTGCCTTCCATCTTTCCCAGCATCAGGGTCTTTTCTAATGAGTCAGCTCTTCCCATCAGGCGGCCAAAGTATTGGAACTTTCGCTTCAGCGTCAGTCCCTCCAATGAATATTCAGGTTGATTTCCTATAGGATTGACTGTGGCTCAGATCATAAACTCTTTATTGCCAAATTCAGACTTAAATTGAAGAAAGTAGAGAAAGCAACTAAACCATTCAGATCAATTCAGTCACTCAGTTGTGTCCAACTCTTTGTGACCCCATGAACTGGAGCAAGCCAGGCTTCCCTGTCCATCACTTACTCCCAGAATTTACTCAAACTCATATCCATATCATCCTCTGTCGTCCCCTTCTCCTTCTACCTTCAGTCTTTTGCAGCATCAAGGTCTTTTCCAATGAGTCATTTCTTCACATCAGATGGCCAGAGTATTGGAGTTTCATCTTTAGCATCAGTCCTTCCAGTGAATATTCAGGACTGATTTCCTTTAGGATGAACTCTTGCAGTCCAAAGGACTCTCAGGTCTTCTCCAACAACACAGTTCAAAAGCATCAGTTCTTTGGTGCTCAGGTTTCTTTATAGTCCAACTATAACATCCATACATGACTACTGGAAAAAACATAGTTTTGACTAGATGGACTTTTGTTGGCAAAGTAATGTCTTTTCTTTTTAATATGCTGTCTAGGTTGGTCATAACTTCATCTAAGGAGAAAGCATCTTTTAATTTCACGGCTGCAGTCGCAATCTGCAGTGATTTTGCAGCCCAAGAAAATAAAGTCTCTCACTGTTTCCATTGCTTCCCTATCTATCTGCCATGAAGTGATGGGACCAGATGCCATGATCTTAGATTTCTGAATGCTGAGTTTTAAGCCAACTTTTTCACTCTCCTCTTTCAACTTTCACCAAGAGGCTTTTTACTTCTTCTTCACTTTCTGCCATAAGGGTGGTGTCATCTGCATACCTGAGGTTATTGATATTTCTCGAGGCAATCTTGATTCCAAATTGTGCTTTATCCAGTCCAGCATTTTTCATGATGTACTCTGCATATAAGTTAAATAAGCGGGGAGACAATATACAGCCTGGACTTCCTCCTTTCCCGATTTGGAATGAGTCAGTTGTTCTATGTCTAGTTCTAACTATTGCTTCTTGACCTGCATACAGATTTCTCAGGAGGCAGATCAGGTGATCTGGTATTCCCATGTCTTTAAGAATTTTCCACAGTTTGTTGTGATCTACACAAAGGCTTATTTAAGTCTGAATTTGTCCATAAGGAGTTCATGATCTGAGACACAGTCAGCTCCCAGTCTTGTTTTTGCTGACCATATAGAGCTTCTTCATCTTTGACTGTAAAGAATATAATCAATCTGATTTCAGTATTGACCATCTGGTGATGTCCATGTGTAGAGTTTTCTCTTGTGTTGTTGGAAGAGGGTGTTGGCTATGACCAGTGCGTTCTCTTGGCAAAACTCTTATTAGCCTTTGCCCTGCTTCATTCTGTACTCCAAGGCCAAATTTGCTTGTTACTCCAGGTATTTCTTGACTTCCTACTTTTACATTCCAGTCCCCTATAATGAAAATGACATTTGGGGGGGTGTTATTTCTAGAAGGTCTTGTTGGTCTTCATAGAACCATTCAACTTCAGCTTCTTCAGCATTACTAGTCGGGGTACAAACTTGGATTACCTTGATATTGAACAATTTGCCTTGGAAACGAACAGAGATCATTCTTTTGTTTTTGAGATTGCACCCAAGTACTGTATTTTGGACTCTTCTGTTGACCATGATGGCTACTCCATTTCTTCTAAGGGATTCTTGCCCACAGTAGTAGATATAATGGTCATCTGAGTTAAATTCACCTATTCCAGTCCATTTTAGTTCGCTGATTCCTAAAATGTCGATGTTCACTCTTGCCATCTCCTGTTTGACCACCTCCAATTTGCCTTGATTCATGGACCTAACATTCCAGGTTCCTATGCAGTTTTGCTCTTTACAGCATCAGACTTTACTTCCATCACCAATCATGCTCAGAACTGGGTGTTGTTTTTGCTTTTGCTCTGTCTCTTTGTTCTTTCTGGAGTTATTTCTCCACTGATCTCCAGTAGCATTTTGGGCACCTACCGACCTGGGGAGTTCATCTTTCAGGTATCACCATTTAGGTATGACCTAAATGAAATCCCTTATGATTATACAGTGGAAGTAACAAATAGATTCAAGGGACTAAATCTGATAGACAGTCCCTAAAGAACTATGGATGAAAGTTCATGACATTGTACAGTAGGCAGTGATCAAGATCATCCCCAAGAAAAAGAAATCCAAAAAAGCAAAATGGTTGTCTGACGAGGCATTACAAGTAGCTGTGAAAAGAAGAGAAGTGAAAGGCAAAGGAGAAAAGGAAAGATATACTCATTCAAATGCAGAGTTCCAAAAAATAGCAAAGAGAGATCAGAAAGCCTTCCTCAGTGATCAATGCAAAGAAATAGAAGAAAACAATAGAATGGGAAAGACTAGAGATCTTTTCAGGAAATTAGAGACCAAGGGAACATTTCATGCAAAGATGGACACGATAAAGAACAGAACAGTATAGGCCTAACAGAAGCAGAAGATATCAAGAAGACGTGGGAATACACAGAAGAACTATACAATAAAAGATCTTCATGACCCAGATAGTCATGATGGTTTGATCACTCACCTGGAGCCAGACATGTTGGAATGAGAAGTCAAGTGGTCCTTAGGAAGCATCACTATGAACATAGCTAGTAGAGATGATGGAATTCCAGTTGAGCTATTTCAAATCCTGAAAGACGATGCTGTGAAAGTGCTGCACTCAATATGCCAGCAAATTTGGAAAACTCAGCAGTGGCCACAGGACTGGAAAAGGTCAGTTTTTATTCCAATCCCAAAGAAAGGCAATGCCAAAGAATGCTCAAACTACCGCACAANAGAAAGCAACTAAACCATTCAGATCAATTCAGTCACTCAGTTGTGTCCAACTCTTTGTGACCCCATGAACTGGAGCAAGCCAGGCTTCCCTGTCCATCACTTACTCCCAGAATTTACTCAAACTCATATCCATATCATCCTCTGTCGTCCCCTTCTCCTTCTACCTTCAGTCTTTTGCAGCATCAAGGTCTTTTCCAATGAGTCATTTCTTCACATCAGATGGCCAAAGTATTGGAGTTTCATCTTTAGCATCAATCCTTCCAGTGAATATTCAGGACTGATTTCCTTTAGGATGAACTCTTGCAGTCCAAAGGACTCTCAGGTCTTCTCCAACAACACAGTTCAAAAGCATCAGTTCTTTGGTGCTCAGGTTTCTTTATAGTCCAACTATAACATCCATACATGACTACTGGAAAAAACATAGTTTTGACTAGATGGACTTTTGTTGGCAAAGTAATGTCTTTTCTTTTTAATATGCTGTCTAGGTTGGTCATAACTTCATCTAAGGAGAAAGCATCTTTTAATTTCACGGCTGCAGTCGCAATCTGCAGTGATTTTGCAGCCCAAGAAAATAAAGTCTCTCACTGTTTCCATTGCTTCCCTATCTATCTGCCATGAAGTGATGGGACCAGATGCCATGATCTTAGATTTCTGAATGCTGAGTTTTAAGCCAACTTTTTCACTCTCCTCTTTCAACTTTCACCAAGAGGCTTTTTACTTCTTCTTCACTTTCTGCCATAAGGGTGGTGTCATCTGCATACCTGAGGTTATTGATATTTCTCGAGGCAATCTTGATTCCAAATTGTGCTTTATCCAGTCCAGCATTTTTCATGATGTACTCTGCATATAAGTTAAATAAGCGGGGAGACAATATACAGCCTGGACTTCCTCCTTTCCCGATTTGGAATGAGTCAGTTGTTCCAGGTCTAGTTCTAACTATTGCTTCTTGACCTGCATACAGATTTCTCAGGAGGCAGATCAGGTGATCTGGTATTCCCATGTCTTTAAGAATTTTCCACAGTTTGTTGTGATCTACACAAAGGCTTATTTAAGTCTGAATTTGTCCATAAGGAGTTCATGATCTGAGACACAGTCAGCTCCCAGTCTTGTTTTTGCTGACCATATAGAGCTTCTTCATCTTTGACTGTAAAGAATATAATCAATCTGATTTCAGTATTGACCATCTGGTGATGTCCATGTGTAGAGTTTTCTCTTGTGTTGTTGGAAGAGGGTGTTGGCTATGACCAGTGCGTTCTCTTGGCAAAACTCTTATTAGCCTTTGCCCTGCTTCATTCTGTACTCCAAGGCCAAATTTGCTTGTTACTCCAGGTATTTCTTGACTTCCTACTTTTACATTCCAGTCCCCTATAATGAAAATGACATTTGGGGGGGTGTTATTTCTAGAAGGTCTTGTTGGTCTTCATAGAACCATTCAACTTCAGCTTCTTCAGCATTACTAGTCGGGGTACAAACTTGGATTACCTTGATATTGAACAATTTGCCTTGGAAACGAACAGAGATCATTCTTTTGTTTTTGAGATTGCACCCAAGTACTGTATTTTGGACTCTTCTGTTGACCATGATGGCTACTCCATTTCTTCTAAGGGATTCTTGCCCACAGTAGTAGATATAATGGTCATCTGAGTTAAATTCACCTATTCCAGTCCATTTTAGTTCGCTGATTCCTAAAATGTCGATGTTCACTCTTGCCATCTCCTGTTTGACCACCTCCAATTTGCCTTGATTCATGGACCTAACATTCCAGGTTCCTATGCAGTTTTGCTCTTTACAGCATCAGACTTTACTTCCATCACCAATCATGCTCAGAACTGGGTGTTGTTTTTGCTTTTGCTCTGTCTCTTTGTTCTTTCTGGAGTTATTTCTCCACTGATCTCCAGTAGCATTTTGGGCACCTACCGACCTGGGGAGTTCATCTTTCAGGTATCACCATTTAGGTATGACCTAAATGAAATCCCTTATGATTATACAGTGGAAGTAACAAATAGATTCAAGGGACTAAATCTGATAGACAGTCCCTAAAGAACTATGGATGAAAGTTCATGACATTGTACAGTAGGCAGTGATCAAGATCATCCCCAAGAAAAAGAAATCCAAAAAAGCAAAATGGTTGTCTGACGAGGCATTACAAGTAGCTGTGAAAAGAAGAGAAGTGAAAGGCAAAGGAGAAAAGGAAAGATATACTCATTCAAATGCAGAGTTCCAAAAAATAGCAAAGAGAGATCAGAAAGCCTTCCTCAGTGATCAATGCAAAGAAATAGAAGAAAACAATAGAATGGGAAAGACTAGAGATCTTTTCAGGAAATTAGAGACCAAGGGAACATTTCATGCAAAGATGGACACAATAAAGAACAGAACAGTATAGGCCTAACAGAAGCAGAAGATATCAAGAAGACGTGGGAATACACAGAAGAACTATACAATAAAAGATCTTCATGACCCAGATAGTCATGATGGTTTGATCACTCACCTGGAGCCAGACATGTTGGAATGAGAAGTCAAGTGGTCCTTAGGAAGCATCACTATGAACATAGCTAGTAGAGATGATGGAATTCCAGTTGAGCTATTTCAAATCCTGAAAGACGATGCTGTGAAAGTGCTGCACTCAATATGCCAGCAAATTTGGAAAACTCAGCAGTGGCCACAGGACTGGAAAAGGTCAGTTTTTATTCCAATCCCAAAGAAAGGCAATGCCAAAGAATGCTTAAACTACTGCACAACTGCACTCATCTCATGTGGTAGAAAAGTAATGCTCAAAATTCTCCAAGCCAGGCTTCAATAGTATGTGAACCATGAACTTCCAGATGTCCAAGCTGGATTTAGAAAAGGCAGAGGAACCAGAGATCAAATTACCAACATCCATCGATTCATTGAAAAAACAAGAGTTCCAGAAAAACATCTACTTCTTCTTTATTGACTAACTCAAAGCCTTTGAGTGTGTGGATCACAACAAACTGTGAAAAATTCTTCAAGAGATGGGAATACCAGACCACCTGATCTGCCTCCTGAGAAATCTGTATGCAGGTCAAGAAACAACAGTTAGTACTTAACATGGAGCAACTGACTCATTCCAAATCGGGAAAGGAGGAAGTCCAGGCTGTATATTGTCTCGCCACTTATTTAACTTATATGCAGAGTACATCATGAAAAATGCTGGACTGGATAAAGCACAATTTGGAATCAAGATTGCCTCGAGAAATATCAATAACCTCAGGTATGCAGATGACACCACCCTTATGGCAGAAAGTGAAGAAGAAGTAAAAAGCCTCTTGGTGAAAGTTGAAAGAGGAGAGTGAAAAAGTTGGCTTAAAACTCAGCATTCAGAAATCTAAGATCATGGCATCTGGTCCCATCACTTCATGGCGGATAAATAGGGAAGCATTGGAAACAGTGAGAGACTTTATTTTCTTAGGCTCCAAATCACTGCAGATTGTGACTGCAGCCATGAAATTAAAAGACACTTTCTCCTTAGATGAAAAGTTATGACCAACCTAGATATCATATTAAAAAGCAGAGACATTACTTTGCCAACAAAAGTCCATCTAGTCAAAGCTATGTTTTTTCCAGTAGTCATGTATGGATGTGATAGTTGGACTATAAAGAAACCTGAGCACCAAAGAATGGATGCTTTTGAACTGTGTTGTTGGAGAAGACTCTTGAGAGTCCCTTGGATGACAAGGAGATCCAACCAATGCATCCCAAAAGAAATCAGTACTGAATAATCATTGGAAGGACTGATGTTGAAGCTGAAACTCAATACTTTGGTCATCTGATGTGAAGAAATGACTCATTGGAAAAGACCCTGAAGCTGGGAAAGATTGAGGGCAGGAGGAGAAGGGGACAACAGAGGGTGAGGTGGTTGGGTGGCATCACTGCTACAATGGAGATGAGTTTGAGTAGGCTCTGAGAGTTGGTGATGGACAGGAAGCCTGTCATGCTGCAGACCATGGGGTCACAAAGAGTCCGACAAGACTGAGGGACTGAAGTGAACTGACCTGAACTGAAATGAGAATTGACTGATTTGAACTCCTTGCTGTTCAAGAGATTCTCAAGAGTCTTCTCCAACACCACAGTTCAAAGCATCAGTTCTCCAGTGCTCAACCTTCTTTATGGTCCAATTCTTATATCTGTACATGATTCCAGGAAAAAACATAGTTTAGCCACACTGGACTTTGAGGTCAGAGTGATGTCTCTGCAATATTTGTATGACTTAGATTTGTATGATGAAAGTAACAATAATCCAGACAAATACTACAGAGTTGATGTTTTAAAATCTGAGATTACAGATTCATTTCTAAAGTAGAGGGTGGAAAGCTGTGGCCAAGAATACACATGAGATTCATGTGTCCTCTTTCAATCCCTAAGACTCAAGAGATTTTCTATGTACGATTTTTAAGCTTCGGCTCTTTTTTCTACATCCCTTCCTTTACCTCTGCCTTTCCTCCTCTGCTCTTTTTCACCTTTCTGCATGCTGTCCTTTGCTTCTCTTTTTTATTTGCTTCTGAAGATGATGCAAACTTTTCTGCAGTTTGGCTCGTAATCCCTCTGTTTCCTCTACATTTAGTCCCTTCTTGATCCTGAGGTCCCCAGCTATTTAAAACTGAAAAGACGTCCAGATGTTCATACTTACACACAGGTGTGTCCGTTTTGTATGCAGGTTTATACATTTTGGGGTGGGGAGCAAACCACAGTAAGCAATAGAAATAAAATACAAAATAAAGAATATAAAATTAAGTTCAAGACCTTGGAAAGGACCCCTGCAAGAGAGGGGCCGTGAAGCTTCATTAGCTTTGCAGCAAGTCCGCCTCTGCATCCATATATAAAAAGCCTTGAAAAATCTTTTGCTCTTTCCTTCTGTCTTTCTAAAACAGTCATAATTAGTTAGCTGCTTCCCTATGTCTTTCCCCTAGGTTATATAAGAATAAATAATGAAGAAACTTGTTCGTTCAGATCTTCAAGATCTGATTCGTACGTGGGTGTTAAATATAAAAGCTACATCACAGTAATTAAGTAACTCTTTTTGGAATTTGCAAATATATTGTAGTGTACAAAAACATAATTTTGGCTCATTCAACACCCTCACACTTATATAACTAGTAATGATGCCAAAGTAATATTACTATGTCTCTTAAAATAATTCTTTAGCTCAAAACATGCAATAAATAGAATATTTTTTTGAGTTCTTAGACAGTTCCTTATTATACTAACAAAAGTATTTCAACATAGTAAGCTATGGAAAGTGTTAGCTTTCTCTTGTTTCATTATTATTTTACATAAACCTTAAAGTATAACCTCAAGAATATAAACCTATTTTTATCACCCATTGAAAAAAGCCTTTATGTTGCTTCTTATTGTAAATAACTAAATTTACAATGCTTGTCCCTTGTGTTATATTTGATGGCAGTTAATTGTTAGTTGGTTTTAATTATACATCATAGTCTTTGTTCTGGAGACAATCCAAAGAGTAGATCATCTTGGTGTGTAATTTACTGAAACAGTTTCTAGGCAGGCTGCCATACTAAAGACCATGTGGTACAATTGTCATTAAAATTAGAAAAATATTGGTATACATGTTTGAATTAAGGATTAGGGGGTGGTTCTATAAATTATGGAAAACTCAGCAAAGTATATGAAGGTTTGAGTTCAGCCAAAGGCCTAATTTCTAAGTATCATTACAATACACAGATAGACTTTTTGTATTTGTGGTAAGACTTTGATGATCACTGTTTCTGCTGGTAGAATTTTGCATCACTCGTGAATATTGATATATGCTTTTTTAGCAGGTGAGTAGGTAGGTAAATATTGTTGGCATCTGGATATTGGATAAGACACTAAGAAATATTATCCTGTTATAAAATATAGGACACTCTAGCTTTTTAAAATAAAGGGCCCAGATTCTCGTTAATATTTGTTAAAGGTAACATTTTCCCCAATTTAAAAAATAGTAAAAGTGCTCAGGCATTATTTAATGTCATAAGTTTATTCTCACAAAGTGTAAAACAGCTACTCTGCTAGCTACCGTTGAATAACATTATTAAATGATATTTTATTGCTATTATTTTATTTTTTGAAACTCAGGAAAAATATGTCAGGCAGAGACTAGCATAAGCTAGCTGAAGATAAAAACACTAGACGCTCTTTTGAAATAAAAGACATGTCTTCTCATTCCTTCTTCCTTTTGACATCTATCTTAGGAATCTTCAAAAACAAATCTCAGAGCAGAGAGCAAGAGAAACAAAGTAAGACACAGAAACAGAACTTGGGTTTGCTGAAGTAAAGCCCTGAGCTGCAAATACAAATATGAAAGCAGTGAGCTACAAAACTTAGGAAAATATAGAGAAACTTCATGCTTGTCATAAAATAACAAAAAATGCATTTTGTTTTCTAAAGTGGGATTTTACCATATCAGTGAAACATCTAAGTTTCAATTAAGTCTCTTGCCCCTGACTCTGTGTCAGCTCACATCCTCTCCAGCTCTGACCGTTCCTCCACCAGGTCAGCCTAAACCCAGGGAGCTATTTGCATGATGTATGAACAGCCAGCAGAGTGGTAAGCATTCTGGACTCAGTCAGTGTAATAGATAAATGAGAAAAGCATGCTGATGAAGTGGGGTCGTAAGGACCAAACTGCTTTCTCGTATCTGATTTTACCCACCATTCAGCGTCTGGGTGCTGCTCGTCCTTTTAACACATCTAATTCCTTGTTTAACCTTGTACGGAAAAAACACATGTGTCATTAAAACCTACTTTCTCATCAAGAAAAGTAAATACCTTATTTCCTTTTGAAGTTTTTATTATTTGAATTTAATAAAAGAATTTAAAAACACTACATTATAGTTGCTACCAATACTTTAAGCTGTTTTTTTTTAATTTAATTTTAATCGGAGGATAATTGCTTCACAATACTGTGTTGGTTTTTGCCATACATCAGTATGAATCGGCCTATGTATATATGTGTCCCCTCCATCCAAAGAGTAAGAATGACTATCTTGCCTTCTCTTTCAAAATTCTATTTTTTAATTGTTTATTTTCCCCACAAAATTTGGAAGTAAGTAGAAATACATTTTTTAAAAAGTATCTACATTTTAAGTGAAAAGTATGGGGCTACTCTTTTATTCAATAAATATTGAGCTCAATTCATGTGAGCTGGAACATGTGCTGGATGCTGGGTACACAAAAATAAATACAATTCCTGCCCTTGAACAGCATATAGGCAAGGGCAATGGCTGGTTAATTGGATTAGAACAGCATACTAAATGATGCCAAGATCATAGATCCCACTTATGGACCAATTAGCTTGTCTTTGTTCTATGGATAAAGACATACAGATAAGATGCTTTCATGGGTTTGTGCATTTGTACTCTATCTCTTGCCAAAAAGAACTTGAAAGAACATCCAGCAAAGAGTACAGAAACTTGGTGAAAGATAATAGAAAACGTTTTTTGAGACTGTATTTCATAAAGCTGTTCAAACTTACAAAAAGATGTATTTCAATTTTAGCCTATGAAACACATTGAAACTGAAATGTATTGATTAATTCAGTGATCTGGAAAATACTTTAAAAGATAAGGTGGTTTTAATAGAGTAAAGAAATTCAGCAGTTCCCTCAAGATCAAACCAGCCAGTCATAAAGGAAATAAATCCTGAATATTTACTGGAAGGACTGATGTTGAAGCTGATGCTCCAGGAGTTTGGCCACCACTGATGCTAAAACCACTCATTGGAAGAGGCCCTGATGCTGGGAAAGATTGAAGGCAAAGAAGAATGGGGCAGCAGAGGATGAGATGATTAGATAGTATCACCAACTCANAATAAATCCTGAATATTTACTGGAAGGACTGATGTTGAAGCTGATGCTCCAGGAGTTTGGCCACCACTGATGCTAAAACCACTCATTGGAAGAGGCCCTGATGCTGGGAAAGATTGAAGGCAAAGAAGAATGGGGCAGCAGAGGATGAGATGATTAGATAGTATCACCAACTCAATGGGCATGAGTTTGAACAAACTCTGGGAGATAATGAAGGACAAAGGAGCCTGTCATGTTGCAGTCCTTTGGGTGACAGAGCTGGACAAGACTTAGCAACTGAACAACAACAAATTCATTTATTAGAAACCAAGCCTTAAATATAGACTCTAAATTTAGGATAACAGATACAAATATCCAAAGATGATAGTTTGAAGAATGAGGGATTTCTTAGTTGTAGCTAGACTATCTATAAACAAATTTTCCTCACTAGAGTTATTAAGTCCTTTTTAATTTTCTTATTTAATTACTATCTGCATTATTTGCATGTCTTTAATTATTGTGGAAATCATAATAATCATAATTTTATATATTCATTTGCTGAGGAATCCCACAAAGAAGAAACTAAGGATGGAATTTCTGATAAATAATCAGTATCTCTGCATTTTTGTATATGTTACATATTACATAATCATTGTTTTATAAAACTAAAATAACAAATTGACTAAATTGGTTCAGTTTAAATTTATCTATTCAAACTGGTTATTCAACAGTATTTAGTAACACCATACATGATTACAGACCTTATTTTTTCATCTTTTAATAAAATGCATTAAACATTTAGGAAAATTGTTTTTCTTGGTCTTGTTCTTCCAGAGCAGGAACCTGGAAAGGAGAGGGAGATTTAGATGTCAGATAAATAAGAGATCCTTTTATAAATAGGATTTCTACTTATTTATCAATTTTGTATTGTATGGTAACATCTGTTGATTTTTTTGTACCCACATACATGGCAAAGACTTCTGATTATCCTGCATATCTGAAGTTCTAGCTAATGGGTTGTCAAGCAGGAGTCTTAAATGTGCAGTTTTCCTTATGTCCATTCCCCTTCCTCCTCTCTCTTGAGTGAAATGCATTTCTGATGACTACTTCTTCAAAAGTTATCTGAAATATGAGTTGGCCTTGAGAAGGGAGCCTACATGTTATAGAATATCAAGGAAGAATGTGTCTGTATCCTTTTTATCAGGGGCTTCTGTCAGTCCTACATCTCTTAATTGTGGACTTTTAGGTGAAAAAGAAATATGTTCTTATCTTAACATAAGACACTGGATTTTCCTTTAAATATTTTTGTTTATTAGCATTTCAAGTGGTGCTAGTGGTAAAGAACCTGCCTGCCAACACAGACGCAAGAGACATAGATTTGATCCCTGGGTTGGGGAGATCCCCGGAGGAGGAAATGGCAACCCAGTCTAGTATTCTTGCCTAGAGAATCCCTTGGACAGAGGAGCCTGCAGTCCATAAAGCCATAAAGACCCAACTGAAGTGACTTAGCACACAGGCAGACATGCACTAGCATTTCAAACTAATTATACCTAACATATAAAAAAAGCATTTTGACATAACAGTGCAGTATTACATGATATGTTTAAGTTGATTTTCATAAAAATAAGATCATTGGGAGTAAATGTCAAATATGTAAAAGTTTATCTGGAAGCTTTAACAATAAGCTTTTTCTTTTTAGCATTAAGAGGCTGAATATAGATTGGTACTGTAATTATTTTAAAGAAATTCAGAATTTTGCTTCCTTATTAACCGTAGTGCAAATCAAGGCACATTTCTAAGATTTGTAATTAGTCTTTTATTTAAGAAAACAAAATCATAAACAGAATTGGTTACTTTTTCCTCTTTTTTAAAAAAATTCTTAATAGTTTATAGAACAAATAAAAATTGTTTCTCATAATTAAAAAGATCCCTTCTCTTATGTTTATTATATCTTTTGCTGATATCCACAGTTTTACATTATATAAGAAAGCTAACTTTAAAAAATCGATTGTAATATATTTCTGTTCTCTGGGGATATGAGATTTCCAATCAGAAATGAGTATTTAACATTATTTGAAACTTTAAACAAGAACTCTATTTTTTTTTTTATAACATCCAAAATGAAGTGATAGATTCTGAAGAGTTCATACTGAAAGGAAGTTGCCAGAAAGATGGTTTCATGGAAGGCAGCAGTAGATATAATTCTCGCGTTCATTCTGCCCTCTGGCTGCCATGTACTACATATTCACAGTAAGGGAGAAAGAAGGAATGTAGTGTTTAAAAAATTAAATTATATCTTTCAAAATGATTACTTTAGCAGTCTTTTCCGAGTGGTCTTTCAGTAATGGTCTAAAAGGAAGCCGTGGTCGTGGATATATCTACACTCACCGTGTTGATCATTTTACAGTGTATACAGATATTGACCCATTATGCTATACACCTGAAATATGTTACATGTCAATTCAGTTCAGTTCAGTTCAGTCGCTCAGTCGTGTCCGACTCTTTGCGACCCCATGAATTGCCGCACACCAGGCCTCCCTGTCCATCACCAACTCCATCGAGTCAGTGATGCCATCCAGCAAAACCTATGAAAAATAAATTAAAAAATAAATAAAAGGAAGCCAAAGTAAAAATCAATATGAAAAAACACAGATGCCTCAAGTTCCACAACTGCCTATTTCCTGTTTTGTCAATTGCTTTATTTATTTATTTACTTTTCAATATTGTATTGGTTTTGGCATACATCAACATGAATCCACCACGGGTGTACTACTATGAAAAATAAATTAAAAAATAAATAAAAGGAAGCCAAAGTAAAAATCAATATGAAAAAACACAGATGCCTCAAGTTCCACAACTGCCTATTTCCTGTTTTGTCAATTGCTTTATTTATTTATTTACTTTTCAATATTGTATTGGTTTTGGCATACATCAACATGAATCCACCACGGGTGTACTTGTGTACCCCATCCTGAACCCCCTCCCACTTCCCTCACTGTACCATCCCTCTGAGTCATCCCAGTGCACCAGCCCCAAGCATCCTGTATCCTGCATCAAGCCTGGACTGGCAATTCGTTTCACATATAATATTATACATGTTTCAATGCCATTCTCCCAAATCATCCCACCCTCTCCCTCTCCCACAGAGTCCAAAAGACTGTTCTATACATCTGTGTCTCTTTTGCTGTCTCGCATACAGGGTTATNAGTGCACCAGCCCCAAGCATCCTGTATCCTGCATCAAGCCTGGACTGGCGATTCGTTTCACATATAATATTATACATGTTTCAATGCCATTCTCCCAAATCATCCCACCCTCTCCCTCTCCCACAGAGTCCCAAAGACTGTTCTATATATCTGTGTCTCTTTTGCTGTCTCACATACAGGGTTATCATTACCATCTTTCTAAATTCCATATATATATGCATTAGTATACTGTATTGGTGTTTTTCTTTCTGGCTTACTTCACTCCATATAATAAGCTCCAATTTCATCCACCTCATTAGAATTGATTCAAATGTATTCATTTTAATGGTTGAGTAGTCCTCCATTGTGTATATGTACCACAGCTTTCTTAGTCATTCATCTGTCAGTTGCTTTAAAAATTGTTCCCAATGGTCTATAAAATCAGTGATCCAAACTATAGAAAGCTTGTGTGCCACAGGAATTGTATACGTGTTATGCCAACTTTGTGGCACCCAGCAATGCTAACACCAAGCCTAACTAGATGAATCCTCTTTTATCCTCCAAATACATACTTTCAGGTTGCAAGTTACCATCTATGATTTATTTTTTTCTTCCAATAGTCTCTTCCAAGCTCAAACTGTTTTTGCCCTTGTTTCCAGAGAATGGCACTAATTAACTATTAGATGAAATATAGGATATTGATAAAATACTAAACATTGATAAATATTAGAAATAAGACATATTTATGATTTGCATGTGATGAAGTGCGGAAATGTGAAAGAGATGTTTCTGTCAAGAAGTTTTCAAATCAACCCAAGTATGTATTAACTTTACAATTTACTTGTAATTATATTTATAATGTAAAAATATTATAATCACTGTCACCACCAAGATGAATCCCAAGAAAAATGGCTACTAAATGTAATGTGGTATCCTAAATGGGATCCTGGAATAGAAAAGAGCATTAGGTAAAGACAAAAGAAAACTGAATAAATTATGAGCTTTAGTTTTAATAACAATGTATGAATAGCTATTTTATTAATTTTAACAAATATGCCAGACTAATGAAAGATACTAATAGGGAAAATTGAGTGTGGAATATATATGGGAACTCTCTGTATGCTGCTGTTCTTATGTTAATGTAAAGTGGTTCTAAAATAAAAAGTACACTTAAAAAATACATTAACATATTATGTTATCTAGAGATAGGCATTCAAAAAGAATCTCTTGTTTAGGGCTGGAATTCTCACTTCAGTTTATAAGTGTCACAAACATTGAACATTTTAGTTCTTTTGGCAACCTGGAGAGATTGTATAGCTTGTTGATGATCAAATGGCATCTTAATTTCATGTTGTTTACTGGAATTTATTGTATCTGTGCATGGAATGGCAGGTTCACCCAACACATTACTGTTGCCACAATGCCAGTTTTTATGTTGTGTCAGTATAATGCAAAGCAATTTCCAGCTTCAGAATTACTTGCACACTTATATTCATTTGCTTAAAATGGACTTTGCCTCTTTCTCAGGAAATAATTCCTATCATTCTTTCAATAAGATATACAGTACCTACCTGGGACTTAGTATGTGACACCATTTGGCATGACCTTTGGATCTTTGTTCTAGCCAAAGTTTTGCCAAGACCAGGAGCAGTGGGATAGGTGCTGTGGTGTGAACACTCTCTCTCTCTTAATCCCTTACATCATTTATGGCCGTCTAGTCTTAAAACCCTAGAGACAGCCAGTCTCTTTCTCCTCTATCATTCTTTGTGCTTCAGTGTTTGAAATTTAATGTTTATGTTTTCCTGTGTGACAAAAATTTCCTTGTATACACATCTCTAGCACTAACATTCAGGCTAAGCGGCCTTGAGTCTTTCCTGGCTTCAAAGAACCCCCCAATCAGCAAAGTAGGTTGATATTAGCATATGAAATACTGCATACTGTCCCAGACAACCAGGCAGGTCTAAGCACTCCACATGTGTTAAAATTCATGTTTAACAAACTCTTTGAGGTTGGCACTGTTCTTAATTTTGCAGGAAGAGGAAGATGAGGCCANGGTGGGGGTGGGGAAGGGGTGGAGGTGAGGGTTGGGGTGGCTCCACTGTCAGCCTTAAAGCTGCCAGCACTGCAGGTGGGGAAGGTTGGTCCTGCAAGCTGTAACCAGACTCACACACACACACCACATTTCTCTAACTCCTCTCATCACCTCATCATCAGAGTAGTTTGTTCACTCTTATTTGTATCCATATGCCTTTCAACAGGGCTTCCCTGGTGGCTCAGACAGTAAAGCGTCTGCCTGCAATGCAGGAGACCCAGGTTCGATCCCTGGGTCGGGAATATCCCCTGGAGAAGGCAATGGCAATTCAACAGAAGCCTCCACATGCAGGAGGAGAACCCCTCTGATGAATGATCCTGAGAAGGCCTGGATGCAGAGGGAAGGATCTCACTCCACTTGGCCATGTCTGGAATTAGCCTCATTTCCCTTGTTTCTCCAGATCCCCAACTCCCAGAATGAAAGGCAGGACAGGATGGGGTTTCTCAGCCTGGCCTGACTACTAGAGCCACGATTAAAAACAAGATTCCTGGGCTCCACCTTCTGGAGACTCTGATTCACGTGGAGATGGCGCGGGTGGTGGCGGGGGCTGAATCACAAAAGGTGATCTGTGCCATCCCCACTGGACTCCCATTCAGGCCCTCTGCACAGACCTCGTGAGGTGCCCCAGCAGGGAGGGCCCAGGCATCTCAGGTGGCACGAGCCCCGGCAGCAGGGAGAAACCTGAGTGGGCCCAGGTTATCTGATGGCACACCTGCACTGGCCCCGTGCGCACGTCTTGAATATCACGATCAGGGGAAGGCTCGAGAAGAGGCTCCCAGGCAGAACACACAGGTCACCGTGCAAGCTATGCTGGGGTCAGAGGAGGTAGTAGGAAAAAGGCATTTCTCCTTTTCTGCTGTCAGTCCCTCAGAACCAAAGGCACTTCAGGCTTCCCCAGCTCCTCTCTACACATTCACTGATAGCCCTGGCATTTCTCTCTTTATATGTCTGTCAAGATGGTGGTGAGTGCCTTGAGGGCTGGGTTAGGTCTTACTCCCCTCTGCTCAGTGCTGGCACACAGTCAGTGCTTGCTGAATATTACATGAATAAAGGAGAGGTGGTAACACTTACTGTGTTACCGCAGGTCAAAATAAGCCTGAAACTCACACCCACTAGGCACAGGGGAAATGCATGTGCTCACCTCTGAGGGGTGGGGAAACCCCACCCCTAGTCACGCAGCTAGAGGCTGAGCTTTGCACGCCCTGATTTGCAAGGGTACTAAATTACCTTTGGCAACAGGGAACCCTTTGACATGATAAATTATTTGCCTCTTCACAGGAAATACCCTCCTCTCCACTAGCCTCCCCACACTGCATAGAATTATTAGGTTAAGAGTATCTGCCCTTAAAAAAAGAAAGGGAAAGCTTTTTTTTTATGGACACATGCAAGTTAATGAATGTAGATGGAATGATAGAGTCAGAAATTTACATTTTGCAACTTCCAATCTAACCACTGATTTAGGCAAGGATAATCAATAAAAGCAGACCACAGCCAAATGATGAGGTTCAGGAAGGGATCTCAGCTCTACACTGATCCTCAAGCCCCCAAATCAGGATCCTACACTCCACTGAAGCCCAGACAAAGGAGAGGACCACAATTAAGACAGGCTCCAGATAGGCTTATTAGGTTATTTAGATAAAATCAGGTGACCATTTCTGCAGGTAAAAGGCCAGTGGAGAATTACCAGGCTCTGATCTTTCCTGAATTCTCCCCTCCCCTTTCCCTCTCAGCTCCCCGCATCTTCACTCTTTCAAGGGAAGGGCTGCAGCGGGGAGGGGGAAACCTGGGGAGCACTCTGGAAGATCCGAGGCTCCTGACACCCATGCATATCCTGGCTGCCCAAAGAGATGAGGCAAGTCTTGCTCTGACCTTTCCCACTGTTCTGAGTTCAGCAGGCTGCAGTGCTGGACACCCATGTCCTGTCCTGTCCTATTGGGGCAGGAAGCCTGAGAGCTCCATTTCTCAGAATCTTCTGTCAACCAGGATTTGTTCAGAGTCTACTGATGAGAGGCACCCACAGAAACCACTGCTCTTCTTTGGAGTAATGCTTCTCTGGCAGTGGTAGGTGCACTTGATGCCAGTCCCCAGGCCAGAAAAGTCCTCCCATCCGCCTCACTGTAGCCATTCCCCTGGGGATGCCAAGGCTGGGCAGTGGTCAGAAGCAGGACAGCACCTGCCAGTGGCGATGTCTGCAGTCACCCCAGCCCCCAAAGCCTACCTGCAGAGTCCTGGCTACAGGACATGTGGCTATCCTCCGGGCTCAGAAGAGGGGGTTCTCTGCTGCCAGGCCTCTTGGAGCCGCGAGAGAAGGGACAGCAACAGAGAGTCCAGCACAGCCAGCCCCTCCCAGGAACACCGAAGACCCCTGGAACAAGAGGCCTGGCTGTGACTGCTCCCTCTCACTATTTTCAATCCTCACCCTCTGCCAATGCCAAGGCCCTGGCACCAGAGGCCCTTCCTTGTCGATCTTTCTCACTTCTCGCTGGTCTGCAGGTATGTAGTCAGGGTTCCCTGGGGTACCTAACCACTGTCCCCGCAACTCACCTGTGATCCAGCAGCAACAGGCCCTGCTCCTGCAGCTCCTTCACCTCCTTGCTGGCTCCAAACAGGTCCCACAGGGTCAGCTGGGGCTCAAACTGCTGCCAGTGCTGGGAAAACCAGAAGGGGCAGAGGTGCAGGAACCGCAGGCAGGGAGCGGGCAGGGGCTACTCTGGGCACCTGCCTGGGGGTACAGTGAGGGGTGGCTGCAGTCCAGCACAGAGATCTTAGAAACTGACTATCACACACACCAGCACAGAGATCTTAGAAACTGACTATCACACACACCAGCACAGAGATCTTAGAAACTGACTATCACACACACCAGGACCAGGTCAACAGGTCAGCTGGGAGGTGGGCTCCTTCACTCCTATTCCACGTCCAAGCCAAATCCGGCTCCCCACCAGGCCAGGTCTTCCTTTGCTCATTCCCCTCCCTGTTCTGGTCCGAGTATGGGCAACCCTAGTTGGAGCTCTCACTGGAAAAGACCCCGATGATGGAAAAGGTTGAAGGCAAAAGATGAAGGGGGTGGCAGAGGATGAGATGGTTAGATAGCACCACCAACTCAATGGACAACATGAATTTGAGCAAACTCCAGGAGACAGTGGAGGACAGAGGAGCCTGGCACACTACAGTCCTCGGGGCTGGAAAGAGTCAGACGTGACTTAGCAACTAAACAAGTCCAGGTTCTATGGCTCTGATTTCATCTAGAGCAGTTCTGGGCTTCACTGATCTTTATTGCACTTACCACCTGAGCTTTTCAGTTCCGTTCAGTTCAGTCACTCAGTCGTGTCTGACTCTTTGCAACCCCATGAATGGCAGCACCCCAGGCCTCCCTGTCCATCACCATCTCCCAGAGTTCACCCAGACTCACGTTCATTTGAAAATTCTTAATCTAGCCAATTCCCTTAGATGGCTGAGAAAGTTAATATTCAGAGGTGAAAGGATGTGTGCCTAAGGTTGCAGTAGATGGGGACTAGAGCCCAGGTCTCTGTAGCCCTGGTTGAGGGTTCTCACTATCGCCTTCCTGCCCAGTGCTCCTGCCCATCAGGTCTCAGCTAGACCAAGGCCCTACCTCTAGCTGCCAGTGCCAGAGGAATGGGAGGGTGTGTGTGTGTGTATAGAAGAGAGAGTGAGACAGAGTGATTCTTACCAGGTAAGATAGACCTCTTACCTGGTGAGTGATGCCCACATCTGTGCGTAGCCCCATGGCCAAAACTTCCTCCAGCCTGAAAAAAAACCAATAGGGGTCTTGAAGAGGAGACTTTTACTTTTCCCATTCTTCAGACTCTAGTTGGGATATGTGTATGGGGGATTTATGAGGATCACACAGCATGGGACAGGGTGGCGGAAGGGCAAGGCAGGAAACAAAGATGTGTAGGTGGGTGGTTCTTGGGGTACAGGGGAAGCCTGGGTGAAAAGCCCTCAAGCACTCACAGCTCCAGCTCACTCAGGGGGATGCGCCTCCGGGTGCCGTGACCAAAGAGCATCACCTCCTTCATCCAGCTGTCAGGCTCTAGGGTCTGGATCCGAGCTTCTCGGGTGTGGCCCCCGGCCCCCTGGGGTATAAATCGCCCATGGGCCCCTGACAACATAAACAGGTTAACAGCAGCTAACACTGTGTGTTTGCCAGATGTTAAGTCAGTGGTTCTCAAAGCGTGGTCTCTGGACCAACAGCAATTCATATGCTAGAAATGTAAATCCTTAGGCCCTGTCCAATTCCAGAAATTCCAGAATTTGGTTGGGATTCAGTTAGGTTTTAACAAGCGGTCCAAGTAATTCTGATGCATGCTAAAGATCGAGAACCACAGTGCCAGGTACTATCCCATGCACCTCAAAAACATACTTAAGAGCTCTACAAAGTAGGTAGTACTTTTTGCCACACTTCACATATGAGGAAATAGAGGGCTGGAGAGGTTAAGTGGCCCAAGAGCACACAGCCATGACTTTGCTCTCCTGAGTCATCCCATCTGTGGTTCATGGGACTCACCGGGCCCAACGCCAAGGTACTGACCACACTGCCAGTAAGTCCAATTGTGGGTACTAAGCGCCCCCTGTCGGGAGGGAGGGAACAGTCAATGCAGAAAGAAGTAGGTGGGCCGATTCCTGTTCAGGTAAGAGGCACCTGGTTACAATGTCCCACCATCTCAGGCCTTGGAAGCACCCTTCTCCCCAAAGGGACACTACTGCCCTGTCACGCCTTAGCCCGCCCAGGCCCCACCTTCAGCTTTAGGACTTACATTCCGGGCAAAGTTGGAGACCTCATACTGGCGAAAGCCAGCCTCCCGCAGGACTGCCCGTCCCTCCTGGTACATCTCAGCGGCCAGTTCGGGGTCCGGGGCAGGAAGGGCACCCTGCTGCACCTGGGTGAAGAGTGTGGTGCCCCGCTCCAGGGAGAGCTGGTAGAGGGACACGTGGTCATCACAGCAGCGCAGCAGTTCCTGCAACTGCCTGAGCCACGGCCCCACCTGCTGTGCCGGCAGCCCTAGCATCAGGTCCACAGAAACACGCCCTGGGAAGAGGCGCTGGGCCTCCGCCAGGGTCTGCAGAGCGTCCCTGGCCGAGTGTGTCCTCCCCAGCAGCTGGAGCTCAGTGTCATCTAGAGACTGGAGAAAGAGGGTGGAGTATAAGCACGCAGGCCAGCTCAGAGGGAGACAGAAACACCTGGCTGGACTTACTGCAGACACAGATCCAGGGGAAAACCCAGGACATGGCAGGGAGCTGGAAGGTGGATGGTCAAGCCAGTAGCAAGGGTACCATTCACTAAAGGGCTACCAAGTGCAAAGCATTCTTATGCAATATCTAATTTATGCCTAGAACCCTCCAACACTAGCTCCATTTTACAGATGACAAACTGGAGTTCATTAAGGAGCTTGCCCAAGGTCAAACAATGGTGAAGTCAGACCTGGAAATTAGGATTGTCCAGCTCCAAAGCCAACAATCTTTTTGTGATTTTACTTTTTATTTTGAAATTTTCAAACTTATAGAAAAGTTGCCACTAACATTTTTGCCACTTTTGCTTTGTCTCTCTCTAAATATGTGCTAAGTTGCTTCAGTTGTGTCCAAGTCTTTCCAACACTATGGACCATAGCCAGTCAGGCTCCTCTGCCCACCGGATTCCCCAGGCAAGAATACTGGAGTGGGCTGCCATACCCTCCTCCAGGGGGTCTTCCTAACTCAAGGATCACACTCATGTCTCTTACATCTGCTGCATTGGCAGGCGAGTTCTCTACCACTAGTACCACCTCGGGAGCCCCCTCTCTAAATACACACACATATTATTATTATGTTGAATTTTTTTAGAGTAAGTTATAGACCATGCTGTCTAAAAGAACCATGTGGGATGATGAAAATGTTCTGTAATTGCACTGTCCAATATAATAGATACTAACCACATGTAGTTGTTTACATTTTAGAAGTTAATTAAATTTAAATACTCACATTCTAAGTGTTTCCTAGCATGAGGTCAGTGGCAACTATACTGGTCAGTGAAGATGCAGAACATTTTAGTAGAATATGGTAGCCACTGCTCACAGGCTAGAAGGCACTTGTAATATCGTTATCTAAATGTAAAAAACATTTCTTAAGAATAAGGGCATTCCCTTACACAGCCACAATCTAATTACAGAGATCAGGAAATGCAACATGGACACAATCCCCATATCTAATACAGTCTTATGCAAAGTTGGCCAACTGTCCCTAAATGTCTGTTGTAGTGATTTCCTCTTCCCGCCCCAATTCAGTATTCAATCAGGGGTCACACACTGCATGCAGCTGACACTGTCTCTTTAGTCTCTTTTAGTTGAGATCCTCATCCTGCCTTTGTCATTTATGATACTGACACTTTTGAACAGTACAGGTCAGTTGTTTTAAAACTGCCTCTCAGGGAATTGCCTGGCAGTCCAGCAGTTAGGACCCAGCGTTTTCGCTGACAGGGGCCCAGGTTCAAAATCCCTGGTCAGAAAACTAAGACTCCACAAACTATACATTGTGGCCAACCCGCCCCCCGCAACAAAAAATCTCTTAATTAGTCCTAGAGATCTCCTGTACATCACTGTGTTTATAGTCAGCAAAACTGTACTGTACATTAAAAAGTTGTTAACAGGGTAGATCGATCTCATGTTATCTGTTCTTATCCATACATGTATAAAGTCTCTTAGGTGTCCTGATGTTTTCTCACAATTAGATTCAAGATATGTAAGTATTTGGAGGCCAGAAGAAATGGTGTGTCCCTTTCAATATGTCCCATAATGACAAAGCCCTGACCCCAAACTCTTTAGTAGGTGGTACACGTACTTGAAATGGGTGTGTGTGGAGTCGGGGTGGGGATACTGGCTATAGAAATACCAAGGGCCCACCTGAGAGGAACACGTTTTTCTCCCCACTTAAAACCCTTCAATGACTCCCTTGTCACCACTAGGCAAAACCGCAAGTTTCCTAGTCTGGTGCTGAAGACTTCTGGGCCCCAGCTTGCAACTTTGTCCCCAGCCTCTTCAGTCACAAGGAATGGCTCAAAGGTCCCATCAAACAGGCAAGCTCTTCCAAATCCTGTCTTTCCCCCTCAACACCCTCCTCTGATGGACTCCTTTTCCTTATTCAAACATCACCTTCTCCAGGAAGGTTTCCATGATTTTGTCAGACTGACATGCCCTTCAGTATGACTGACATACTCTTGAAAGCCTTTTGTAGAGACCCGATTCACAAGCAGACTTTATCATGCTGCAATGATCTGATGGCCTGTCTGCCTCCTTCTTTGTCTCCAGTCAGGTAGTAAATCTTTCAAGCATCTACTATGTGCCAGGAATTGTAGTGGCTGCTTGTAATACCGTGATGAACAAAAAGGCACGCAGGACCCCTGCCTATTAGGGCTTACTAGCATTCAAACAGACAAGTAGGTGTCACCACACACTTTTCAGTGCCTACAGGGCCCTCTCACAAAGAAGGAGCTCCACAAATATTTGCCCTATGAATGAATGTGACTGGATGAGAGACATCCTGGATGTCCCAGGATAAGGTGGGTGAGATGGGTTACCTGGAGGCCAATAGACAACCTGTTGACTCCTGCTGCCCCAAATGCTGCCAGCCTGGAGCCTGAGGCCGAAGTGGGGTTGGCCTCCAGTGTGACTTCAGAGTCTGCAGGCAGGTGAGTTGCCTGGGCCACCGCCTCCAGGACAGCTGCCACAGTATGGGGGCTGGCCAGACTGGGGGTACCCCCACCAAAGAACACAGACTCCACTCTAGGGAAAGAGAATGGAGATGAAAATGTGGGGGATCTTAATTCATTTCACTTTTAAATTCTCGTTGCCACTTACGATTCTTAGGTTGTATCCATATGAGGTTAAATATTTTAACATTTTTGTAGACTCAGGTACTCCATTCTTAAAAACAAGTTATTGGACTAATTTATGTCACTGAAGTAACCTTCCAGTTTCGTTAAGTTAATGGAATTAACCAGTGGCTTTGGGTGGTGAACACAAGGTAAGTAGTTCAGTATAAAGATATAAGAAACCTTATTGTAGTTTAAATAGTTTTAGCACTTGGGAGTTATTTTTTACTAATTGCCAGCTCTTTGTGATTCTGTTTGCACATGTGAATATTGAAAAATGCATCCTTAAGGTAAAAATCACATTTAATGTAGACATTTTTATTTTAAGAAGCTAATAAAGGGATTTAAAATATCCATCCAGAAGTCTTACAAGTTAAACTTACTGTATACTTCAGGAATTGTTTTGAAGACAACTTGATTTAAACCATACCATTACTCTAGCAAAACACCAAGACTAACATTTAATGCATTGTTACTAACAATTTAAACTCACTAATGAGCATTTAAATGTGAATTCATTAGTAACAGTGGCCTAGACTTGTCCTTGAATGCTCACATGTTGCTTCCTTTGAGGTCAGTGGAATATATGCTAGAAGGATTAAACAGCTGATAAGATTTATTTTTTCTCTATAGCATACTCATACTCATGGAATAGAATTTCTTAGAAAATATGTTGCAAATATAAACAATATAAGCTAGATCTGATTTTCACAGCCAAACCTGGTATGATTGATGGTTTTGCTCATGACCGATGACCTGCTCATATTCTTACCTGTCCACACCAAAAACCCAAAAGGCAAAGAATGCTTTGTAACTGTCAAAAATATGAAAAACTGTCAAAAGAACATGAAATCAGCTGTGAAGCAAAAGTCGTGGTTCAGTTTTCTCAAAGACAGTATATAAATTACAAATGTCCAAATTAGAAGCACTCCACTAATGCATGTCACATTGTGCCCAGGGAACTGAGACCTTACTCATAAGATTTAAATTAAGCATTACTTAAGTCAAGTATAATTGAAAGTCCCATCTAATATAACTATTTATTAAGTATGTTTAAATAGGACATTCTAGTACCCAATCATGTAAAAAAAAAAATTAACTTACAATTTACTCTTATTGCAACCAGTTAGATAGTGAATGTATACTTCCACAGAAGTTACTGAAGTCAGGAAGTTCACTTCTTTTAAAAATGTATTCTTCTTTTGTTCCATTTTTAAATCTGTTGTTCTCTTGTTACATTATTTTATAAGATCAAAAGGCCTCCAACCAGTACTTTATGGGGTTTTTGCACAGGGAAAGAGATAGTTTTGAGTTGTTTTCCCTCTTTCTATTTGCTGATGCTCTCGCTGCCCCCTCCCCCAACCCGGGCCCCAGCCAAAATGACCAGCTCATTTTCCCCTGATTGGCTCCTCCTGCTTTTCTATCTGCCACTTCCTCTTCTATTTTCCTGATCATCAATCCCAATTCATGTCAGACTTCTCATTCACGGTGCAGTGGAAATACATGTGTTTTGTGGAGCCTCCCCTGATCACTGCATCTGGAAGTATTTATTCCTTTCTCTAAGTTTGCATTGCTGTGTTAGTCAGGATCCAGTCAGAAAAACAATCCATTCCATTTATTTTGCCAGAGAGAATTTAATTAAGAATTTGTTTAAACAGGTATAGGAGGGCAAAAAGAGAAGGGAACCCTGAATTTACAAAGAGACAGTAATTGTAGGAAGAAGATACCACCTCCAGAGCTGGGAGAACCTAGCCCTAGAGGTTGTGGTTATGAGAACCTAGAATTTTCGAGGAAGTCCCCCTGGGGCTGGGTCCCACATCTTCCGGAGGGAACATCTTCTGCCACTGCTGGTGCCTCAGAAACTCAGAGGAACTCCCCCCACAGAATGAGGACTGAATTCTGAGAGTGAAATATCACAGCTGGCTTCACAGATTGAGAGGAAGATGGAATATGGAACAGATTAATACTCTGAGTCAACTGCTGAGGTGATGTTGATAGGTGTGCTTAGTTGCTCAGTTGTGTCTGCGTCTGACTCTTTGTGACCCCCTGGACTGTAGCCCACCAGGCTCCTCTGTCCATGGGATTCTCCAGGCAAGAATGCCAGAGTGGGTTGCCATGGCCTCCTGCAGGGGATCTTCCCAACTCAGGGAATGAACCCAGGTACCCTGCATTGAAGGTGGATTCTTTCCCATCTGATTCGCCAGAGAAGCCCATGTTGATGTTGGTAGGAAAAGGAAGGAAAAAGGTAAAGTGGCCTCTCTTCTTCTCCCTCTTCAATCGTCTACTCTTTTGATTAAAAGAAAACTAACAGAGAGCCAGCTGGCAAAGGAGAAGCTAACTTCAGCATAACAAAATAGAGCAGAGGGCAGATTTGAAACTGAGAGATAGTAACTAAGTAACCAGCACTTTAGCATTTTAATTATACCTCTTTCAAATACTTAGCATTCGCATTCCTTCTAATATAGTGTTCTATATTATCTTATCTCCTCTCAGTGTCTAAGGATCCTTGAGAATGGTATGATTCGTATCTTGATCTTTCAGATTTCAGTGAATAGTGTTGGATAAGTGAACTCTCCCAAATCAAAGCCTTTTCCTTTTCAATTGTAAGTGCTAAATGTTTCTTTATAAAGGAAGATCATAGAAAATTAGCTTTTCTTTTCTTTGACACTTCAAATAATTTTTCTAGGATTTAATTGAGTATTCGTATGATAATACATATATCCAAACAAAAGCAGACAAGAGTCTTCTTTTTAAATTTAATCTTTTAGTAGTCTATATATAAATTATGCAAATATTGCTTCAATTTCACAAGAGATGTATTGTTTCTCAGTTCAACCTTGCTGCTTTCTCCTGTCTCTACTAAGAGAGAGAGCAGAACCCAAGAAAGAGACACTGATAGTGTTCCCGAAGCTGAGCCAAATGAAGAAGGAGCTGTTAGGATAGGGCATTAAAAAGTTGGAGAAGAAACTGGGGTTCAAGATGAAGATCTTTATGCTACTCTCATCCAGAAATGATTTACTGGTGAAAATGAAAGTCAACCACGCAGTGAGTGTGACTCTTTGTGATCCTATGGACTGTAGCCTACCTGGCTCTTCTGTTCATGGAATTCTCTAGGCAAGAGTATTGGAGTGGGTTGCCATTCCCTCCTCAAGTTTACACGTATGCCTGACTCTCCAAGAACTCCAGAGTGAGCTCACAAGGGTGAATCGGCTGAACTCTATTAATTTAAATGTTCTGTATTTAACTTGACAGAAAATGGGAATTCTGCTGTTGAACCACAAATGCATATCTACTAATATAAAATACACATACACAGACTCAAAGCTATGGATCGTTGCATGTTATACTTCAGAGATTCAGGAAGGCTTCTCAATGCATAGAAAGATTTTACAATGAGATATTTCCTCATCAGCTAAAGAAGTGTTGCATAAAATTCTACATAAAACTCTAGAGGTCCTGATGTTATTCTGAGAGGTATGAAATCAGCCTTATAACTTCTTGTCAAAATTTTATTCACTTGAAAGGAAACCATTTGTTCCAGTGTAACAATTTTATGTATGGTATGTCAAGTTCTGACCTACAAAACAATGGCAAACCAGGAATTGATTGTTCATTTTACAAATTATCGACTCTACAATTACTTTTATTAATGGGACCTCATTACATATACAAAAAGTAATTCCATTTATCACAATTGTATTTGCACACAATTTTTCAGATAATGATTTTTTTTGTGAGTTGATCTGTACAGCAGTAGGCACAGTCATATAGTTAAATCTGATGAGAGTTAGACCCTGTTAATGATATACTCAATATTCTTTTTTTTTTTTTTAAGAAAATAAGGGAAATATTATTCTCCATATAGTTGTAGAGTCAGAATTGCATCTTCTAGAACTGTTTCTGTAACTGTTGTTCACAAACACTATCCATAGCTGAAGTTCAAGTTCTAATTAATGTTAGTAAGCTGTGAAGTGTCAGCAAAATCACTGTTTATTATCTGATTGCTTAAAGAAGCAGTGTAGCATAACAGTAAAAAAGCAAAGGATTTATGTTAAAATACAGCCTCCTTCACTTACTGGCATGTGATCTTAGCAAATTATTTCATTTATTCGAACCTCTCAATGTTTCTTAGGTTTGTTATGCAGATTTAAAAAATTTAGGAGCTCAGGTATTTAGCACACAACTTCAAAATATACTGCTATTGTCAAATTTGACAATTTTTTGTGCATCTTCATTATGTATTTATGCATGAACAACTTATAAGATACTCATTTCAGGAGTGCATTTAAATATAAATCCTCTTGTCTTTCATAATCATTTTCAATATTATTAAGCTCTCCTTACCTGAAACCTTAATATCCTGGTCAAATAGCTCATTAAAAAAAAAAATTTGCGCTAGTATTGGCTAGGGCTTCCCACAGGGCTCAGTGGTAAAGAATCATCTGCCAACGCAGGACTCACTAACCTGTGTCTGGCTCTTAGCCACCACATGAACTGCAGCAGGCCAGGCTTCCCTATCCTCTACTATCTCCCAGAATTTGCTCAGACTCATGTCTGTCAAGTCAGCGATCCCATCCAACCGTCTCATCCTCTGTTGTCCCCTTCTCGTCTTGCCCTCAATCTTTCCCAGTATCATAGTCTTTTCCAGTGAGTCAGCTCTTTGCATCAGGTGGCCAAGGATTGGAGCTTCAGCTTGAACATCAGTTCTTCCAATGAACATTCAGGATTGATTTCGTGTAGGGTTGACTGGTTGGATCTCCTTGCAGTCCAAGGGACTCTCAAGAGTCTTCTCCAGCACCACAGTTCGAAAGGATCAATTCTTTGGCGCTCAGCCTTCTTTATGGTCCAACTCTAATATCCATACATGACTACTGGAAAAACTATAGCTTTGACTGTTAAGCTTCTTTCAAAGATAATATGTTAAATCAGCAATTTCATATAGTTTTTCTCCTTGTATCATCTGGAGAATTTTTACAGTTCTTAACTTCATTTCAATTCAGTAGATTTCCCCTAAAAATTGTCACTACACTAAACCATCTGCTAGAATAAAGTTCAGGAATGAAGTTACATATACAGACTATATTCATTCACTCTACAAACATGTGGATATGATGTGGGAAAATATCATTATAGTGAGTCTAAATTTTCTTATATTTCTTATATGGGTAAGAAATGTGGAATCTGAGGTAAATAAATAAAAGCTGAAGAACTGAAACAACTCTTTGTTTTCTGTGATAGCACTCTGCCATAGATAGATCATGACTTCCTACATTCTAATTTTGGATCTTGTGGATATGATACTTTTTGTCACAAAAGAGACTGCAGATGCCATTAAAATTAAGGATATTATTAATTATCCAGTGAATCCCAATATAATCACATGAGCTTTTAGAAGCAGAGTACTTTCTCTGGCTGGAAGAAGAAGCAATGCCACAGAAGAGGAAGACTGAGAGCTTGGAGGCTTGAGACAGACTGGACAAGCTGTTGCTAGTCTGTAAAGGGAGGGGCCAATATGGCAAGGAAGGCAAGTGGCCTTAAGAAGCCGAGTGACTCTTGGCTACAGCTATCAAGGCAAGAGGGACCTCAGCCCTTCTACAAGGAACTGATATCTGCTCATAACCTGGATGAGCTTGGAAATAGATTCTTCTCCAGAATTATACCTCACCTGGACTTCTAACCTTAGCGAACTGAGATAATAAATTTATATTATTTTAAACCACTAACTTTATGGTAATTTGTTAAAGTAACAATAGAAAATTAGTATATATATTTCCCCAGTTGTCTTTAATATGAAAATTGTTATTTCTGTAACCAAGCAATCAGACAAAATAAATCTTTTTTTAAGTACTAAAATCTATTCTTATGTACTTGGAGTTTTACTCTCAAGCCTGATTTATTACTTCATATTTATTTAAAATAGTTTCTAAAATCCTTATGTGACTGAAGTTAATGTAATATTTATGCAATCAGAGTTAATGTTAAGACATGTAATGACTTTATCAGGTAAGCCATGAATATAAATTACAAATTAT
>SJYX01002676.1:80331-108594 GCA_006410675.1 Oreotragus oreotragus | reverse complement strand
TAATATTCTGACTTTATATAAAATTTTTCATATGAAACCCTGGCCCAAGGAAGTAGGGCTCTTTCAACGTGAGGACCCTATTTAGTTTGGGGATTTGCTGGATTTCACTCTAATCCTGAACTGGGAAAAGTCTACCTAACAAAGTTACCTTATAATTTTTTACTGGATATGGTCAACCAGCCTTTCCCAAACCATGTGTGGTCATTTATAATATATTTTAATTTAATATGCCAATATCCATTGACTTCTGCACAGATGAGGAAAAAACATGCATATCTATGTATATGAAAATAGAAATATTTGTTTAACACTTCCTAAAGGTGATAGAGAGATGGAGAGAGTTCTTGCCTTGAGAAAGTTAGAGGCAATAAACATGAATCACTGAAATAAAAGAAAATGCAGTAAAATAAACTACAACAGTGTATGTGCTCAAGGAAGCTTATGAAAAATATAGAGAATATATAATTTCTGAATGAAGAAGTGTGATAGTAACTATATTATGTGTCAGACATGAAGCTAAAGTTATTTTATTTTACTGGACAAATGATGAACTAAGCTGACTACACATTTAATTTTTTATTGGTGATAAAATCCCAGCAAATGAAGGAAAGATGAAAATGTAGAATTTAGAGCATTCTTTTTCAAAAAGCAGGAGGATGAGAGAGAGAGTTTGGATATGTATACTAGATAAGAAAACTGTAAATGTATTACAAATAATCTCCAGTTTTTAATGGATGAACATATAGAAGTTTATTTGGCCCTCACATGTCAAGGTGTGTGGCTTTCCTCCACGTGGTGATTCAGAAACTAATGTTCCATCCATCATTTAATTTTACCATCCTCTTCTGCATTTAAGTAGCTGAAGAGAAAAGAGAATGGAGAAGGTATGCCCACTTCGTGAATACTCTGTTCATAATCTGTTACTAGAATCTAGTCATAAGATCAAGCTTGGATGCAAGGTAGGATGATTGGAAAACGTAATCTACAAATGATACTATGGAAAGAAGGTCATTAAATGACAGTAGTTTTCTACCTGTTAAGCTCTGTGAAATTTACATTGATGCACACATGAAAGCAAAATTTATAATCTCAACACCCTCACATATAGAACACATATAGAATACTATAAAGTCAGTGAAAAAAATATATATGTATTCTAATTTTAAAAACTGCACCCCCAAATGTGCAACTTTCAGTTTCTAGAAAGCATGAAACCTAACAGCTTTACTCTTAGGGTACAATATAAGGTGGTCAATTTCAGGAAATCATTTCTAGGGTTATATTCCAAATGTTGCCTTTAATTTTCACTTGTAATTATGAATTACAGAATGACAAAATGATTACTAAAGCAATTGAGCATGCCTTTTTTACCCTAGAAGGAAATGGCAACCCACTCCAGTATTCTTGCCTGGAGAATCCCATGGACAGAAGCCTGGTGGACTACATCCACAGGGTCTCAAAGAGTCGGACAGGACTGAGCAACTTCACTTTACTTTCACTTTTACCATATCATATTTATTTTATAAGCATGATTAGATAATCTTAATTTGTAGAATATTTTTATCCTCCTTTGACTTCCAAAATTTTAATGCATTGTTTTTTATTAAATAGTTACATATTTAGACACTGAGTCACATGCAGCAAAGGAATAGGTAAAACTGAATTTTAAAATATATTAGTGTCTGCAACATTGATTTCCCAGTATCTAAACTGAGCATAATAACATATACCTCAAATTCTCCAAGCCAGGCTTCAGCAATACGTGAACCATGAACTTCCAGATGTTCAAGCTGGTTTTAGAAAAGGCAGAGGAACCAGAGATCATATTGCCAACATCGGCTGGATCATCAAAAAAGCAGGAGAGCTCCAGAAAAACATCTATTTCTGCTTTACTGACTGTACCAAAGCCTTTGACTGTGTGGATCACAATAGACTGTGGAAAATTCTGAAAGACATGGGAATACCAGATCACCTGACCTGCCTTTTGAGAAACCTGTATGCAGGTCAGGAAGCAACAGTTAGAACTGGACATGGAACAACAGACTGGTTCCAAGTTGGGAAAGGAGTATGTCAAGGCTGTATATTGTCACCCTGCTTATTTAACTTATATGCAGAGTACATCATGAGAAATGCTGGGCTGAAGGAAGCACAAGCTGGAATCAAGATTGCTGGGAGATATATCAATAACCTCAGATATGCAGATGACACCACCCTTATAACAGAAAATGAAGAACTGAAGAGCCTCTTGATGAAAGTACAAGCTGGAATCAAGATTGCCAGGGGAAAGATCAATAACCTCAGATATGCAGATGACACCACCCTTATGGCAGAAAGTGAAGAGAAACTAAAAAGCCTCTTGATGAAAGTGAAAGAGGAGAGTGAAAAAGTTGGCTTAAAGCTTAACATTCAGAAAACTAAGATCATGGAATCTGGTCCCATCACTTCATGGCAAATAGGTGGGAAAACAGTGGAAACAGTGGCTGACTTTATTTTTCTGGGCTCCAAAATCACTGCAGATGGTGATTGCAGCCATGAAATTAAAAGACCCTTACCCCTTGGAAGGAAAGTTATGACCAACCTAGACAGCATATTAAAAAGCAGATACATTACTTTGCCAACAAAGGTCCATCTAGTCAAGGCTATGGCTTTTCTAGTCATCATGTATGGATGTGAGAGTTGGACTGTGAAGAAAGCTGAGGGCTGAAGAATTGATGCTTTTGAACTGTGGTGTTAGAGAAGACTCTTGAGAGTCCCTTGGACTGCAAGGAGGTCCAACCAGTCCATCCTAAAGGAGATCAGTCCTGGATGTTCATTGGAAGGACCGATGTTCAAGCTGAAACTCCCAATATTTTGGCCACCTGATGTGAAGAGCTGACTCATTGGAAAAGACCCCTGATGCTGGGAAAGATTGAGGGCAGGAGGAGAAGGGGATGACAGAGGATGAGATGGCTGCATGGCATCCCCAACTCGATGGACATGGGTTTGGGTGGACTCCGGGAGTTGATGAAGGACAGGGAGGCCTGGCATGCTGTGGTTCATGGGGTCGCAAAGAGTTGGACACAACTGAGTGACTGTATTGAACTTAACTGAACAGACACCTCAGAGGACTGTTACAAGATTCAAATGAAAAGAACATTAAAAGTACTTTATAACTACAGTATCTAGCTCTATCTGTGTGTAGGTATGTAATTTGTTTATGTATGCACACATACACTTATAGGCAACAGCTAAAATGTAATGGGGGATCAGAACAGCAGAATAACCAATTACTTCCAGTTAAGTAAATTAGAAGAAAGGCCTATTTTCGTAGATGCATCTTGATATCCCTCTGTCCTGTATCATCAGCCAATTAGCTGCCTGAAGGCAAATATCGCACCCAACGGACTCTAGGGGTGCCATCAGCCTCTATTATTTTATGAAAAAGTAAAATCACAATGATATGGAATTACATTTCACACACAGAATTACAATTCACCCTTTCCAATCTCAGCTTCCACTTTGATTTTTTTTCCCCCCAGCTTCCTTCTGGGACTCCACCTCTCACTCTTCCTAATCTCTCTCTTCTGTAGCTCCATTTGCCCTTCTTGTTCTCAGCCTGTTGTTAGGAAGTGAAATTATTTTCTGCTGTAGTCCCCTCTGTTGGCTTTCACTTGGACTTTTCTGAAAAGATCGTGTGTAAGCACTATTCAAAAATCCAAGTTAATCTACCCAGTTGGACACAGGGTACAGAATTAGAACAGAATGCACAGAATGATTTCCTCAACCCAGAATTTATGGCCTGACCATGAGTGAATCACTTAATCTCATCAGGCTTAGGCTAAGGGAATTACCTTAGTTACTCACTCCAGGATAGAGAAATTGAAAGATCAATGGGATAAAATATGTAAAGTGGTTTTTGGAAAGAAGCAGAGAGGTAAACAAGAATTCTTTGCATCCTCTACTGCTTTTCGAAATGAATTGCTCTAATGTGTTTTGTTATGATTGCCTTGTATGTGGTTCACTTTCAGATACTGCTGCAAATCCTAGGAAAAGTGGTCATTCAGTGTAAGTTAGAATAACCGTATTAAAAATCACTCCTGCTGGACCAAAGAGGGTAAATAAAAGTCATGAATATTCAGGTTCTCTCTGTTCTAAATTCCAATTTGATAGAACTGTTTTCTAGGGTTAGAAAAATAACATTGTGTTATGTCTCAGGTTCTGTGTCTCTAAAATCTGATAAATTTAGTGCTGGTTTCAAAAATAATAAAACAGATCTCTATAAAGTGCTCTTTTATGGATATACTAAATAATAAAGCGACTCCTTGTATTCTGCTATTTTCAGAAATGCTTCTTGGCTTCAATACTTAGATATACATGTCTCTTTTTTGTCTTTTTTATTTTTATTCTGAATTCATACTGTTTTTCAATAGACTGTGCCTAAATTGGAGCCATTAGGGAGAGAAAAACCCCAGAATTTATGTAGGTGAATCATTCAGATGAAGAGGAAAAAAGAGTCTTGAATCCGTTGGATTCTGGAGTACCAGGAAATGCCTTTTTTTTTTTTTTTTTGAGAATGCTTAGAAAATTAGAGCGTTAATTTTTAAGTCCTGTATACTAGGAGATTGAGAAAGAAAGGGAAGAGAAAAAGAGGAGACAAATTCAAAAAAAAAAAAAGAAATGCCTTTTAAATGCAAGCTTTTGTGTATCAGTTCAGTCAGTTCAGTCGCTCAGTGGTGTCTAACTCTTTGTGACCGCGTGGACCACAGCACCCTAGGCCTCCCTGTCCATCACCAACTCCCAGAGTCCACCCAAACTCCTGTCCATCAAGTCGGTGATGCCATCCAACCATCTCATCCTCTGTCATCCCCTTCTCCTCCTGCCCNGCAGTAGTAGATATAATGGTCATCTGAGTTAAATTCACCCATTCCAGTCCATTTTAGTTCGCTGATTCCTAGAATGTCGACGTTCACCCTTGCCATCTCTTGTTTGACCACTTCCAATTTGCCTTGATTCATGGACCTGACATTCCAGGTTCCTATGCAATACTGTTCTTTACAGCATTGGACTTTGTTTCTATCACCAGTCACATCCACAACTGGGTATTGTTTTTGCTTTGGCTCCATCCCTTCATTCTTTCTGGAGTTATTTCTCCACTGAGCTCCAGTAGCATATTGGGCACCTACTGACCTGGGGAGTTCCTCATTCAGTATCCTATTATTTTGCCTTTTCATACTGTTCATGGGGTTCTCAAGGCAAGAATACTGAAGTGGCTTGCCATTCCCTTCTCCAGTGGACCACATTCTGTCAGACCTCTCCACCATGACCCACCCATCTTGGGTTGCCCCGCGGGCATGGCTTGGTTTCATTGGGTTAGACAAGGCTGTGGTCTTAGTGTGATTAGATTGACTAGTTTTCTGCGAGTATGGTTTCAGTGTGTCTGCCCTCTGATGCCCTCTTGCAACATCTACCATCTTACTTGGGTTTCTCTTACCTTGGGCATGGGGTATCTCTTCACAGTTTCTCCAGCAAAGCGCAGCCACTGCTCCTTACCTTGGATGAAGGGTAGCTCCTCCCGCTGACTTTCAATGTGTGATAGCTCCTCTAGGCCCTCCTGTGTCAGCGCAGCCACCACTCCCTGGACGTGGGTTGATCTTCCCGGCTGCCGCCTCTGGCCTCGGGTGCAGGGTGGCTCCTCCTGGCTGCCACCTCTTACCTCGGATGCAGGGTGGCTCCTCTCAGCCGTTCCTGTGCCGTCGCAGCCTGGCACTCTTGGCCGCTGCCCCTGATCTCGGACATGGGGTAGCTCCTCTTGACCGCTGAAAATCAAAGCTACAATGAGGTAGCCCTCCCAACTGTCAGAATGGCCATCATCAAAATGTCAACAAATAGTAAATGCTAGAGAGGGTGTGCAAAAAAGGGAACCTTCTTACACTGCTGGTAGGAGTGTAAATTGGTACAACTATTATGGAGAACAGTATAGAAGCCCCTTTAAAAACCAAAAATAGAACTACCATATGATCCAGCAATCTCACTTCTGGAGCAAGAGAAACTTCCTGTCTAGCATGGCAGACTGTATTCAATATCATGTTATACCCTATAATGTAATAACCTATGTAATAGATACATGACTGAATCACTTTGCTGTACACCTGAAAGTAACAGGACATTGCAGAGCAACTATACTTCAATTAAAATTTTTTAATAAAATAATAATAAAACAAACTCAAATCAAAAAACAACACAACAATTGGCTGTGCAATGGACTGTGCAGTCTGCCTGTTCCCCAGACTGAAGAGAGTCAGGGTGTCACTGGCTCCTGAAACACCCCTTTGGGACCTTGTAAGAAATATTTCCACATTCCGCATCATTTTTGACAGTTTAACAGTGAAGTGTGTGGGCAGATTGAAATGGAGACCCAAAACTGGTGAGTTTCCAAAGAAAATTGCCATCAGCTGGAAACCTAAATATAGCTATTCATCCTCTAGTCTTGGGATATGAATGGGTCATTAATTAGAGCCAGGAAAAAAAATGGTGTGGTCTTGGACAGGATAGCTGAAAGGAAAGACTCTTCCTGAGCAGTGTGAGCTCCTTGCAGGCGGGGCCCACAGCCAAGACACAGATCCCTGGTGCCCAGCCCAGCTCCAGGCACATGGCAGACAGTACACAGATGGATGAATGAATATAAAGTGGATGGCAAAGGATTCGGGTTTGATCTCCTGCTTTGTCGTTGCCACAGTGCACAATCCAGGAGGAATTCTTTCCAATTGCAGATTCCCATCTCTGGAAAGCAGAGATGCAAAATAACATATTTCTCTTAAAGCTGTAGTGAGAATTATATAAGCTAATTCTGACCACAAGTTTTACAAGCCACCAAGAGATGTGTCTAAGAAAAAGAGAAAGAAGAGTTAGACTACGTCTAACATTTCCTTCTTGTTTTTGCTGTTTAGTTGCTCAGTCATATCCAACTCTTTGCAACCCCATGAACTGTAGTCCACCAGGTTCTATCCATGGAATTCTCCAGGCAATAATACTGGACTGGGTTGCCATTTCCATCTCCAGGGGAAGTTCCCAACCCAGGAATCATCCTTGGTTGATACAGGTTGCATCCTGCATTGCCAGGTAGAGTCTTTGTTGCTGAGCCACCAAGAAAACCCAACATTTCTTTAGAACATGCTGTTTGCTAAACAGACGGGCAAAGATTTTTCATGCATATGACCTCCTGTAATAGAACACAACATGGATTCCTGTTAGGTCTTCATTAGTGAATATGCTTTGATTGACTTGTTTTCTAAGTGGATTTGGTTGCCATCATCACTTTGCTGGTGAAATGGGCTGCCCTGGACTGGTGTCACTCAGAACCTGCCTGTGGTTCCCACTGCACAAGACAAGCAGGGTCTCCAAGACAAGCAGCATCCCCAGGACCAGGAGCTCAGAGAGAATGCTCAGAGCTGTGGCTTCTTATGGCTTCCTCCTCACCTTATGGCTTCCGTCTCACTCTCTCCTCACCCACTCCCACAATCCCCTTCTAAAAGAAGATAAGAGGATATGCCAATAAGCAGGAGTCCTAAACTTATTCAAGAAAGGACAAATTCAGTAGTGCTGTGAGAACTAAACTAGGCAATATATTTAAATAAAAATAATAACTCCCATCCATCCATCACTCTGTGCCAAGTTCTGTGCTAGGTGCCTTATCTGGACTGCTTTGAATCTCTGTGAAATGAGTATAATTATCCCCGTTTTACAGATAAGGAAACTGAGGTCCAAAGAAAATATATAATTTTTCCAAAGACACAAGGTCTATTTAATAGTAGCTGTAGGTTTGAAATCAAATCTGACTCCCAAATCTATTCTCAACAAATACATCACTTCTGTAGCCCACCCATTACCTCCTGTGCTCACAGTCACCCAGTGAATGTTATGTCTGCTCCCCTCCTCTAGAAATGTCAGCATCAAAGAGCTTCAACAACATTTCATGAAAACTTGCCAATCAATTAAAACATGTATGTGAACATGTATGTGTATATGTGTGTGCATGAATATATGTGTGTGATCACTTATTGATTTATTTAACCACTGATCTACTTGTAAGCCTGTTTCCCAAGAAGGAGATGTGTATAAGAGACAGACTTTACTAGCCTGTGAGATGAGTACAATTGTTTGGTAGTTTGAGCATTCTTTGGCATTGCCTTTCTTTGGGATTGGAATGAAAACTGACCTTTTCCAGTCCTGTGGCCACTGCTGAGTTTTCCAAATTTGCTGGCATATTGAGTGCAGCACTTTCACAGCATCATCTTTTATGGATTTGAAATAGCTCAACTGGAGTTCCATCACCTCCACTAGCTTTGTTCATAGTGATGCTTTCTAAGGCCCACTTGACTTCACATTCCAGGATGTCTGGCTCTAGGTGAGTGATCACACCATCATGATTATCTGGGTCATGAAGATCTTTTTTGTACAATTCTGTGTAATCTTGCCACCTCTTCTTAATATCTTCTGCTTCGTTAGGTTCATACCATTTTTGTCCTTTATTGAGACCATCTTTGCATGAAATGTTCCCTTGGTAGCTCTAATTTCTTGAAGAGATCTCTAGTTTTTCCCATTCTATTATTTCCCTCTATTTCTTTGCACTGATCACTGAGGAAGGCTTTCTTGTCTCTTCTTGCTAATTCGTTGGTGTATCTTTCCTTTTCTCCATTGCTTTTCCCTTCTCTTCTTTTCACAGCTATTTGTAAGGCCTCCTCAGACAGGCATTTTGCTTTTTTTGCATTTCTTTTTCTTGGGGATGGTCTTGATCCCTGTCTCCTGTACAATGTCACGAACCTCTATCCATAGTTCATCAGGCAGTCTGTGTATCAGATCTAGTCCCTTAAATCTATTTCTCACCTTCACTGTATAATCATAAGGGATTTGATTTAGGTCATACCTGAATGGTCTAGTGGTTGTCCCCACTTTCTTCAATTTAAGTCTGAATTTGGCAATAAAGTGTTCATGATCTGAGCCACAGTCACCTCCCGGTTTTGTTTTTGCTGACTGTATAAATATATTTAAAACACAAAGCCACATGCAAAGCTGAGGGAAGCCAAATATTCCCTACCCTAATCCAGAAGGCTTAGAGTCATGGTGTTACAAACCATAAGCTAGAGCTGAAACATTTTCATGAATTACTATATTAGACTGGACTATAAAAAATAATATATTGGTAAGGACAATTCCTTACTCCTTCGAAGGAAAGTTATGACCAACCTAGATAGCATATTGAAAAGCAGAGACATTACTTTGCCAACAAAGGTCTGTCTAGTCAAGGCTATGGTTTTTCCAGTGGTCATGTATGGATGTGAGAGTTGGACTATGAAGAAGGCTGAGTGCTGAAGAATTGATGCTTTTGAACTGTGGTGTTGGAGAAGGCTCTTGAGAGTCCCTTGGACTGCAAGGAGATCCAACCAGTCCATTCTGAAGGAGATCAACACTGGGATTTCTTTGGAAGGAATAATGCTAAAGCTGAAACTCCAGTATTTTGGCCACCTGATGCAAAGAGTTGACTCACTAGAAAAGACTCTGATGCTGGGAGGGATTGGGGACAGAAGAAGGGGACGACAGAGGATGCGATGGATGGATGGTATCACTGACTCGATGGACGTGAGTTTGAGTCAACTCCAGGAGTTGGTAATAGACAGGGAGGCCTGGCGTGCTGCAGTTCTTGGGGTCGCAAAGAGTCGGACATGACTGAGCGACTGAACTGAACTGACCTGAAGGACAATTCAATGGGTGGAGAAAAACCCTGATTGCCAGGAACACTTGTAAATCTTGCAAAGATTCACAGTTCAGGTTTACTACTGTCTGTTTCCCCCGCTCTTCATCAGCTAGGATCGTAAACCTAATCACTGATGTTAATTCACTTTGCCTGCCTACACAGCTGCATTTTTCTAGGACTTGACACAGGAAACAATTTGAGTATGTATGGATTTCACCAATCTGCCTGTCTAATCAGGAATCATATGGTGTAAACTGTAACTTTAAAGTTTCCTTGAATCATCATTTTCAGCACTTACGTCTTTAAAGGCACCAATTTATTGTGTGCTTCCTAATGTAATACTGGTTTTTAAATTCTCACAATAGGCTTACCAGGTGGCGCTAGTGATAAAGAACTTGCTTGCCATTGCAAGAGATGTTAAGAGACGTGGATTCAATCCCTAAGTCGGGAAGAGGGAGGAGGGAGGCATGCAGGAGGGCATGGCAACCCACCCCAGTATTTACCTGGAGAATCCTATGGACAGAGGACCTGGCAAGCTTCAGTCCCTACGGTCGCACAGAGTCAGACACGACTGAAGCAACTTAGCACAATAGTTAAGTATAACTATTATAATAGTTAACCAGATTGGTGAATTATTCCTGTATGTAAATTTGGGCTGCCAAGACTACTAGATATAATACAAATGTAGGTGCGGTCCCTAGCTTTCATTCAGGGTCTCCTCAAATGACACATCTTCCACAGAGTCTTCCCTGGTTCATGCAGGGGGAAGAAATAGCTAGTCTGGAATTACCATAGTTCTCCTGTGAAGCACGTTACTTCCCACCTCATTTTACAGAGTACATCTCTTCGACTAGTCTATAAAGTTCTAAAAGTTCAAGACTGTGGTTTGTTAATTCTTTAGAGAAAACAGAATGCTGCTTCCTACTGCCTATAGGATAACCACCAAACCTGTACTGTGGCTTATAAGTAGAGTGGGCATAGCATACATCTCATTTTTTTTAAGCGAAAGGAGGCATTGCTACTAATTACTTCTGTGATAATAAGTATAAACTGCTGCTGTTCTGAGAAAATTGAGGTGTGTATCTGCTGTACGTCCATGAGTTCTTCATGATGTGGATGGACATTGCCTTGATTTCCAGACTGATTCTCCATCATGCTCTCACATCCACTCTGAATGACAGCCATGCTAAAGCATGTGCAGCACACCACAGGTGCAGTGTTCTCTCTCCCGTCTAAACTTCTGCAGAAGACTCAACTGAAATAGCAATTCTCCATAAACTTTTCTCAAATCTCAGAGAGAGCATAGGCCTTGTAGGACTGTGGGCAGATTCTGATCATCTTTTTTTTTTTTTTTAATACTCTAAGATAGTTTTGATTTAAGTACATCATTAATTATGTGTTTAGAGAATGATTTCTTTTTAAAAATTAATTATAATCCAAACTGGGCCCAAATAATTACATTCTGGTCTGAACATAAAACTAGAACATAAAATCACATTACATCAAATCTGACTTTGAATTTTATATCTGAAACTCCAATACTTTGGCCCCTCATGCGAAGAGTTGACTCATTGGAAAAGACCCTGATGCTGGGAGGGATTCCGGTCAGGAGGAGAAGGGGACGACCGAGGATGAGATGGCTGGATGGCATCACTGACTCAATGGACGTGAGTTTGAGTGAACTCCGAGAGTTGGTGATGGACAGGGAGGCCTGGTGTGCTGCAATTCATGGGGTCGCAAAGAGTCGGACACGACTGAGCAACTGAACTGAACTGAATTGAACTGAACTGCACTGAACGTGACCAATGCATGACCTTTATACCCTGACTCACCTATAATGTTTAATTGTTAAAAGATAAGCAGTGAAATATTGGGTTAACCAAAAAGTTTGTTTGGATTTTTCCCCACAATCATAAAGAAAAACCCAAATGAACCTTTTGGCCAACTGAATACTTGTAGATGATCACTATCTGCCCTTTAAATTGAAACCCTAACATTTCAGATGTGGTCAGCTGTGTTTGTTATTGTGCTGTCCCTACGATCTAGATTAGATATTATCTTTGGTTAACAAAAGCTACGTTCTTTAACCCTGAGCGCTCAGGCGCTCCGTCGTGTCTGACTCTTTGGGACTCCACGGCCTGTAACCTGCCAGCCTCCTTTGTCCTTGGAATTTTCCAGGCAATACGGGAATGGTTTGCCATTTCTTACTACAGGGAATCTTATCAACCCAGGGGTAGAACACACATCTCTTGTGTCTCCTGCGTGGATTCTTTACCACCTGTGACAACTGGGAAGACTTTAACGTTAACTCCGATATTACCACTCTGTTATACTGTGCTTGGTTTCTGCCAATAAAGAGTATTGTGCAGAAATCTAAGGAGACAAAATTGTATGTGTGTTTTGAATAATGAAACAGATTTCCAGATATCTCAGAACATATTAGTCTTACTTTGTAGAGTAGATAAATATTTAAAATACTAATGACTTTTTCTGGTTAGGTAGTAATCTGTATATGTATGTTTATGTATCTTTACATGGACCAACAATTTAAGATACATAGAGATTTTTTTAAGCTGACATGATTTTTACATAAAAATACTCATAAGCCAGATTATACCAATTCAACATTCTGAGACATATCAACAGGAAGCAGACACTAATAATCTTGGTAAGCCAAAAAAAGAAAAAGAGATTGTTGTATCAAGAGCCATGAAATAGAAAAAATATAGAAATTTAATCTAAAAATTGTTGAAAATCAATATTTTTGAAATTATAAAAATTAAAGTGTCATCTAATGTCTAGAAGGGCAAAATCAGAGGGAACTAACAAAATGTACTAAAACAATAAGACAGTAGGAGCTGAGAAACAGGAGTTGAGCCTGATAGTAAATAATAAAACATGTAAAAATTACATTGCCTTTTCAGAGTTTTTGTTTCAGTACCATACTAGCTTTTAAAATATTTTCTAAAATGCCTTTACTTTGAAGCTTAGTCTTCAGGCTTTACTAAATATGAATATAACCTCCATTTATTTAGAAATGTAACTTCATTTTCCATAATTACCATCCTAACTGCTATTCCAGTAGGGCTTTGTTAATTCAAACTAATGACAGGGAGACAATTGCTGAATTTTTGCAAATTACTAAGTATATGAACAAATATAATAAAAGTCATGGGTACTTCATCTGAGGATGTACTTTATTCATTTAGCTTGACAAGTTTAGTATAGCTCTTAATTACTCTGATAATACTGTGCATATGCGTGTGTGCTCAGTCGTGTCCAACTCTGCAACCCCATGGACTATATATAGCCACCAGACTCCTCTGTCCATGTTATTCTCCAGGCAAGAATGTTGAAGTGGGTTGCCATTTCCTAATCCAGGGGATATTTCTGATCCAAGGATGAAACCCATATCTCTTGTGTCTCGTGCATTGGCAGGTGGATTCTTTACCACTGTGCCACCTGGAAAGCCCTCTAATAATACTGGGACCAGCCAATATCCTGATGAGTATTCTTAAAATATAAGAGATGCTTTCTTGCCAACAAATTGCTTCAATTTAGCTAGCCTAGGATTTCAAATTATGCTGCTGCTGCTGCTGCTGCTGCTAAGTCACTTCTGTCATGTCCAACTCTGTGCAACCCCATAGATGGCAGCCCACCAGGCTCCAACATCCCTGGGATACTCCAGGCAAGAACACTGGAGTAGGTTGCCATTTCCTTCTCCAATGCATGAAAGTGAAAAGTGAAAGTGAAGTCGCTCAGCCATGTCCAACTCTTCGAGACCCCATGAAGTGCAGCCTACCAGGCTCCTCCGTCCATGGGATTTTCCAGTCAAGAGTACTGGAGTAGGTTACCATTGCCTTCTCTGCAAATTATGCTAAGAGATAAGTAATAGTATTTCCTTGGAAGTGTATTCAACATTAGGATAGCAAAGCTGTTAACATACTATAACCTGTCTTTGAGGACCTTACTCCAGTATGACTTAGAACTTGCATTAAAAAAAACAAAAACAAAACCTAACACTTCATTTATTTCTGAACCCTTCTTTGGTCATTCTAATTTAATGAGGTATACTTATAATTTATCTTGAACTATGTTTTAGGCTAAAGGGCATTATCTTTTCTTACTTACTATTGGTATTACTATTAGTTTTATAGGATAAATTCCCAGAATTTGGGATACTACCTAAATATTTCGCTAAATGTTTATCTGCTCTTCTGTACAAATTCAAGCTATCACTTGAAGAAAACCTTAAAATTATATCTATAAACTATGATTTGGGGAATAAGTTTTAAAGTTTATACATTCAGAATGGAAACTGAGATTTCTAGATTCCAAACTTGAGTCATAAAATGTACCCAGGCATGAACTTACCCCCTTTGAGTCTCCAGAATTTTAATTAGTTTCTGAATTTTTACCTTCAGTTCAGTCACTCAGTCGTGTCCGACTCTTTGTGACCCCATGAATCGCAGCACGCCAGGCCTCCCTGTTCATCACCATCTCCCGGAGTTCACTCAGACTCACGTCCATCAAGTCGGTGATGCCATCCAGCCATCTCATCCTCTGTCGTCCCCTTCTCCTGCTGCCCCCAATCCCTCCCAGCATCAGAGTCTTTTCCAATGAGTCAACTCTTCGCATCAGGTGGCCAGAGTACTGGAGTTTCAGCTTTAGCATCAGTCCTTCCAAAGAAATCCCAGGGCTGATCTCCTTCAGAATGGACAGGTTGGATCTCCTTGCAGTCCAAGGGACTCTCAAGAGTCTTCTCCAACACCACAGTTCAAAAGCATCGATTCTTCAGCGCTCAGCAGGCTGATCTCCTTCAGAATGGACTGGTTGGATCTCCTTGCAGTCCAAGGGACTCTCAAGAGTCTTCCAATGGCTATAATCAAAAAGTCAGACAACAACTGCTGGCTACGATGTGAAGAAATTGGAACCATCACACATGGCTGGTGGGAATATCAAATGGTGCAAATACTCTGGAAAAGTTTGGCAGTTTCTCAGACATTTAATCAGAGAATTATCATAGTGCCAGCAATTTCACTCCTAGATATATATTTAAGAAAATTAAAAACAGGTATTCAAAAAAATACTTCTGTATTTGTATAGCAGGGTTATTCACAATAGCCAAAAGGTAGAAACAACCCAACTGATGAATGGATAAACAAAGTGTGGTATATCCACATGAATATTATTCAACAATTAAAACTATAAAAAGAAACGGAGTACTGATACATGTTTCAAATGGATGATGCTTGAAAACATTATGCTACATGAAAAAAGTAAGTCACAAAGTGAAGTGAAGTGAAAGTCACTCAGTCGTGTCTGACTCCTTGTGACCCCATGGACTGTATAGTCCATGGAATTCTCCAGGCCAGAATACTGGAGTGGGTAGCCTTTCCCTTCTTCAGGGGATCTTCCCAACCCAGGAATTGAACTCAGGTCTTCTGCACTGTAAGTGGATTCTTTACCAGCTGAGCCACAAGGGAAGCCCAAGAATACTGGAGTGGGTAGCCTATCTCTTCCCCAGCAGATCTTCCCGACCCAGGAACCAAACCCGGGTCTCCTGCATTGCAGGCAGATTCTTAACCAACTGGAGCTATCAGGGAAGCCTGCATGTAATTCTACTTATATGAAATATTCAGGAGAGGCAAATCCATTGAGACAGAAAGTAGATTAATAGTGAAAAGTTCACCTTTACTTCCAATAGGTCAAAGCTACATCTTCAAGTAAAAGGACGATGTATTGATCACAGTGAGTGTTGTTTATTTTCTTAAACACTCAACCAGACTCAGAGAAGAAACATTTTCATCCTTTTGCCAACATATTTTTGAAAATCATAAATCTATGATGATTTTAAAATCATAAATCTATGATGATTTTTAAATTTCATCTACGCAGTATGTAATATTTAGATAAACTTCAGAGGAACACTGTAGATTCCACTATACTAATGCACTTAAAAAACACATACCTTTATAAGCTCTTCCCCTCCATTGTAATTACCATGGCCCAATTCCTTCTCTTCATTTTACTGTTAGCATTATTGTAGTAATAATCATCCTCAGACACATGGATTTATTGTAGGAAAAATTAAGCTCTTCTATTAAGAGATACCCTTCTACAAAAATTTTTAAGTAATTATAAAAATGTGTAATATATTTATGTTGTTTTGGTTATCTACTACAAATAAATAATTCAGAAGAAATTTCTAACACTTGGCCTGTGGTCATAGTGTGTGTATGTGTGTGTGTGTGTATATATATATATATATATGTAGGTATGTATATATAGGGCTTCCTGGTGGCTCAGATGGTAAAAGCATCTGCCTGCAATGCAGGAAATCCGGGTTCAATCCCTGGGTCAGGAAGATCCTCTGGAGAAGGAAATGGCAACCCACTCCAGTATTCTTGCCTGGAAAATCTCATGGATGGAGCCTGGTAGGCTACAGTCCATGGGGTCGCAAAGAGTTGGACATGACTGAGCAACTTCATACACACACATATACATGCATATATATATATATACACATTAAATTCATACTAATATTTTTTTGTTGCCAAGAAATATGGCACAGTGATCAATAAAAGACTGTCATGGATAGAAATCTGAGTTCCAGTTGAAAAAGGAATGGTGCAAAATTTCTGATTGGTAAAGAGCTTGTTCATGTATATTTTAGACAGATGATGTCATGTGTCAAACTGCTATGGGATTTCAATTTCATTGGATAAACATGAAAGAATGATGTCCTAGTTTTATGTTTAAATGTCAATATTTACAATATGTGGGAAACTCCATCCTTTGAAACTGTTCAAGTTGTGACAGAAAATTTCCTATGACATCTTAGTATAAGAGGATACATTATTGGAGTATATATACAAAATTGTGTTCACATTTGAGAGATAAAGCCAAATTGCTCTCTAGAGTACTTGTCTCTCATACTGGCTCTGAGGGTTTTCTTTTTCTCACAGCACCACCAAAACTTGGTGATTTTCAGGTTTTTTAATGTTTCCAATCCGAATGTGAAAAGGGATCACACTTTAACTTCCTTTGCTTCTCAGTTCTAACACTCTGCTTCAATTCAATATCTCATCTTAAATACCATTTCCTTAGAGAGACTTGCTCTGTTCACCCCATCTTAAAGTATATCCTCCCAAGTAAATCTACTTGCTCTCTATCTCGTCCCATGGGTTATTTCCTTCACTAAACTTACCGCAACTTGATGTAATTTTAGCTGTCTGTCTCTTTTTATTTTAGACTTAGTTTTCAGTCTTTGTCTCCCACTGAAGTTCCACCTCTGTGAGGCAGGGTCCCTGTGTAGTGAGGCGCGTGCCGTGCGCGGCAGCCACGACCGGCACAGCGAACGCGGAAGCACCAGCCGTTGCTGAGCTGAGTCATCAAGTCTTCATCTCCTAGTTTCCTTTTTTCGGTTAGGTTTGATGACTGGATGATAAAAGAGCCAGTAATAACGTTTTATAATTATTTCCTTGCTTCCAAACTCAAGTGGTATGGATCAAGGCAGCATCCCTGTCAAGATTTCACCAATTTCTCCCCTTCCTTTCCTGTAACAATGCTCAGAGACATAACTTCTAGCAAGCATCTCACTAATAGTAACTGTTATTCAGCATATTATCTACTGGCATTGTTGAGACCACCAGAAGTGTCACTTGATTCTGCCTTTCTTGGTGAAAGTACTGCACTTGGTACTGAGTATAATGTTAACAAAACTGTGAACATTTTAGACACCAGACCAACTGCTGATGTTAGGATTAGAGACTTCCCGGAGTGAAAGCACACGTTCAACCCAATTACCAAATTCACTGGGATGCGTCAAAAATTGCCAAAACGCGTTCTCTTTTTGAAAACATTAATTACTTGTCGCTCTATCTTGAGATGGCAAACTGAAACACAGACTGGCCATGAGGTGTATTTTGATACATTTAGTAGCAAAACAGATTCTGTTAAATGAATTCAGTTAAAGTCACCGTGGAGAAATAAGTGACACCAAGGCTGGTCAAGTTGCGAGGGGCATCAATTTATAATAATATTTTTAAAATGTTAAAAACAATCATGAAAAATTATATGCCAGATCATATATCATTGATTTCAAACAGCTTTGGTGCCTGAAATGTTTCAGAATTCTTTTCCTCCTTTAGTAATACGTTAAAAAAAATTTCTAATTGGCTTAATTCATATTGGCTCGAATAGTCAAAGCATTAAAAGATGATTACCAATTAAAAACAGTTTAAGAATTTTGTAACTACATGTAACGAAACCAAATGGCTTTAAGGAACTTGGCCAAAAGAGTATAAATAATGACCTGCACTTTTTCCATTAAAAATGCACATCCTAATTATAAAAATGACATAGGTAATATAATACAGAAGAAAGAAATGAATTAGGAATCAGAAAATCAATTGCATTCATCTATTTAAAGAAAGTATTTGGGTCCCTACAGTGTGTCTGGCACAAGACTGGGCAACAGATAAAGTGGGGGATAAACAGCTGTGGGACTACTTTGGTGAGGATTATAGTGCAGAGGGGAAACTGGGAAAATGACATAGGTAATATAATACAGAAGAAAGAAATGAATTAGGAATCAGAAAATCAATTGCATTCATCTATTTAAAGAAAGTATTTGGGTCCCTACAGTGTGTCTGGCACAAGACTGGGCAACAGATAAAGTGGGGGATAAACAGCTGTGGGACTACTTTGGTGAGGATTATAGTGCAGAGGGGAAACTGGGCAAAATGCAAGAAAAGCAACTGTGGGAGGTACTGGTTGCAAGGAAGGAACAGCCAGCAGTGAAAAGTGGTGGCATGGGTAGTGGGCGCGAAGAAGAGCAAGGTAGCAAGTGCTGACTACACACACGATGAAGCAGTTTTAAGTGAAAAACCTTTTAAACTTATATGATTCAACTGCCAAACTTCAATGTTACAGTATTTGAAATTTGGGAACAATTATTATTGAATATTATTTGTTCCAATATTCTAACTCAATACATATCAAATTTTAAAATCTACTTCAATGTTATGATAGTGTCTGGTGTGGTTTACTAAAATGTAAACAAAGTTTATAAACATTCCACCATGATTTTAGTTTTAAAACACTCTACTATTTGGATGAGTGTGTTTTTTGGGAATAGATCAGTAGACAAATAAGTAGTGACCAGTAAGAGAAGGGTATTGGCATGTCTAGTGCCTTTTTTAAAACTGAGATATAATTGACATATAATATTGTATTAGTTTCAAGTATATAAGAAGCATTTGTATGTACTGCAAAATGGTCACCACAGTAAGTCTAGTTAACATCCATTAGCACAGAGACGCAAAGATAACTTTTTTCTTATGATAAGATCTATTCTCTTAGCAACTTTCATATATACAAATAGAGCATTATTGTCTATATTCTCCATCCTGTACATCACCTCCCCAGGACTGACTTGTCTTATAACATAAAGTTTGCATCTTTTGACCACCTCCACTCAATTCTCCTGTTTGTGGCAACCCCCACGGCTCTGCGACCCCCAGCCTGTTTTTGTTTTGGACTCCACGTGTACGTGAAGTCATATGGTATTCGTCGTTCTCTGCCTGACTTATCCCCTCAGCATAACACCCTCAAGGTCCATCCACGTTGTTGCAAATGACATTTTATATATACATGAATACACACATATTATACACACACACACACCTCTCTCTCTATAGAGATACATATAGGTCTCACTTTGGTTCTACCCATTCATTCACTGATGGACACTTAGTTTGTATTTATTTATTTATTTATTTATTTATTTTTTTACACGAACTCCCAAACATGAACCCCCCTCCCACCTCCCACCCCACATCTTCCCTCCAGATCATCCCTATACTTTTCAGTGTACAAGTTTTTTACCTCTTTGGTTAAATTTATTCCTAGGTATTTTATTATTTTGGTGAAGTTGAAAAAATATCACTATTTTAAAGAAAATTTCCCTGGTGGCCTAGGGGCTAAGACTCTGCACTCCCAATGCAGGGCAGCTGGGTTCTATCCCTCGTCAGGGAACTAGATCCTGCATCCTACAGACTAAGACCCAGGCACAGTCAAATAATAATATATGTGTGTGTGTATTACTATTTAGATAAGCTTTTTAATAAGGCTCATCTGGTTATATTTTATATTCTAACTGTGACATTCTATGCCTGTTGTATTTTCAATGAGAGTATCTCCAGCTGTAAGTGTCCTATGGAGTGGGATATCTATCAGAAATAACAATTAAAAATCTTTCTGTGAAAAAGAAGATGTCCCTGATAAGCAGGTTTGACCAAGAACGCTTACTTCAATGGGAAGGAGGAGGAAGAAGCTAAAAAGATTTTACAGATAAAAGCGAACACGTGCTCTTTTATCTTTCTTTGTGTACTAATGTAACACAGACAGTGTGAGGCATCACGGGACACCTTGCTGGGCGCATGTGTCATCCAAACCTGCGCGGCCACCCTGTGGATGAGCAGTAGCGTCCCTAATGCAGAGACAAGGAAAGTGAGGCAGAGACCGTCAATAATGGGTCCCAGGCCACAGAGTACAGGCCACAGAGCACCACTCTACGCGGCTCTTCAAAACTGAACTCTGGATGACTTTCCTACACATGAGCAATTCTTTAGCCCAAATAAAGGCTGTTTTCACAATACTAACACAGAGAGTACTAAAGCTTAGCAAGAGAAAGTAACTAGTTGCCTAGCAATTTACCAACGAAATATATAGCGGAGGCCTCACTCTTACTAGCATCATTTCCCAGTAATATGCTTATATGATAGTGTGACTAGAGCATACCCAATAAAAATGTGAGATTTATGACGTATCTATATTACAAAAGTGCAATGAAAATTCTAGAGACTGAAAATTCTAATATGGTATTTACTGGCTCTTTAAAAATAACATTTCCAATGCCTAAAGTGTTCTGTTTGTAAGATTTTCTTAGGGAAAACTACCTCCATCTTAAGAAAAGCGAATAACTGAACAAATTCATTAAAAAAAATACTAAAACTCTTAACTTGCATTATAGGCAAAAATTAAAAAATTCTTTGCTCTAACTAAAGGGTTCAGTGAAAAATTCTGAAAGGTAGACGCTTCCTCCTATATAAAAAGTATCAGAGTCTTAAAGCGCTGATATCACTGAAAAGGACACTGGCCTTAAGATTTGAGGGGAATTTCTAGTCACAAACTTTACTACTATACTAAGATGCTTTGTGACTTAAATAAAGTGAGTCATTTAACTTCTCTGAACTCTACTTGGCTTTCTTATCTCTAAAATGAAGGGGCGGGACTACAGGATCTTTATAGATCAGTCCTATTAAACAGAAATTAATAAGAACCGCCTATGTAATTTAAAATCTTCCACTTGCCACAGTAAAAGAAAAAAAAGGAAAAGGTATAAATAATTTTGTTGTTGTCGCTGTTCAGTCGCTAAATTGTGTCCAACTCTTTGGCAACCCCATGGATTGCAAGCACGCCAGGCCTCCCTGTCCCTCGCTATCTCCCAGAGTTTATCCAAGGTCATGTCCATTGAATTGGTGATTCTATCCAACCATCTCATCCAAATAAGTAGTTTTAACAACATAGTTTTGTTTAACCCGTTATATCTAAAACATCAGTTCAGAAAAACAATATAATAAATTATGATTCTTCTTTCCAGATGAAGCCTAGTATGTATTTTACTAAGTCTAGTATGTATTTTCCTCTTAGAGCACACAACTCAGATTCAGTACAATGCACATTTAACGCGCCCCAAAGCCACTTGTGTGTAGAGGCAGCTACACAAGTTCATCCTCCAATAATTAATGTAAAATGTTTCAGGAGTATTCTATTATTAAAAGTAAGGCACGCCAGCAGAAATTAGGCTAAATGAAACTAGCTGTCCACACAGTGTGGTTGAACAGCAGCACCGTGAAGGTCGTCAACTACAGAGGCTCGAAAAGCTACCTCAGGTGGGCACTGCTTTGCGGTAAACAGAAATCATCTGTGCTTTTCAGTGTTTTTAAAATAAAAATCACAGAAGGACAACAAATTGGCAAATTAAGTTTTTATGTAGTACAATTGAAAAATCTTTTTAGAAGCAGATGGGCTGTAAATAGCACATTAAAGGGTCCTTACTACTTGATGTGGATGTGAGTTTTTCCTATCAGCTGGATCATTAGCATCTAACAGGGCTTTGCAGGAATAAGAATCAGAAACCTGCAGAGGGTAGATACCTAAGAAAAATGTTACCTGCTTACAACTTGGCATTGTACTCTTGTAGTCTAACTTTAGTGGGAACTTACAGTTCGAACTAAAATAGGATAAAGACCAAAAGAAAATCTAGATAGTCATGTGCTAGAATCATGCCCAAAGAAAGGCTGCCATTTAAGCCTGCACATCAGTTACTGACAGCTGTGACAGTGACATCGGTGAAGAATTAACACCAGCAGTGTTGGAAAATGTCCCCAGGCTCCTCTAAGAAGACGTATTAACAAGACACATGAGAAGTTATTGATAGAAGCATAGTTAGGCAAGCCACTTTAAAACAAGTGGGTGCTAAATGACAGATGAAATTTAAACCTGGAGTTGCACCTTGAGAGGAGAAATGGGAAGACTGTGGCACAGAGCTTGTTGAAGGCAAAAATCCAGACTATGTATAACCTGTGTCCTCTCATCAACCAGTTCCCACTTTGAGATTCATATGGAGATGCTACAGAAATCACATCTGCAGATGACCACACAATAAATACACGAGAAGGCCGTGCCAGCCTCCTGTGAAGAGGAAGGAGAAGGAACCAGGGTGGTTACCAACGCAACTTCAGCCATACATTTTTATTCAGTCAAGTGCATGGAGGCTATGAATTTAGGACAAGGATTCATGCATTACAGGAAATGTTTACTCCCTCTCACTAGCAAGGAGGAAAGTATGGCTTGATCATAAACCAAGAATTAGTATCTCGGTTTATTCTTGTAAGCAAATCTCAATGCTGAACTTATGTTCATCATGAATGACATTATGTGTGAGGGAGGAAGAGACTCCCTGAGACTCCTTGAGACTGGAGACACAAAGACTGGGGGGATTACATAAGTGGGATGGTACTAACCTAGTTCAGTCTGGCTCCAAACCTAGAACTTCTTTCCTAGATAGAAAAGATTTTTATCTGAGAATCACAGGTGGTAAGAAATCCCCACTGCAGAAAATAGAGCAAACAAGATGTATTAAATCTTCCTTCCATAGGCTCTTAAGGTTATCTCCAGCTTACCAGTGTCACATTTATGAACAGCTTTAAACTCAACTCAAATATACGGCACAATACAAAGGTGGGTAATACTAAACCCCACAACTATAGGCAGTTTGCTTGATTCTCTTTTCATTCATTCTCTAAGAATAAGAGAAGGACTCTTCATTGCCAATCCGTGCAGAGACGGGCTAAATGAAACTGGGCTGTACACAGAGTTCTAGAAGCAATCAGAAGAAAAGTCCTCTACGGTTTGAGAAACTTTCATTTTAAAATAAGGTTTACCGTTCCTCACAGAAGACTCTGCCAGTTTTTAAGCAATCACTTTAGTTAGCTCTAGAAGAACCCAAGGAACAATTGCCTGGGCCCAGAAAGAGGCTCATCTTGGCAGTGATCTCAAGAACAGAGCAGCTGTGAGCTGTGACAGGGACGCCTCCATGCCAAAGCCATGGACCTCTGACAGACTTCGCAGTCCAGTGCTCGGAGCTTTAAAAGCAGGGGCTTAATACAGCATCTTGTGTTTTTCTCTCTTCAGGTGGAAAGGAGACTTTAATTTCTGCAAAGTAAGTTCACTAAGTAGGTTTTAAAATCTGTGCATCCGGACTGCTGTTTGGAGGGCTGGCAGTATGGGATGGGCCATCTTAAACAGAATCAAATTTAAGAAATGGTGAGATTCCCCAGTTGGCAGGGATGGCTCATGGCGCCCACCCACCCCCACCCCCGCCCTGCCTTCGCTGTCACAGAGCAGCCTGTACAAGGCTTTTTGCAACTGCTTTCATACCTTAGGCTCTGGGAGGACATGGACCATGCCCATCTGTTCATAATTGAACTCTATCTCCAACCCTGAGAAGCATGCCTGGTGTGGGACAGGTGCTTAGGAAATATTTGTTGAATGGGGAAAACAAAAATTTTCTCAAGGAGGCTAAAAGAAATGACAATGAAACTCCAGTGACCAAGATTTCTGAAGAATTTGTATCAAGTTAGAGATGTAGTCTTTATTTTTTCCCCTAGGGTAATATTATTTTCTTCAGATAGTGAACTTTGATCTCAATAAAATATTAATGCAATAGTAGTCCAAAATATCAAAAGGCAGTTAGATTTGCTTTGCTATAATTTACTCAGCACCGTCAGGAAAATGTCCACAGGTCATCAGAAAACATAAAACTATTTTTCTTTTAGACCGTAAGAAAGCATTCTAAATTTCTGATGGCTTACAATAAAAACTTTCAAATGCTCTAAGTTCTTATGCTCATAATGGTGATGCCGAGTCAGGTCTTAAACCTCTTTAGGTCTTGGTCATGCTTATCAAAGTAACTTAAGGTCCATCTTTTAGATCAGAAATACAGCAATGACAACAACAAGAACTGAATGACAATAATGACAAAAACCATTGTATGTAGCAATTTCTAATGTACAAAGTAGTCCACATTCATACCCTCGTTTGCTTTTAACAGCACCCCTGTGAAGAAGCCAGAACAAGAGTTACCCTTGTTTTAACAGAGGAAGAAATGGCGCTCACAGAGCTAAGTCAGTGTCATACAGTCAGTAAATGAATAGTTGGGAATTTCAGGTGCGAGAGTCGGACAGAAACACAGGTGAACTATTTAAAAGATGACTATATTTAAAAGGTGACTGATTTATAAAACAAACTTTACTGTCTTTTTTTAAAAATGTGGACCATTTTTAAAGTTTTTATTGAATTTGCTACAACATTGCTTCCTTGGTTTTTTGACAGTGAGGCATGTGGGATCTTGGCCCCCAACCAGGGAGTGAACCCACGCCCCTGCACTGGGAGGTGAAGTCTTAACCACTGGACTGCCAAGGAAGTACCTAGTTTAATGCTGGGAGGGATTGGGGGCAGGAGGAGAAGGGGACGACCGAGGATGAGATGGCTGGATGGCATCACGGACTTGATGGACGTGAGTCTGAGTGAACTCCGGGAGATGGTGATGGACAGGGAGGCCTGGCGTGCTGCGATTCATGGGGTCACAAGGAGTCGGACGCGACTGAACTGAACTGAACTGAACACACCCAATAGAGACACTGTACAGAAATGACATTGTTTACTGAAAAGTATCATTATCCAGCCATGTCATCATTATTTTTGCTTTATACAGGGCCAGAGAGAAAAGTGAATGTCTTCCTGTATCAAGTGATGGGTTTTTAAATTAGCTCTTTTATTCACTTATAACACAAGCTGATCAGAGCTATCGTGGAGGACAGAGAGGATTGGGAATAAAACATAAGAGGTTATGTCTCTTTATAGCAAACTAAAATCTGGTTGGGTATAAAGGGACAGATGTATCTTATTCTTCCTCAAACTAGAATAGAACGAATCTGGAATGTTCCAGTTGGGAGTATTTCCCAATCCATTCTCTGACATTATCTTTTCTAACGTGTTTGCACGCCAGCTTTCCCGATGCGCCAGTGAATCTACATGAAAACATGCTTTCATGTGCAAAACCACAAAAATAAGATTATTTCTGTCACATTGTTCGTTTGTACCTAGTAGAATTCTTTGCATTCTTTACCGAGACTACATCTTGAAGAGGCACTAAAATGCCTGCAAGTACACACGAGCTTTAACAGTACTGCTCACGCTGGCTGGAAACACTCTTTGTGGGGAAAAGGACAAGATTGCAAAAGATGCCCAGAAAGCAATCTGAAAATATAAAATATTAGTGTTAGGTGTTTCATGTCTGTCTCCTCTCCCCACTCTGTACTCTGCGACAGGTGCGCTGAAACACAGCTAAGGCTTATAGGTCCCTGTCAGTAATCAGCTGTCTCAGCCTTTAGGTTTGACAAGAGAAAAGAAGGTCTACTAGGCAACTGTTTGGCTCCCAGGGCAGGAAGCTGCATCCAACTCCTTCAGGCTTTGGATGCCTGAAGCCTGCCAAGTCAGCAATGGTGGGATGGAGCGCCTTCTTGCTTTAGTATTACTCTGGAAGATCAATTAACAATACTGCCAGCCTCCAAGGTTCTTTTTCCAAACTCTGTTAGGAACTCTCCTAGATGATCATCTAAAAATAAGTGGGCTTTAACCTTTGGAAGGACCCTTTGAGACTTTTAAGATCTGGACTCTTCTCCCTGGATAATACTATTGCTGTTGCCACTGTCAGTAACGATGAGGATTGTGGTAATAATAACAACAAAAATACCAGCAGATCCCATTTATTGAGTGCACACACTACAAGAAATGACTTGAGGTCAATGCCTTTCAAGGAGATTCTTATCCTTGGAATCATCCTTTGTTCCTTCCCCAGCTCACAATACTTGCCCCTAACACTTCTCTTACGATCATTCTTGGCCAACATTCATACTCGTGGTTCTCAACCCTGAATGCCCACTATAATCACAGGAAGAGCTCTTAGGAAATGGCAGTCCAGTTCCCAAGAAACTACACGTAGAGATGCTGATTTAACTCATCTGGGGAAGGGTCTGGGCATTGACTGATATTCTTTGAAAGCTCCTCAGACTATGTGGAGCCAGGACCGAAAACCATGAGTCCACAACCCATCCAATACTCCATTGTTTCCGTTCCATGACCTCCAAAATCCTTTCTGTTCAACCACAACAGCCAGGTACACGTCCACGGTCATCTTAGACCTTGAGGTTAATAACGAAAATACTAATTCCAGAACTTTATTTCATGAATCACACACATTCACGCCCACCTCCTGACAATCTGCTTCACACACTCTAGAAGCTGTACTCTGGCAATTCAGTGACCCACGAAAATGGCCAAGCCACTTTCTCATTGTCCACAATATCACTGTATCTTTTCCTTCTCTCTCCAGCCTGGATTCTGTGTTTCATCACTGTAATTATTTCACTGCGTACACCTTCAGCTCCAGCGCCTTGTGTGGTCTATGTAGTGTTTTCATTCAGTAAAACCTCAAGCCCAGTAAAACTCAATTCTGTGCCAACCGCAAACCTGCACACTCTTGAGTTGTTACCTGGATGTGGGTTGAAGCAAAGCACAGAATTATGCTGACTAGTTTTAACTTTGTGACCAAAAATCTCTAGAGGTCATCTTTGTTTCCCAAAAAAAAGTTTACCAACCTACTTTTAAGTGCACCATATAATTTCCCCCACTCCCCATTAAACTGGATAAACTGTCCCGAAGACCAAACCATCTGTATACCGTGTCATTTCTCAAGGACTTTGTTCTTGAAATTACCCTGTCTTCCTCATTTTGACATTTCACCTCTTTTCCAGATCACTCCTATTAGCTTCCAACGTGGTATAGCATCTGCTTGTTTCTTTTTTTTTTTAATTTTTATTCATTTCTCTCCTCCTATCGTTCCATTGCTCTGTTCTCCTGTGTGGTAAAATGCCTGGAAGAAGTCTCCATCCTCGTTGTTTGCACACTTCCTTCCCCCATATTCCTCTGTGTATTGTATTTCATTTCTTAAACAATGAGGAGATAATACATTAAAAGTATCTGTCAGGCACAGAGGATTTATATTTTACCACTTAGTTTAAGGAACAGAACATTACTAGAAACTCTGAAACCTATTGTCTCTCCTGCCCACCCCCATTCTTTTCCCTCCCTCACCAGGAAGTAAAGGCTATTCCTACTTTTCCAGCTGTATTAAAATATAACTGACATATACCATTATGTAAGTTTAAGGTATACAATGTGATCATTTGATATATATTGTGAAATGATTATCAGAATGAGGTTCAGTTCAGTCACTCAGTCATGTCCGACTCTTTGCAACCCCATGAACAGCAGCACCCCAGGCCTCCCTGTCCATCAACAACTCCCGGAGTTTACCCAAACCCATGTCCATTGAGTCGGTGATGCCATATAGCCATCTCATCCTCTGTCGTCCCCTTCTCCTCCTGCCCCTAATCCCTCCCAGCATCAGAGTCTTTTCCAGTGAGTCAGCTCTTCCCATCAGGTGTCCAAAGTACTGGAGTTTCAGCTTCAACACCAGTCCTTCCAGTGAACACCCAGGACTGATCTCCTTTAGGATGGACTGGTTGGATCTCCTTGCAGTCCAAGGGACTCTCAAGAGTCTTCTCCAACACCACAGTTCAAAAGCATCAATTCTTCGGCACTCAGCTTTCTTTATAGTCCAGCTCTCACATTCAGACATGACCACTGGAAAAACCATAGCCTTGACTAGATGGACCTTTGTTGGCAAAGGAATGTCTCTGCTTTTGAATATGCTGTCTAGGTTGGTCATAACTTTCCTTCCAAGGAGTAAGCGTCTTTTAATTTCATGGCTGCAATCACCATCTGCAGTGATTTTGGAGCCCCGAAAAACAAAGTCAGCCACTGTTTCCACTGTTTCC
>SJYX01002676.1:44934-78071 GCA_006410675.1 Oreotragus oreotragus | reverse complement strand
CCCTTGAACAAGATGGGTTTGACTGCATGGGTCCACTAATAGATTTTTTTCAACAGTAAATACTGTAGTGCTACAAGATCCGAGGTTGGCTGAACCATGCACACGGAGGGCCCACTATAGGTTACAAGCATATTTTTGACTTTGCAGTGGCTCAACTGTTCAAGGCTCAACTGCATGTGTGTATTTCTATTTATAAAAGTCGTTTTTTCTTTATCCGTTCCTCCACCAGCAGACACTTGGGTTGTTTCCATACCTTGGCTGTTGTAGACAATGCCACAATAAACACAGGGGTGCAAACATGTCTTCAAGAGATTGATTTCATCTCCTTCAGGTACATACCCAGAAGTGGAATTGCTGGATCATATGGTAGTTCTATTTTTAGTTAAAAAAAAGAAACAACTCCATAAAGTTTTCCATAATGGCCATACCGATTTTTAACGGCAAGATTTCGTTAATTTACACGTTTAATGACTTATCTGCACTATCCTACTGTCATTTGTGTGTTCTTTCTCCTCTTTTACTTTCTCATGGGTTGACTGAATGTTTTTATTCCTTTTAAAATCTCTACTATATTTAGAAGTTGCACCATATCTTTTTAGTGATTGCCCTAGAAATGTTAACATGCACTGAGCAGAGAATGTCAGTAATTTTACCATCCTCCTACATAAATCAAGGACCTTAGAATACTTTAATTTCAGCTACTTCCTTCCTAAGTCATTTGCTATAAGCCATTACTATTTTGGTGTTATAAATCACTTTTAGCTTAGATTTATTCTCATGTGAACTTTCTTGGTTTATCATTCCTTTCTGCAGCTAAGGTCTTCCATCTGGGTTCATTTTCCTTTTGCCTAAAGTACATGAATTAGAATTTCTTTTAGAGATGGTCTCTTGGCACATATTCTCCCAGGTTCTATCTATCTGGAAAGAACTTTATCTATACTTATTCTTAAAATTTTGCTGAATATGGATTCTAGGTTGGCAATTATATCGTCTCCTCTCTTTGAAGATATTGTTTCACAGCCTTCTGGCTCCATGGTTGTTACCGGCAGTCAGTTTTGAATCTACTTTCCTTTGAAGCGATCTTTTAAGATATCTTATTTGTCTTTGGTGTTGTGTAGGTTCACTATGATACGTCTAACGTGCATTTATTTCTATTCATTCTTTTTGGAATTTTGGGAGGCTTGCTAAATCTGAAGACTGATGTCTTTCGCCAGTTTTGGAGAGTTATTAGCTCCTATCTTTTCATTCTCCCATTCTCTGATTCTGACTCCTCTACTCCTGGAATTCCAGTTAAGATGCACTTTAGACCTCCTCACTTCATTATAACATTACGTATTATATACTAACATAGTAAATGTTATAATAATTACTTATAATTATTATATTTATATTACTGTTTTATATACATATATTAGAATATATTATGTTTTAGTATTTAATTACAGCCCTCTATATGGGCTTCCCAGGTGACTCAGATAGTAAAGAATCCCCCTGCAATGCAGGAGACCCAGGTTCAATCCCTGGGTTAGGAAGATCCCCTGGAGAAGGGTATGGCAACCCACTCCAGTGTTCTTGCCTGGGTAACCCCATGGACAGAGGAGCCTGGCAGGCTACCACCCATGGGGCCACAAAGAATCAGACGCAACTGAGTGACTAACACTTTCAGTTTGTACATAATATTAGCACCTTCCATGCAACGGTTTTATATTTCTGAATCTCTCTGTGGTGCATTACGAGTAACTCCTCTGGATGTCTTTTAACCCGTGAGCTCTCTCTTCATTTCTGTATAGTATGCTAAATGTCAACCTGTGCGTTGCACGACTATTTTTAATTCCTGATGACTCATTGTATTCTTTCCCAAATATGCTGATCTTTTAAAAGTCTCTTGATCCTTATATTTTCAAGCCTGTCCCTTACTTTTTAAATACATAAAAATACTTATTTTACATTATGAGATATACCAGTATCTGAAATCTCTAGATATCTGATTCTTCTATTTTTTGTTAACTCACTGTTCAAGCCTTGTTTCCTTATGTATTTTATGATTTCTAACTGAAGAAATATTCCTTGGAACTCTATCTGTGAGAATCTTTTGGATTGATGAAAGGGGATTCCTCCAGAAAATATTTATGTTTGCTTCCGCCTGAGCCTGAAGACACTAATAACTCAGCTTAAATTGCCCGAAGTTCTAGACTTGGGTTTCTTTGAACCTTTTATTACCAAGTAACTAAAAAATGTAATGACAAAATTTAAAAAGAGACCAAATGACAAAGAGTAAAAGGGGAAGAGAACTGAGATCGAAACTACTATACTAAAGGATATTTTTGAAAAAGAAATGCTTGAGACCCAGACATTATGGTGCTGCTGCTAAGATGCTTCAGTCGTGTCTGACTCTGTGCGACCCCATAGACAGCAGCCCACCAGGCTCCCCTGTCCCTGGGATTCTCCAGGCAAGAACACTGGAGTGGGTTGCCATTTCCTTCTCCAATGCATGCATGCATGCTAAGTCGCTTCAGTCGTGTCCGACTCTGTGCGACCCTATGGACAGCAGCCCCCCAGGCTCCTCTGTCCACCAGATACTCTAGGCAAGAATACTGGAGTGGGTTGCCATTTCCTTCTCCAGATATACTATACATGATAAATGTTTAAATTTCAAAGATAAGGAAAATAAACTGAATGATGAAACAGAAAAAATTTACCTATGCAGAAGACAGTGGAGTGATATACATAATCTTGAGCAAATCCAAGATTGTGACATAGGAATTTTATAGTCAGTAAAAGTATTGTTCATGTATAAAAACAGAAAAACAGTTTAAATATGCAACAGCTTAAACCTATATTCAAACCATTCTTAAAGGAATTTTCTAAAGATGTTTAACATCATAATTAAGACATTTAGGAAGATAAACTTTTGTATAAAGATTGATGGTAAGCATGAAAAGCCATTTAATACGGACATGCCACTGTAATTGCTATAGATATGAAATGACATAGAGAACAGTTCTTTAATACAATTAATAAGATTTAACCCTTAAGATTAAGGGGGCAACAGAGGCTGAGGTTGGATGGTATCACTGACTGAATGGCCATGAGTCTGAGCAGGCCCCAGGAGCTGGTGATGGACAGAAAAGCCTGGAGTGCTGCAGTCCGTGGGGTCTCAAAGAGGCGAAATCAGCTGAGTGACTGCACGGAACCCTTCAGATTATATCGATAAAGACTATTAAGTAAGAGTGTGAAAGATTACATTTTACACGTTGCAAAGGGGAAAAGGGACAATTCTTAGATTTGACAGGCAAAATTTAGAGAATGTTTTAAGGGTCAATGAAAATAACCATTTACGTAAGTAAGAACAATAACATCTATATCATTAGAGAAAAAAAACAAAGCCAAGATATTATCCACAGGAATGAAAAAGATACAAACTAAAAGCAGGAAAGAAACTCCAGGAAGCCTAAAATAAAATCTAATGAATTTAAGATCAGACATATCAACTATTTTGATAAATGAGTTTACATCCCTTTATTGAAGGACAAATATTCCCCTCCATTAACCAAGATGTAAGACTTGTACTTTGTCGTGCTGCCTATCATGCTAGCACAAAATTCTATTTTATTTTCTTCACAGCACTTACTACTATTAGAATTATTTCACTTGTTTATTGCCCAGTTCTCTGTGCTAGAATATAAGGTGCATAAGGGAGGGCCATGGCTGTCACGTTCATGCCTATATTGTTAGGGGCTCCATAAGTATGCGTTGAATCAGTCAGTGAATGAGTGAATGACTACACATCACAAAGAAAGTCAAATATGAAAAGTCAAAGAAAAAGAAAATAGAGGGTACAATTAAAATGTCATGTAAAAAGTAATGGCAAAGTACTTTTAAAATAAGTAGAAGAAATATACTGTAGGGAGAAAAGGATTATTATGGGATTATACAATATGTGTGTAAAACTTCTGAAAATTGTAAAGCACTGTAGAATTCAAAGAATCTTTCATTCAACTGTAAATATATTGTTGAATGAAAAATAAAGATTCTCTCATATATATATATATATATATATATAGAGAGAGAGAGAGAAAGAGAATATATTTTTGTTGTTAATGAAAGACAAAAATTAATAATGGAATTTAAGTCCCAAAATCTTGATATATCAAATTCTAGGATTTACATACATACAAAACAAAATAAAAACATAGAGATTCATACAGAAAATGATAGAATTGTAATGATTATGAGTGACTTAACAGTCACAAATACGCTTCTATAAGTCTAATAGTCTTTGACAGATTAGGTAGATAAAACATAAGAATATAGTCTAGCTGAATAATTTACCCCTATGAATGTATACATGTGTATTTTATATGCACATAAATAGTTTTCTAAGTATACACATGGACTTCCCTGATAATGCGGTGGTAAAGAATCTACTTGCCAGTGCAGGAGACAGATTCAGTCCCTGGGTCAGGAAGATTCCCTAGAGGAGGAACTGGCAACCCACTCTAGGATCCTTGCCTGGGAAATCTCACAGACAGTGGAACCTAGTGAGTTCTATATAGTGCGTGGGGTCGCAAACAACTTAATAACTAAGCAACAACAACAAGGATACATATACTATTTAAATTAGAAAATAATCATTACTAAAGTACTTGCTAGATTCCATCCGGAAAGCTTTTGACAAGCTTTTCTTACCCAAAAGCTGTTAGAAAAAGAATTCATGGGATTGAAATAAAAAGTTATAATAAATGTAAATTTTTCTAGACGGAAAAAATTTAAGTGTATGGAAACCATTACTGCAACTGGTCTATCACTTTTGTAAATGTTGTATTAACTAATACTTTCTAAGTAATACGATCTCAAACAGATAAGTGCAGGAAGATCTCATAAGCCTGAATGGGTGGAGAGAAAAACTGAAGAAGGCTTTCTAAAGACACAAGTGCAATACAGTTCCATAGACACAAGTAATGACTTTTCTGCATAAAAACTATGTTACATTTGATTTCAGAATGCTGTGTGCAATTCCATATACTATGCCTTGAGAAATGTAAGGGAAAGAGTGAAGGTAACATTTATTGAGCAAATATGTGGTTGTTCTGAGGTATAACTGCATATAATAATCAGTGCCTAAAAGTATGGCTGTTTCCATCCATTCAACAAGTACCTCCATGGCTAAGGAAATGGTGACCGACTCCAGTACTCTTGCCTGGAGAATCCCATGGACAGAGGAGCCTGGCGGGCTACAGTCCATGGGGTCGCAGGAGTCGGACAGGACTTAGTGACTAAACCACGGCCAGTGTGATGAGAAGCCTGCACACCACAATGAAGAGTAGCCCAGGCTCACTGCAGCTAGAGGAGACCCACGTGCAGCAACAAAGACCTAGCATCAGTTCAGTTCAGTTCAGTTCAGTCGCTCAGTCGTGTCCGACTCTCTGCGACCCCATGAATCGCAGCACGCCAGGCCTCCCTGTCCATCGCCAACTCCCGGAGTTCACTCAGACTCGCGTCCATTGAGTCCGTGATGCCATCCAGCCATCTCATAGCCAAGAATAAAAATGAACTTTTAGAAATCCTGAAAAAAAAAAAATAATAGTACCTCCTGAGTCCCTCTACTATGCCAGGCATAGAATACAATCATGTGAAACAGATCATCTAATAGTACATGGTCATAGCTAATATGAGAAAAATAAAGCAGAAAGGAGGGATGGAGAGATATGGGGAGTTATAATTTTAAACAGTCAGGAAAGGCTTTCCTGAGATGTTAACTGAACAAACACTTACAAGAGATGAGGGAAGTGTGTTCCAGGCCAGAACGGAGACACNGTGTAAAACTTCTGAAAATTGTAAAGCACTGTAGAATTCAAAGAATCTTTCATTCAACTGTAAATATATTGTTGAATGAAAAATAAAGATTCTCTCATATATATATATATATATATATATAGAGAGAGAGAGAGAAAGAGAATATATTTTTGTTGTTAATGAAAGACAAAAATTAATAATGGAATTTAAGTCCCAAAATCTTGATATATCAAATTCTAGGATTTACATACATACAAAACAAAATAAAAACATAGAGATTCATACAGAAAATGATAGAATTGTAATGATTATGAGTGACTTAACAGTCACAAATACACTTCTATAAGTCTAATAGTCTTTGACAGATTAGGTAGATAAAACATAAGAATATAGTCTAGCTGAATAATTTACCCCTATGAATGTATACATGTGTATTTTATATGCACATAAATAGTTTTCTAAGTATACACATGGACTTCCCTGATAATGCGGTGGTAAAGAATCTACTTGCCAGTGCAGGAGACAGATTCGGTCCCTGGGTCGGGAAGATCCCCTAGAGGAGGAACTGGCAACCCACTCCAGGATCCTTGCCTGGGAAATCTCACAGACAGTGGAACCTAGTGAGTTCTATATAGTGCGTGGGGTCGCAAACAACTTAATAACTAAGCAACAACAACAAGGATACATATACTATTTAAATTAGAAAATAATCATTACTAAAGTACTTGCTAGATTCCATCCGGAAAGCTTTTGACAAGCTTTTCTTACCCAAAAGCTGTTAGAAAAAGAATTCATGGGATTGAAATAAAAAGTTATAATAAATGTAAATTTTTCTAGACGGAAAAAATTTAAGTGTATGGAAACCATTACTGCAACTGGTCTATCACTTTTGTAAATGTTGTATTAACTAATACTTTCTAAGTAATACGATCTCAAACAGATAAGTGCAGGAAGATCTCATAAGCCTGAATGGGTGGAGAGAAAAACTGAAGAAGGCTTTCTAAAGACACAAGTGCAATACAGTTCCATAGACACAAGTAATGACTTTTCTGCATAAAAACTATGTTACATTTGATTTCAGAATGCTGTGTGCAATTCCATATACTATGCCTTGAGAAATGTAAGGGAAAGAGTGAAGGTAACATTTATTGAGCAAATATGTGGTTGTTCTGAGGTATAACTGCATATAATAATCAGTGCCTAAAAGTATGGCTGTTTCCATCCATTCAACAAGTACCTCCATGGCTAAGGAAATGGTGACCGACTCCAGTACTCTTGCCTGGAGAATCCCATGGACAGAGGAGCCTGGCGGGCTACAGTCCATGGGGTCGCAGGAGTCGGACAGGACTTAGTGACTAAACCACGGCCAGTGTGATGAGAAGCCTGCACACCACAATGAAGAGTAGCCCAGGCTCACTGCAGCTAGAGGAGACCCACGTGCAGCAACAAAGACCTAGCATCAGTTCAGTTCAGTTCAGTTCAGTCGCTCAGTCGTGTCCGACTCTCTGCGACCCCATGAATCGCAGCACGCCAGGCCTCCCTGTCCATCGCCAACTCCCGGAGTTCACTCAGACTCGCGTCCATTGAGTCCGTGATGCCATCCAGCCATCTCATAGCCAAGAATAAAAATGAACTTTTAGAAATCCTGAAAAAAAAAAAATAATAGTACCTCCTGAGTCCCTCTACTATGCCAGGCATAGAATACAATCATGTGAAACAGATCATCTAATAGTACATGGTCATAGCTAATATGAGAAAAATAAAGCAGAAAGGAGGGATGGAGAGATATGGGGAGTTATAATTTTAAACAGTCAGGAAAGGCTTTCCTGAGATGTTAACTGAACAAACACTTACAAGAGATGAGGGAAGTGTGTTCCAGGCCAGAACGGAGACACAAAGCAAACAAGGACACAGCCAAAGGACGGAGACACAAGGCAACGAGGCTGGAGTAGCCTGGAGAAGGACTCTGAGAGCGGGTGGGAGAGCAGCTACTGGGAGACCAGACTGTGTGGGGCCTTAAGTTGATCGTCAAAGACTTTGGCTTGTAATTGAAAGTGATCTGCCTTATGCTTGAAAAGAATCTATGCCCTTTGGATAGCTGAGAACAGAGCACCGAGGGTGGAAGAGAGAATGAAGAAGCTACAGAAGTAATCTAGATAGCAGATGGTGGTTGCCTGGCCAGAGGTGGCAGTGAAGGGACAAGAAGTATAGATTTTGGATGTAACTGAAGGTAAACTCACAGGAATTTGCTGGTGGGTTAGACATACGCATGAGCGATAAGAGGAGTCAACATAACTCCAAAGATTTAGTCTGAACAGACAGAAGGATAAAGTGTCATCATTTGCATTAGCTATGGAAAAGGTGACTAGCATTACTCCAAAGCTCACAGTCTTTCCACAATGCCTCAGTGCTAGAGAAAAAAGGCAACCAAAATTATGTGCATAGAGCATCTACCATATGGATTATAGACTTTTTCATTTTACAAATGAAGGCTGAGAGGACTTTTTCTCAAAATAATTGGTATTTCTCATAATAGTTTCCTGAATTATGAGATTTCTTGTTCAATAACATGGTGAAACCTGAAAATGTTAAAAGACTGAAAAAGGATAGGAAATTTATGGATGACAGAATCGTATCAGGTTATCCAGGGATGTTAGGGGTATTTGGGTAAATCTCCATATTCTTGAGGCTGATAGTAAGATAAATGATCCACAGGACCTCCTTAAAAACAGTGTTTGACAGAATAAGATGGAGCACAGACTTTCCGAAGATTAGATATGAGAATACTATTTCGCTCTGGCTTCTTCATTCCAACTGTTTCAAACAGAAACTTGGAAAACTAACCACCAATGTCCTAGCTGCTTTTCAGCGACTCAAGATATTCTTTGAGCATACACACAGAGCTATGTTTTGGACATTTATCATGTATGTATAGCTTTCCAATTCGTTTTTCGTAGGATAAAGGTTAATAGGCTCCAAGAAATGTACTTGTTTAATTTCTTCAAGCTTTCTGTTTATATTTTCTCATTGGCCATGTTCATAGGTTGCCTCAGCAATACAAGCTGATTCTGTTGTTGAGATAAAATATAATTATTTTCCACTAGTCTTAGTGGAAACATTACACTGGATATCTAGAATTAATCTTCTTCTGTCCTGCTATCTTTGTCTGTTTGTATAAACATGCCATCCTGTGATAATTCCCAAGAGTGAGTTCTCTTCAATCTCCCCCACTCCTGACATCACTATTTCAATGAAAGCTACTTCCTTCTTTCTTCCCAGTCATCTTGACCTACCTCCTTCCTGTGTTTCAACTCCGTGTCAGGACAGCTGCCAAGATCAAGAAATACTAACTCATGCCTCATGTATATAATAACTGTCTCTTTCAGTCCCAGTGCTAAACCTCCAGAGATGACTCTGGTCTTAATTTTGGCGCTACCTCTGAATGCATCTCCTCTCCTTTAGTCTGTCCCAGCTGTACTTTGTCTAGCATGCTGGGACTGGCTTAGTTTTAAACCATGGCTCTAGTAATTTCACTATCAAGACCATGCAATGGCTTCATGTTGACAGCTGAATTATACGTAACTTTTTGTACCTACCTTTCAGGGCCCTCCACAATATGGCTCCAGCTGTCTTTCCAGTTTCATATCGTTATTATTTCCCTTACAAGATCACTATAGCTCTAGCAAAATAAACCATTCTTCCCTGAACCTGGCTCCATTTTACCAGCTTGGTGTTGGGCTTCTTAGATGGCTCAGCAGTAAAAAAAAAAAACCAAAAAAACCCCACAAATAAACAAAAAAACCTGCCTGCTGACGCAGGAGATGTGGGTTTGATCCCTGGGTCGGGAAGATCTCTTGGTGGAGGAAATGGCAACCCACTCTAGTATTCTTGCCTGGAAAATCCTATGGAGAGAGGAGGCAGGCAGGCTACAGTCCATGGGGTCACAAAAGAGCCACTAAACAACAAATCTCTGTTTACACAAAAACTTCCCCTCTTGTCTATCAAACTTCCCTTCTTGTCTATCAAAAGTTGACCTGTCCTTCAAGTCCCAGCCCAAATATAGCTCCTAAGAAGCACGTGCTGATGCCCCTGGCCTGATCAGTGTGATCACCACCTCCCTGGCAACCCTGTACAGTGCTGACTGCAGTCTGCAGACCTGAGCACCTTTCGTATCTTCAACACTTAATTCTAAGCTCCTAGAAGATAGCAAGTGTCTTGCTTATCTCTGAATCTCCCATGGTGGTAGGATCCTGCCTTACATAAAGTTGAGTTCAAGGATTATCAGTGACAAGAAGTGTTAAAGAGTAGATATCTTTTTAAAGGCTGTTTTTAAACTTACTGTTAAAAGCTGTGAACACTCCCCTCTCACTTAAGAACAGGGGATCAGTGGAGACAAACAGATATAAGAGTATCTCCTTGGTCTCTTGAGTAGTCTTTCTACTCTCCTGTATAAATAGAATTTACATTACAGTGATTAAAAGTCCCCTGTAAAATGCTGTCACGAGGCCATATCTGGGAAGAGAGGGTGAGTGCTAATCTGTTCCTGACTCACTCTTTAGTGAGTAGGGACAATATGAGATGATCTGTCTGGATTAAAGACAGAAAGGAAATGGAGTTTTCAAGGCAGAAAAAAAAAAAAATCAACCGCCCCCCCCACCCCCCAAAAAAGCTGTGTCATAAAATGTAGTCAGTGGAAAATCTTTCAGCTGAATGACAAGATTAAGAAAAATCAATAAAACCTTTGAAACCTGAACTATGTGAAAGGCTTTTTAGGCTTGATGGCAAAAGACAAAGGTATGGCTTCAAGAACACAAAATCTTTCTCTAGCAACCGCAAAAGCAATTCTTCAATATTCAGGAGCCTTCATGGCCCCCAAAATATGCTTAGCACAAATTGCTTATTACACAGATAGGGACGGTCGAGATTCAAAGGGCCTGCGTTTCCAAAAGGACTTTTACCAAGGCTGTAATTAGTTGTTCTGGCAAAAACTGCATACAAGTCTAATTGCACACACAATTTGCTAATTGTATCTTCAAAATAAAGGGTGAAGGGTTAATTGTATCCACATCTGGCCACAAAGAAAGAGATCGTCCTTTGAAAATATGACCCTACACTCAGATGAAAATTTGCATTAAACAACCATCCCCATTACTACTAATAATTATAATAATATCACATGCTTACAAATTGATACCTTTCATCCTGATCCTGAAAACACTTTACAAACATTAATTAATGTCACAATACTCTTATGAGGTACGAAAGGCAATTATCCCAACGGTGTCAAGGAGGAATACAGGAAAGTTAGGTAATTGTCAGACAGACACAAAGGGAACTGGAATTCTCGGTGTCTGGCTCTGAACACGGACCCTGGTCACCAGGGAGGTTCCATGGGTCCCATAAATCAGCAAAGCTGAGCATGAAAGCAAAGGCGAAACTAGGTAACCACGTTTCAGAACAGTGAAACGGGTCTTTGATTTAGACTTTACTTTGACTTCTCTTTTATCCAAAGGAAAATAGAGAGCATCTAGAATGGAGCCAACAAGGAGAACTTTTTGGTTTTATAATCATATATTTCAGATAATCAAAACAGAGCCCAGATAATCATATGATGCGTCCCTAATGAATGATACATTCAAAGCTATGTAAGAGGAATAAGTTCCCACAAGGGATGGGTACTTAGAATGTTCTGGTTGTAGAAGCTGTGAGAGGAGGACATGCTGGACCTAATAAATACGTGGGGTGAGGGACTAAAACAGAGTAAAATTAATGTTATCTTAATTGTAACTGTTGTGAATTTACATCAAATTACTAGTTAGGAGCATTCAATTTATACCAGCCTGAGTACAAATAAATTTCCTTAAAAATGTGTATCATTAGTATTTGTGTATCATTAATAATATCTTCTTTAAGAATTAGAGAGATATGAGGATTCATTTTTAACAGCCACAAAACATATATTTTAAACACTGATTTATAATTTATAATTATTTTTATAAATAATATAGCAGGGGGGATGAAAATACAAGTTTTTCTTTCTTTTCTCTTTTTTAAAAAAATATAAAGCTCTGAGACCATGTAAGGAACAGACCAGGAAGGAGAAAATTAGGAGGCAGAAAGATCTGTCAGGAGGCTTTGTAATACATCAGCTGAGGGATGATGAGGGTCTGATCTCTGATCTTGGAATAGGAGAGGTAAAAGAGAGGACCAACAAGACAGTCTCTGACAGCACCTCGTGAAGAATTAAACGTAAGGAAAAGGATGTCCTGCACATGACTCAAACCCCTAAATGCTACCCGACCAAGGGCAACCAGAAGGCTCACACTGCATGTTTGCTCTAATGTCATATTAGCACAACTATCAACAGGGTTAACATACCATAAATATTTTTCATAAATATCAATCGTGTGTTGCATGTGTGCATGCTCAGTTGCTCAACTGTGTCCAACTCTTTGCGACCCCATGGCTGCTGCTGCTGCTAAGTCGCTTCAGTCGTGTCTGACTCTGTGTGACCCCATAGACGGCAGCCCACCAGGCTCCCCCATCCCTGGGACTCTCCAGGCAAGAACACTGGAGTGGGTTGCCATTTCCTTCTCCAATGCATGAAAGTGAAAAGTGAAAGTGAAGTCACTCAGTCGTCTCCGACTCTTAGCGACCCCATGGACTGCAGCCCGCCAGGCTCCATCCATGGGATTTCCTAGGCAAGACTACTGGAGTGGGGTGCCATTTCCTCCTCCAGGGGATCTTCCCAAAGCAGGGATCGAGCCCTCATCTCTTGCATGTCCTGCATTGGCAGGTGGGTTCTTTACCACGGTGCCACCTGGGGAGCCTAAATATTTTTCATCGGTAAATATTGTATCACAAATATTTTTCATCAATGAAAAGCATAAAACATTGTTTTTTAAAGAAATGGCAAAACATGAAATGTATCTTTTTTTAAATAAAAATGAAACATATTATTTTTCAGCCAGACTCCGGAGATGAGAGTAAGATTATGTCTCTAGCTCAGGTTTCTGCACTCTGTGCTCTATTCATTCACATTTATAAAAAGGAAAACAAGCTTTAGTTTTTCCTTTCCCAGATATTCAAAGGATCTGTACCCACTAAGGTCTTTATATCTCCCTCCCACACTGCCAAAGATAATGTAAAACTCTGACAAAAATAGATGCTTAAAAATTCCTGATTAAATGAATAAATTTAAAAATTAAACAAAAATTTAAGTCAAATATAAAGCCCCCAAACATGCAGAGAGTTATTGCTGTGAGTATTAGACTGCCTGTTAAATGGTATGTTAGTGACGGCTATTGTTTAATAAATGACAACTTAAACATTTCACCAGGAAAAATCCATTTCCCAAATAATTTATACGGATCACCACACTTGTTATAAAAAATTGCTAGGCACTATATCCAAAGACAAATCCTCATTAGCACTAGCGCTGAGAACTGCTATTGATAGAAAAAAAAAAAAACAAGAAAATGTTTGGGAGACATTAAAATGCACTTAAAATGTTTCCTTAGGAAATGACATGACTGTATAGTCAATGTTATATAATTAGAAATTTCTCCCCTTGTAACAATGTTCCATCTTTGTGTTCTGAAGAGAAACCACTGATTTTTATCTACCCTAATTTAAAGATAACATTATTGTCAGTGACATCCTAGTCACATACAAAATTGAGGTCAAGGTTTCAGATTTGACATCCAAAGGCCTGGATGATATGGACCAATGGACTTCTAGTCATAATTCTGATATGGTCAGTGATTACTGAGGAATGAGGATTTGTACCACTGGCTGTGCAAGTGCTAAGGAGGAGGGCGCCTATAAGGCTGGGGTTCGGGTTCAGGGGGGCTTCATGGGCAAGAAGACAGGCAGAGTAGAGGGCAGGGCAAGTCAAAGGCTATCTCCTTTCTTTTCTGGATCTAAGCCTTTAGGGGCAGCCCCTCAGCTCCCACCTGTGCGAGCATGTGTGTACACACAGGTCAGCATGAGCGGAGCCCCTGGGGAGTGACCTGGCTGCCGTGAGCTCAGAACCAGGAGCTCTGGGATGGCTCAGGCAGAGCTGCAGCCCCAGCTGTGACTTAGTGACAGTGACTCAGCACTTAAGTGTTTGAACTGAGTCAATCTGAATTCAAGTTGGAGCCACATATCAGCTAAGTGACCCGCACAAGACATTTCACTTTCTTAAGTGTCAGTTTTCTCAACTGTAAAAACAGGGAGAATAAAATGATACATACTGCTCAGCACAGCACCTAAGCAGAGGAGAAGAGCAATAAATAGAAGCTTTTACCATTAGGACTGAATGTGATCTCGACCACCAGAACTCTAGGCAGCAGTCTTCCAATCTCATCCATCCATTTAATCAAATAGCAACTATCAAAAACCCCTATGCTTCTTAAAACACTAGGTTGAAAATTCTAACATAGAATTGAGTGAAAATATTTTGAATTTGATAAAGGGTTTTCAAAAGTACTTTCCCAAAAAGATGGCAGTTCAGTTCAGTCACTCAGTCGTGTCCGACTCTTTGCGACCCCATGAATCACAGCACGCCAGGCCTCCCTGTCCATCACCATCTCCCGGAGTTCACTCAGACTCACGTCCATCAAGTCCGTGATGCCATCCAGCCATCTCATCCTCAGTCGTCCCCTTCTCCTCCTGCCCCTCAATCCCTCCCAGCATCAGTCTTTTCCAGTGAGTCAACTCTTTGCATGAAGTGGCCAAAGTACTGGAGTTTCAGCTTCAGCATCATTCCCTCCAAAGAAATCCCAGGGTTGATCTCCTTCAGAATGGACTGGTTGGATCTCCTTGCATTCCAAGGGACTCTCAAGAGTCTTCTCCAACACCACAGTTCAAAAGCATTAATTCTTTGGCGCTCAGCTTTCTTCACAGTCCCACTCTCACATCCATACATGACCACTGGAAAAATTATAGCCTTGACTAGGTGGACCTTTGTTGGCAAAGTAATGTCTCTGCTTTTGAATATGCTGTGTAGGTTGGTCATAACTTTCCTTCCAAGGAGTAAGCGTCTTTTAATTTCATGGCTGCAGCCACCATCTGCAGTGATTTTGGAGCCCAGAAAAACAAAGTCTGACACAGGTTCCACTGTTTNATAGCCTTGACTAGGTGGACCTTTGTTGGCAAAGTAATGTCTCTGCTTTTGAATATGCTGTGTAGGTTGGTCATAACTTTCCTTCCAAGGAGTAAGCGTCTTTTAATTTCATGGCTGCAGCCACCATCTGCAGTGATTTTGGAGTGGTGGATGCCAAAGAAACACTTTTTTATTCCACCACTTTCAGAACATTATTCAGTAATCTGACACATTCAAAAGAAGAGGACAACAGCAGAAATGGCCACACAGCTTCCTGAAAGAAACGCTTGTCAGAAGAGTCATCTATACCATTTTGCTTAAAAACTAGTTCTATGTATTATATATACTTATTTATTTAAATATTTTAATTTAAATAATTTATAGTTTAAAAATTGACCTATGTTTTTAACTCGATACATATACTTGAAGAGAAAATTTCACACCAGTATCATAAATGTAAAACCAACTTTCCTTGCCAGCTAAAAGATAACTTAAGAAAATGGTGATATTAATGTTTTGCGATCAGTGAGCAGTGAAAGGCTATTTGGCTCAATGGATTTGGTGTTTCAGACAGACTGGAGGTTCTCCATCCAGTAAGATGATTGGCTTTTAGTTACTAAATCTGGTTTTTAGTGTTATTGTGAGCAAGCAGGAAAAACTTCAGTCCACACATATATCAAGTTCTGATCACAGAACATTGCATTTTCCCTTTGAAAAACTTAATCTGATTTGGACTTTTCTACTTCATTATGGATTTAAAAATTTTAGTATCACCCTTTCCTTAAGTTACCTTTTAGTTGGCAAGGAAAGCTGGTTTGACATTTATGATACTAGCATGAAGTTTTCTCTTTAAATACATATATATATATATATCAAGTTAAAACTTGCATCGATTTAAAATACTAAAAATACTTTAATAAGTATATAAAATATATTAATGTAAGTGCCCTGAAAACAACAGGTGGTACAGGCTGGGGGTGGGCAGGTGCTGTCTCCACCTTTCTTGTTGGCCTGTCCCATTCTATTCATCTCCCACTTTTTGCAGAAGGTCCTCCTTGGCCCCTGTTAGCCATGGTCATGACTCTCTGAACTGTGAACGTCTCTAGAATTTAGTCTATATGATATGATTTCATCTTTACCATATAATTAGCACATAATCATATGCTCTAATACACCATTATCTAAATTTTCCCATGTCTGTGTCCTGGACTATTAGACTGATAAACAACTTGTGGGCAAAAAGAATTCATTCATCTCTGTGGCACTGAGCAAACAGGGAGCATGCTGATAAATATTTCCTGAATAGTCTTATAATTCCCTATGTTTATATTTAAGTAACTGTACTTCAAAGGCAATTCTATTATAATATTAACTAAAATAAACCAATTTTTAGTTCTATGTACCTATCTGAATGATCCCATAAAGGCAAGAACTAACAGATTATTTGCCCTAATCTGGACCAGTGTAAGATTACTAGTCACATACCTTTCTTCCTTAGTTACAGATAATATATCATGGCAATGTGCCTAGCTTCCTACATTTCCCCACCATTCCTGCCGGTAGAGATGGTCAATGAGATGCTGTTGGATGAGGCTTTTGAAAAAGCCATTTAAAAGGAGCTTGCATTTGCTTCAATCCCCTCCTTCTGTGGTTGGAGATGCATGGCCATACTATAATCAGTAGGCAACCTGGGTTATGGAAGCCGCATACTTAAGGTGGTGGAGTAGAAAGAGAGAGAGAGAGTCTAGGATACTGACACTGTCATGCAGTCATTATACTGGCTCTCAATTGCCTAATTTAGGACATTCTCAGATGAAGAAAAATATACACCTAATTTTGTTTAAGCCACAGAGTCTCCATTGCTGGCAATCAAATGCAATTCCTGATTCATGCATAGGTAGAATCATTACTGACAGCCCTAGGTATAACTATCTGATGGTGGGTGGGTAGTTTAGTCACTAAGCTGTGTCCAACTCTTGTGACCCCACAGTTTGTAGCCTGCCAGGCTCCTCTCTTCTATCCGTGGGATTTTCCAGGCAAGAATACTGGAGTGGGATGGCATGTCCTTCTCCAGGGGATCTTCCCAATCCAGGGATCAAACCCATGTCTCCTGCATTGCTGGTGGACACTTTAACCACTGAGTCTCCAGGGAAGTCCCTATACTGTCTGAGGGGTGATTAAAAGTTCTCCTGCTTTCTCAAAAACACCTTTTCCTTGGTACTGTAAAGTGCAGACTTCCAATAAAGTATATCATGTCAGTGTTATTCATTCTTTGGTGTTAGGAGTTGAAAGCATCTGTTAAAATGAAAATATTGTCAGAGAAGAGTTACTCTTTAGGTTATCAATATAACTGAATATCTCATTGTGAATTAATTTATGAATTAACTTCCATGATTTGTTAGGCCCTGAGGGGATTGCTGGGAGAAATATCAATCACCTCAGATATGCAGATGACACCACCCTTATGGCAGAAAGTGAAGAGGAACTAAAAAGCCTCTTGATGAAAGTGAAAGTGGAGAGTGAAAAAGTTGGCTTAAAGCTCAACATTCAGAAAACGAAGATCTGGCATCCGGTCCCATCACTTCATGGGAAATAGATGGGGAAATAGTGGAAACAGTTTCAGACTTTATTTTTGGGGGCTCCAAAATCACTGCAGATGGTGACTGCAGCCATGAAATCAAAAGACGCTTACTCCTTGGAAGAAAAGTTATGACCAACCTACATAGCATATTCAAAAGCAGAGACATTACTTTGCAGACTAAGGTCCGTCTAGTCAAGGCTATGGTTTTTCCTGTGGTCATGTATGGGTATGAGAGTGGGACTGTGAAGAAAGCTGAGCACTGAAGAATTGATGCTTTTGAACTGTGGTGTTGGAGAAGACTCTTGAGAGTCCCTTGGACTGCAAGGAGATCCAACCAGTCCATTCTGAAGGAGATGAGCCCTGAGATTTCTTTGGAAGGAATGATGCTAAAGCTGAAACTCCAATACTTTGGCCACCTCATGAGAAGAGTTGACTCATTGGCAAAGACTCTGATGATGGGAGGGATTAGGGGCAGGAGGAGAAGGGGACGACCAAGGATGAGATGGCTGGATGGCATTACTGACTCGATGGACGTGAGTCTGAGTGAACTCCGGGAGTTGGTGATGGACAGGGAAGCCTGGTGTGCTGCGATTCATGGGGTCGCAAAGAGTCGGACATGACTGAGCGACTGAACTGAACTGAACTGAGGGGATGAAACACAAGATAGGTAAATTTTTCTATAGGGAGACCAGTCAAGAAAGGAGCAACATCCGGCTACTACATTTAGAATCTCTTCTTCCCTCTCATGGCCCCTGGAGCTATCCTAATCCTCTGACTGCAGTCGCACCCCAAAGACATGGACAGGCATGGGGAGGGTATAAAAAATGAGAGATACAGGACCTAATGGGAAAGGGTCCCAAAGGCAAACTCATGTTTACTACACAAGGCTGCCGATAACCTCCCCTTTCTATGGGAGTACTTTATGTATAAGAAAATTCCATAGCTAGTAAATAGCATTGGTAGGTTAGCTATTCATTTGAAAATAAAGAATCGCTCTTTTCACCAGTTGATGTGAAAGAAAGGACAAAACTGTGGTAGTGAGCAGCTAAAGCACAGACCGGTCAATGGGACTGGCTCTACCCATAGCTTTTACCACGCAGGCAGCAGATCCAGTCAGGTGCGCAAACCCCTGTCAGGTACTTGCTATTTTCTAGGCACTGTGCGAGAAACTGGAGATTCAGAGATGATGATGATGATGAATTATCTTCAAAAAAACTTGCAAACTTCTACAGGAGACAGACAAGTAAATAAACCATTGCAACACATCAGTGTACAAGAGACGAAGTAGGAGAAGAGAAATTACTTTATAAGGATAGTGGCGCTGCTGAGGGAAAGTCTCACAAAGCAAATGATGTCTATTCAGGGCTTTCAGTATGAATGGGGTTTTGCTAGGGAGATAAGAGGGGTTGTGCATTCTAGTCAGAAGGAAGAGTGCATGCAAAGCTGGAATGAATTAGCATGGTATGTTCGAGGACCACAAATATTTGTTACTGCTAGCATCAAGTGCTGAGACAGCAATAAAAAAAGTGGAAGAAGGTAGAGTCCACGCTCATCAGTGTGGACTTTATATGATGTAGGGCACTGGAGTTCAGCCAGCAGTACGGCAAGATTCGTATCTTACAAAAATCACTGCTAGTTGTCAGTTTAGCAAAGAGCAAGGCTGGAGGGAGGAATATCACCTAGGAAACTTTCATAATTATGCAGATGACAAGAGATGAGGTTGTGCATGGTAAGGGTTCGTCTCTGGTTTTCCAGTGTGGAAGGTGAGGGTGGGGGAAGAGAAGGAAGGGGACATCTTTCACCTGGACCGCAGTGTCCATTCTGGAAGAGTCACTTTTCATCCACCTGCCCACTCTCTTTACAAAGCACAAAGGAAATTATGTTCTCTCTGAATTCACTCTTTTGAAGTTTTTTCTTTATCTGTAATTATACTGCTAGAGATTTCACACTAAATGAACCAAAAATAGAGGCAGGTTAGGAGGAGAATCAAATTCTGCTTTAGGTGTCCTCTTAGCTTTCAGAATGGTATTACTACCTTTTAAGAGACCATTGTCTTCTTTTTAAAAATTAAAAGGAGGAGAGATGAGAACAGAGCATACCCCTTCCTGTCTTCCCCCAAATATATGGATGAATGAGAAAACAAACTTGAAATACTTTGAGTCTCAAGGAGCCACAGCTTATCCTGATGTTGCTAAGGTCCGGGGGGAGCAGGACGACCAGCAAACAGCAAAAGGTCCAAGCACAGACAGACCTCACCCAGATCAGAAGGTCTCTGAGTTAATAAGAGAGCTGAGTTATGGTTATGGTTGCCAGAGTAAATATAGGTGATTTTTTTTTAAGTCTAAGTATGATACAAATATTATGTAGCACAGTTCCCTTTTCCAGAGGCTCTTCCCGACCCAGAGACTAAACCTGGGTCTCCTGCACTGCAGGTGGATTCTTTATACCATCTGAGCCCCCAGGGAAATACAAAGGACAAACTTATCCTGAAAATTCTGTTGTTTATCTGAAATTCTAATTTATTTCAGCATTCAGTATTGTTATTTGCTGAATCTGGCAGTTCTAGTTGTGGCAGTACTTTAAGGGGAGAAAGATGGATCAGCTATAGTCTATGCATCTTATCTGTGGCATCCTGGTTCCTTGTATGCAACAGGAATAGCTGCATGTAAGGGAATTCTGAAACACAACAATGTAGAAACGTGAGCATGAATGGCCAACAGGTTACCAACACCTTATTAGCAATACTGGAAACCTCATCTTGGTTGTTTAAAACAGCAAAGGCGGAGGACTTCTAACTAATGAAACAGTGCATTACCATTTTTAAAGAGAGAATAGGCAATATTCACTGACATAAACATTACAACTTCAAAGACAAGGATTTCTAAAAAGCAAACCCACAAGAATACAGAGGCATAAAATCTTTTCAAAAGAGATAACATTGAGGGAAAAAAAAAAAAGTATGTTAACAAAGCATACTTCCATGATAAATGACAGAAAAGAGATCCACCCCCGAAAAAGTTTTTCATGTTCAGGGAGGTCTTACTAATATGTCCTCAATTGACTGCCAGGAAAAGAGTGACAGGGCCATCTTTGGAATCCAGGGCAAGGTGGAGGAGCCCTAAGTGTCCAAACTGGGAATCTTGGAGCACTGCACTAAGGCATTGTGGCTTTTTTTATTTTCAATGCACTCTAAGCTCACTTTTATTACTTCCAGACCTCCTTCCTCATTAAGGCACAGATATAAAAACTGGGAGCCACTTATAGAGTAGATACCAAATAGTCTGTCTGCTGGTGAGATACAGACCGCCACCTTGCATGCAGAACAGCTGGAGAAAAAAAGAGCCCTTATTCATCAAATTTAAAAAGCGCTCTCTCATTTCATGCTAATTGTATGGCCTTTTGCATGATATACAAAAGATTGCCTAAGATGAAAGGAACTGAAAAGAAAACTACCAGTCTCAGAGGTTTTTTGGGGGAACAAGATTAACTTATTACTTTTTGAGAGAAAGTAAATGACTGAGTAATTTAAGTATTACATTTATTTTCACAGAATGACCTTTACAGGTTTTATTATTATCAACATCTATCCAACTGCCGCTTCCTGCCTAACATAATGTGACTTCACTCTACTAATCTCAGTGCTCCCAAACCCTTCAGGTTAGTATCAAACAGTTCATAATCAGAGAATTTAAAATAAAATGCATACAGATTTTTTATGATTTTTTTTTGCACAAAGGAAAAAGGCTGATTATTCATAAATGTTTGCTTCCCAGATCCTGCAACATGTAGCTTCTGCTTCACCTGGTTTCTTACAAAAGAGTGATCACAAAAACTCATTTGTTGTTATCGATATTTCTGATCAATAACAACATGATAATAAGTGACAATATTATTCAAAGGCTGTAAATAAGATGATGAGGTGTGATGATTTATGACATATCGTAAATTATGGTATAAGGTGATATACGAGCTGGGTCTTTGAAAACCTGCATGAATTTAGATCCATGTTACTATAAATATCAGTCCGTTATGAAAAACCATGTAAAAGCCATCAGGGGAAAAGGTGTAAAGCAGAGAAACAGTAGGTGCAGTTCATTCATTTGGACACAAAGCAGCACTTATTCCTTCTAGAACTATCTACCAATTGCTATCAGTCAACCGAATCAGGGTTGGCAACTGCAAAGAACAGCGGCTTCAATGTGCAGCCCTTGAAAAAGGCAAAAGAAATGATCGGGCTTCCCAGACTTCCAAAAGCATTGACTATTCAAGAGGTTAAAAACTGAACTAAACATACAATACTTAATATTTACTATACAGACTAAGATTTTAGTCTATTAGACTGGCACTGTCCAGTAAAACTATAAGGCAAACCACATTTGTATTCTAAACGTTTCTAGTAGCCACAGTAAGAGAGTTAAAAGAAACAGGTGAAATTCCTTTTAATACTTTTTTTTCCCCAATGCAATATATCCAGAATGTTATCATGGCGACATGAAATCCACGGAAAATATCATTGAAATATTTAATAATCTTTTTTTCATACCATGTTTCTGAAACCCAGTATGTATTTTACACTTACAGCACATCTCAGACTACCAGTCACATTTCAAGTGCGCAACAGCTACATGTGGCAAGTAGAGACCACGTATGGCAGTGCAGTTAAAAGTTTCACCACTTTGGCGGGGGAAAGGCCGTGTTCTTAATTACTACCTAATGTTTTCCTGCGAGGCAAATCTCTAGCCACTAGTGAGCTTACTTAGCCTTTGTGTTAATGAACACGGTAAAAACACAAAAAAGCTATACCACTAGAAACAGCGATTGTAGTCTAAGAGGCTATGCTTAATTTTCATTAAAAACAAGTATTTCTTAAACTATTCGCTTTCTCTGGCCACATTTCTATTCCTGCCACAAATTTCACGAGTCTGGTTTTTCTCTGAGGATCAGCCACATCACCAAAGATGAAGTGAAATTTTTGCCATCTTTACATTTGCCACTTGAATAGTGTTCCCAAAAGGTAAATTATATAATTCCTAACTGGTTTATGACTAATTGTTAAGAACCACAGAGTTTCCTCATGAAAAGAGTTCCAAAAAATCAAGAAAAGAAAAACTGAAAACAAATAAGTACTAAAACACACTAAATTCCAGACTAACAAGCATTTCAGCTCTTGTGAAACTACAAAGGACCGCTTAAGGGCTTGCATGCAAAACTGAAACTCAACAAGCCATTTTCAAGAGCTGAGGCAGGGATGATCATTAGCAGAAAAATAAGCGACAGAGAGGTACCAGTATTTAGTCCTCAAAAATGAATATTCAAGATGTAAAATAAGTAATATCTTTTTTAAAACAATGAATGTCAGTTTATACTTTTCTTCTTTCACTTTTTTTAAACTGATTTACTTTTTAGGTGAGGTAGGTGAAGTCGCTCAGTCGTGTCCGACTCTTTGTGACCCCGTGGACTGTAACCTACTAGGCTTCTCCATCCATGGGATTCTCCAGGCAAGAATACTGGAGTAGATTGCCATTTCCTTCTCCAGGGGATCTTCCCGACCCAGGGATCGAACCCGGGTCTCCCGCATTGGAGGCAGACGCTTTAACCTCTGAGCCTTATTGAAGGATAATTACTTTACAGAATTTTGTTGTTTTCTGTCAAACCTCAACATGAATCAGCCATAGGTACACATATATGCCCTCCCTTTTGAAACTCTCTCCCATCTCCCTCTAGCCTGATACATAGCTCCTGTTTGAGTTTCCTGAGCCACACAGCCCTCTAGGTTGACACAGAGCCTCTGAGTTTCCTGAGCCATACAGCAAATTCCCGTTGGCCATCTATTTTACATATCACTCTTTCCATACCTCTTACCTCTCCTCCCCTCTCCCCATGTCCATAAGTCTATTCTCTGTTTCTCCACTGCTGCCCTGTAAGTAAATTCTTCAGTACCATTTTACCAGATTCCATATATATGTGTTAGAATACGGTATTTATCTTTCTCTTTCTGATTTACTTCACTCTGTACAATAGGTTCAGGGTTCATCCACCTCATTAGAACGGACTCAAATGTGCTCCTTTTTATGGCTGAGTAATATTTCACTGTGTATTTATACCACAACGTTTTTATCCATTCATCTGTTGATAGACATTGAGGTTGCTTCCATGTTCTAACTATTGTAAATAGTGCTGCAATGAACAATGGGATACACGTGTCGTTTTCAATTTTGGTTTCCTTAGGGTATATGCCTAGGAGTGGGATTGCTGGGTTCTCCATAGTGGCTGCATCAATTTACATTCCCACTAACAGTGCAAGAGTGTTCCCTTTTCTCCATACCCTCTCCAGCATTTACTGTTTGTAGACTTTTTGATGAGGGCCATTCTGACTGGTGTGAGGTGATATCTCATTGCGTTTTTGATTTGCATTTCTCTACTAATGAGCTATGCTGAGCATCTTTTCATGTGTTTGTTAGCCATCTGTATGTCTTCTTTGGAGAAATGTCTGTTTAGGTCTTTTGCCCACTTTTTGATCGGGTTGCTTGTTTTTCTGGTATTGAATTTTATGAGCTGCTCGTATACTTTGGGAATTAATCCTTTGTCAGTTGTTTTACTTGCTATTATTTTCTCCCATTCTGAGGGCTGTCTTATCACCATACTTATAGTTTCCTTTGCTGTGCAAAAGCTCTTAAGTTTAATCAGGTACACTTCTTCACTTTTGTTTTTATTTCTGTTACTCTAGGAGGTGGATCACAGAGGATCTCGCTTTGATTGATGTCATCAAGTGTTCTGCCTATGTTTTCCTCTAGGAATTTTATAGTTTCTGGTCTTACATGTAGGTCTTTAATCCATTTTGAGTTTATCTTTGTGTATGGTGTTAGGAAGTATTCTAATTTCATTCGTTTACATAAAGCTGTCCAGTTTTCCCAGCACCATTTATTGAAGAGGCTGTCTATGCCCCATGGTATATTCTTGCCTCCTTTGTCAAAAATAAGGTACCCATAGGTGCATGGGTTTACTTCTGGTCTTTCTATCTTGTTCCATTGGTCTATATTTCTGTTTTTGTGCCAGTACCATACTGTCTTGATAACTGTAGCTTTGTAGTATAATCTGAAGTCAGGAAGGTTGATTCCTCCAGCTCCATTCTTTCTCAAGAAGGCTTTGGCTATTCGGGGTCTTTCGTGTTTCCATATGAGCTGTGAAATTTTTTGTTCTAGCTCTGTGAAAAATGCCATTGGTAATTTGATAGGGATCACACTGAATCTGTAGATGGCGTTTGTAGTATAGTCATTTTCACAATATTGATTCTTCCTACCCAGGAACATGGACTATCTCTCTATCTGTTTATGTCATCTTTCTTTCATTAGTTTCTTATAATTTTCTGTGTACAGGTCTTTTGTCTCCTTAGACAAGTATATTCCTAGATATTTAATTCTTTTTGTTGCAATGGTGAATGGGATCAATTCTTTAATTTCTCCTTATTGTTCATTGTTAGTATATAGAAAAGCAAGTGATTTCTCTGTATTGATTTGGTATCCTACAACTTTGTTAAATTCGCTGATTAGCTCTAGTAACTTTATAAGACTGCAGCCATGAAATTAAAAGACGGTTACTCCTTGGAAGAAAAGTTATGACCAACCTAGACAGCAAATTTAAAAGCAGAGACATTACTTTGCCAAGAAAGGTCCATCTAGTCAAGGCTATGGTTTCTCCTGTGGTCATGTATGGATGGGAGAGTTGGATTATGAAGAAAGCTGAGTGCCGAAGAATTGATGCTTTTGAACTGTGGTGCTGGAGAAGACTCTTGAGAGTCCCTTGGACTGCAAGAAGATCCAACCAGTCCATCCTAAAGGAGATCAGTCCTGGGATTTCTTTGGAGGGAATGATGCTGAAGCTGAAACTCCAGTACTCTGGCCACTTCATGCAAAGAGTTGACTCATTGGAAAAGACTCTGATGCTGGGAGGGATTGGGGGCAGGAGGAGAAGGGGACGACCGAGGATGAGACGGCTGAATGGCATCACTGACTCGATGGACGTGAGTCTGAGTGAACTCCAGGAGTTGGTGATGGACAGGGAGGCCTGGCGTGCTGTGATTCATGGGGTTGCAAAGAGTCGGACAATACCCCTTCCTGTCTTCCCCCAAATATATGGATGAATGAGAAAACAAACTTGAAATACTTTGAGTCTCAAGGAGCCACAGCTTATCCTGATGTTGCTAAGGTCCGGGGGGAGCAGGACGACCAGCAAACAGCAAAAGGTCCAAGCACAGACAGACCTCACCCAGATCAGAAGGTCTCTGAGTTAATAAGAGAGCTGAGTTATGGTTATGGTTGCCAGAGTAAATATAGGTGATTTTTTTTTAAGTCTAAGTATGATACAAATATTACGTAGCACAGTTCCCTTTTCCAGAGGCTCTTCCCGACCCAGAGACTAAACCTGGGTCTCCTGCACTGCAGGTGGATTCTTTATACCATCTGAGCCCCCAGGGAAATACAAAGGACAAACTTATCCTGAAAATTCTGTTGTTTACCTGAAATTCTAATTTATTTCAGCATTCAGTATTGTTATTTGCTGAATCTGGCAGTTCTAGTTGTGGCAGTACTTTAAGCGGAGAAAGATGGATCAGCTATAGTCTATGCATCTTATCTGTGGCATCCTGGTTCCTTGTATGCAACAGGAATAGCTGCATGTAAGGGAATTCTGAAACACAACAATGTAGAAACGTGAGCATGAATGGCCAACAGGTTACCAACACCTTATTAGCAATACTGGAAACCTCATCTTGGTTGTTTAAAACAGCAAAGGCGGAGGACTTCTAACTAATGAAACAGTGCATTACCATTTTTAAAGAGAGAATAGGCAATATTCACTGACATAAACATTACAACTTCAAAGACAAGGATTTCTAAAAAGCAAACCCACAAGAATACAGAGGCATAAAATCTTTTCAAAAGAGATAACATTGAGGGAAAAAAAAAAAAGTATGTTAACAAAGCATACTTCCATGATAAATGACAGAAAAGAGATCCACCCCCGAAAAAGTTTTTCATGTTCAGGGAGGTCTTACTAATATGTCCTCAATTGACTGCCAGGAAAAGAGTGACAGGGCCATCTTTGGAATCCAGGGCAAGGTGGAGGAGCCCTAAGTGTCCAAACTGGGAATCTTGGAGCACTGCACTAAGGCATTGTGGCTTTTTTTATTTTCAATGCACTCTAAGCTCACTTTTATTACTTCCAGACCTCCTTCCTCATTAAGGCACAGATATAAAAACTGGGAGCCACTTATAGAGTAGATACCAAATAGTCTGTCTGCTGGTGAGATACAGACCGCCACCTTGCATGCAGAACAGCTGGAGAAAAAAAGAGCCCTTATTCATCAAATTTAAAAAGCGCTCTCTCATTTCATGCTAATTGTATGGCCTTTTGCATGATATACAAAAGATTGCCTAAGATGAAAGGAACTGAAAAGAAAACTACCAGTCTCAGAGGTTTTTTGGGGGAACAAGATTAACTTATTACTTTTTGAGAGAAAGTAAATGACTGAGTAATTTAAGTATTACATTTATTTTCACAGAATGACCTTTACAGGTTTTATTATTATCAACATCTATCCAACTGCCGCTTCCTGCCTAACATAATGTGACTTCACTCTACTAATCTCAGTGCTCCCAAACCCTTCAGGTTAGTATCAAACAGTTCATAATCAGAGAATTTAAAATAAAATGCATACAGATTTTTTATGATTTTTTTTTGCACAAAGGAAAAAGGCTGATTATTCATAAATGTTTGCTTCCCAGATCCTGCAACATGTAGCTTCTGCTTCACCTGGTTTCTTACAAAAGAGTGATCACAAAAACTCATTTGTTGTTATCGATATTTCTGATCAATAACAACATGATAATAAGTGACAATATTATTCAAAGGCTGTAAATAAGATGATGAGGTGTGATGATTTATGACATATCGTAAATTATGGTATAAGGTGATATACGAGCTGGGTCTTTGAAAACCTGCATGAATTTAGATCCATCTTACTATAAATATCAGTCCGTTATGAAAAACCATGTAAAAGCCATCAGGGGAAAAGGTGTAAAGCAGAGAAACAGTAGGTGCAGTTCATTCATTTGGACACAAAGCAGCACTTATTCCTTCTAGAACTATCTACCAATTGCTATCAGTCAACTGAATCAGGGTTGGCAACTGCAAAGAACAGCGGCTTCAATGTGCAGCCCTTGAAAAAGGCAAAAGAAATGATCGGGCTTCCCAGACTTCCAAAAGCATTGACTATTCAAGAGGTTAAAAACTGAACTAAACATACAATACTTAATATTTACTATACAGACTAAGATTTTAGTCTATTAGACTGGCACTGTCCAGTAAAACTATAAGGCAAACCACATTTGTATTCTAAACGTTTCTAGTAGCCACAGTAAGAGAGTTAAAAGAAACAGGTGAAATTCCTTTTAATACTTTTTTTTCCCCAATGCAATATATCCAGAATGTTATCATGGCGACATGAAATCCACGGAAAATATCATTGAAATATTTAATAATCTTTTTTTCATACCATGTTTCTGAAACCCAGTATGTATTTTACACTTACAGCACATCTCAGACTACCAGTCACATTTCAAGTGCGCAACAGCTACATGTGGCAAGTAGAGACCACGTATGGCAGTGCAGTTAAAAGTTTCACCACTTTGGCGGGGGAAAGGCCGTGTTCTTAATTACTACCTAATGTTTTCCTGCGAGGCAAATCTCTAGCCACTAGTGAGCTTACTTAGCCTTTGTGTTAATGAACACGGTAAAAACACAAAAAAGCTATACCACTAGAAACAGCGATTGTAGTCTAAGAGGCTATGCTTAATTTTCATTAAAAACAAGTATTTCTTAAACTATTCGCTTTCTCTGGCCACATTTCTATTCCTGCCACAAATTTCACGAGTCTGGTTTTTCTCTGAGGATCAGCCACATCACCAAAGATGAAGTGAAATTTTTGCCATCTTTACATTTGCCACTTGAATAGTGTTCCCAAAAGGTAAATTATATAATTCCTAACTGGTTTATGACTAATTGTTAAGAACCACAGAGTTTCCTCATGAAAAGAGTTCCAAAAAATCAAGAAAAGAAAAACTGAAAACAAATAAGTACTAAAACACACTAAATTCCAGACTAACAAGCATTTCAGCTCTTGTGAAACTACAAAGGACCGCTTAAGGGCTTGCATGCAAAACTGAAACTCAACAAGCCATTTTCAAGAGCTGAGGCAGGGATGATCATTAGCAGAAAAATAAGCGACAGAGAGGTACCAGTATTTAGTCCTCAAAAATGAATATTCAAGATGTAAAATAAGTAATATCTTTTTTAAAACAATGAATGTCAGTTTATACTTTTCTTCTTTCACTTTTTTTAAACTGATTTACTTTTTAGGTGAGGTAGGTGAAGTCGCTCAGTCGTGTCCGACTCTTTGTGACCCCGTGGACTGTAACCTACTAGGCTTCTCCATCCATGGGATTCTCCAGGCAAGAATACTGGAGTAGATTGCCATTTCCTTCTCCAGGGGATCTTCCCGACCCAGGGATCGAACCCGGGTCTCCCGCATTGGAGGCAGACGCTTTAACCTCTGAGCCTTATTGAAGGATAATTACTTTACAGAATTTTGTTGTTTTCTGTCAAACCTCAACATGAATCAGCCATAGGTACACATATATGCCCTCCCTTTTGAAACTCTCTCCCATCTCCCTCTAGCCTGATACATAGCTCCTGTTTGAGTTTCCTGAGCCACACAGCCCTCTAGGTTGACACAGAGCCTCTGAGTTTCCTGAGCCATACAGCAAATTCCCGTTGGCCATCTATTTTACATATCACTCTTTCCATACCTCTTACCTCTCCTCCCCTCTCCCCATGTCCATAAGTCTATTCTCTGTTTCTCCACTGCTGCCCTGTAAGTAAATTCTTCAGTACCATTTTACCAGATTCCATATATATGTGTTAGAATACGGTATTTATCTTTCTCTTTCTGATTTACTTCACTCTGTACAATAGGTTCAGGGTTCATCCACCTCATTAGAACGGACTCAAATGTGCTCCTTTTTATGGCTGAGTAATATTTCACTGTGTATTTATACCACAACGTTTTTATCCATTCATCTGTTGATAGACATTGAGGTTGCTTCCATGTTCTAACTATTGTAAATAGTGCTGCAATGAACAATGGGATACACGTGTCGTTTTCAATTTTGGTTTCCTTAGGGTATATGCCTAGGAGTGGGATTGCTGGGTTCTCCATAGTGGCTGCATCAATTTACATTCCCACTAACAGTGCAAGAGTGTTCCCTTTTCTCCATACCCTCTCCAGCATTTACTGTTTGTAGACTTTTTGATGAGGGCCATTCTGACTGGTGTGAGGTGATATCTCATTGCGTTTTTGATTTGCATTTCTCTACTAATGAGCTATGCTGAGCATCTTTTCATGTGTTTGTTAGCCATCTGTATGTCTTCTTTGGAGAAATGTCTGTTTAGGTCTTTTGCCCACTTTTTGATCGGGTTGCTTGTTTTTCTGGTATTGAATTTTATGAGCTGCTCGTATACTTTGGGAATTAATCCTTTGTCAGTTGTTTTACTTGCTATTATTTTCTCCCATTCTGAGGGCTGTCTTATCACCATACTTATAGTTTCCTTTGCTGTGCAAAAGCTCTTAAGTTTAATCAGGTACACTTCTTCACTTTTGTTTTTATTTCTGTTACTCTAGGAGGTGGATCACAGAGGATCTCGCTTTGATTGATGTCATCAAGTGTTCTGCCTATGTTTTCCTCTAGGAATTTTATAGTTTCTGGTCTTACATGTAGGTCTTTAATCCATTTTGAGTTTATCTTTGTGTATGGTGTTAGGAAGTATTCTAATTTCATTCGTTTACATAAAGCTGTCCAGTTTTCCCAGCACCATTTATTGAAGAGGCTGTCTATGCCCCATGGTATATTCTTGCCTCCTTTGTCAAAAATAAGGTACCCATAGGTGCATGGGTTTACTTCTGGTCTTTCTATCTTGTTCCATTGGTCTATATTTCTGTTTTTGTGCCAGTACCATACTGTCTTGATAACTGTAGCTTTGTAGTATAATCTGAAGTCAGGAAGGTTGATTCCTCCAGCTCCATTCTTTCTCAAGACTGCTTTGGCTATTCGGGGTCTTTCGTGTTTCCATATGAGCTGTGAAATTTTTTGTTCTAGCTCTGTGAAAAATGCCATTGGTAATTTGATAGGGATCACACTGAATCTGTAGATGGCGTTTGTAGTATAGTCATTTTCACAATATTGGTTCTTCCTACCCAGGAACATGGACTATCTCTCTATCTGTTTATGTCATCTTTCTTTCATTAGTTTCTTATAATTTTCTGTGTACAGGTCTTTTGTCTCCTTAGACAAGTATATTCCTAGATATTTAATTCTTTTTGTTGCAATGGTGAATGGGATCAATTCTTTAATTTCTCCTTATTGTTCATTGTTAGTATATAGAAAAGCAAGTGATTTCTCTGTATTGATTTGGTATCCTACAACTTTGTTAAATTCGCTGATTAGCTCTAGTAACTTTATAAGACTGCAGCCATGAAATTAAAAGACGGTTACTCCTTGGAAGAAAAGTTATGACCAACCTAGACAGCAAATTTAAAAGCAGAGACATTACTTTGCCAAGAAAGGTCCATCTAGTCAAGGCTATGGTTTCTCCTGTGGTCATGTATGGATGGGAGAGTTGGATTATGAAGAAAGCTGAGTGCCGAAGAATTGATGCTTTTGAACTGTGGTGCTGGAGAAGACTCTTGAGAGTCCCTTGGACTGCAAGAAGATCCAACCAGTCCATCCTAAAGGAGATCAGTCCTGGGATTTCTTTGGAGGGAATGATGCTGAAGCTGAAACTCCAGTACTCTGGCCACTTCATGCAAAGAGTTGACTCATTGGAAAAGACTCTGATGCTGGGAGGGATTGGGGGCAGGAGGAGAAGGGGACGACCGAGGATGAGACGGCTGAATGGCATCACTGACTCGATGGACGTGAGTCTGAGTGAACTCCAGGAGTTGGTGATGGACAGGGAGGCCTGGCGTGCTGTGATTCATGGGGTTGCAAAGAGTCGGACATGACTGAGTGACTGAAATGAACTGAACTGAACTGATGTACAGTATCATGTCATCTGCAAACAGTGAGAGCTTTACTTCATTTGCAATCTGGATTCCTTTTCTTTCTTTTTCTTCTCTGACTGCTGTAGCTAGGACTTCCAGAACTATGTTTAATAATAGTAGCAAAAGTGGACACCCTTGTCTTTTTTCTGATCTTAGGGGGAATGTTTTCAGTTTTTCACCACTGAGAAAAATGTTTGCTGTAGGCTTATCATATATGGCCTTTGCTATTTTGAGGTAGGTTTCCTTCTATGCCCATCTTTTGAAGAGTTTAAATCATAAATATGTGCTGAATTTCGTCAAAGGCTTTTTCTGCATCTATTGAGATGACCATATGGTTTTTATCTTTCAATTTGTTAACGTGTATCACATTGATTGATTTCCGTATACTGAAGAATCCTTGTATCCCTGTAATAAACCCAACTTGATCATGGTGTCTGAGCTTTTTGATGTGTTGCTGAATTCTGTCTTCTTTCACATTTACTGTTAGGAAATTTTAAAATTGGGTTCTGACTTGACTAATAGTTATAGGCAATGTATTAGAAATCAGAAAGTTACTGGAATTATACATTTTATAACCAACTCCAAATGTTCTGGAGATAGAAATAAAATATTCCTCTTAGTCACTTATAATGAGATTAGGTAAGATATGTCAGAAAAACTAAACATTCTCATATGTTGCTCTTATCCATAGTTCATCCATAATTTAGCCTATATTTCACATATCTTCTTCAGATTTCACATTCTCCTATAGCTCTTTCTTTTTTAATAAAACTCCTTAATACTTACCTGATTAAGGAAAGCCATAAGTGGTATGGCTAACTGATTCTTTTGGTTGCTTGACAGTTAGCTTTGTGATGCCCTGAAATTTGCTTGAGGGAAGACTGTCTCTGAGAGACAGAATTATAGCTTCTAATCCTGGAGTTCATCTATGGCCAACCATCTCGCATGATCTTGCAATGATGAGCTTTTAGGTGTGTAACACAAATTTTTTTAACCACAAATCTTCCACAAAATAATATCTCCAACATTTTTAGACATGGAGAATAACCTGGAATGTCAGGTCCATGAATCAAGGCAAATTGGAAGTGGTCAAACAAGAGATGGCAAGGGTGAACGTCGACATTCTAGGAATCAGCGAACTAAAATGGACTGGAATGGGTGAATTTAACTCAGATGACCATTATATCTACTACTGCGGGCAGGAATCCCTCAGAAGAAATGGAGTAGCCATCATGGTCAACAAAAGAGTCCGAAATGCAGTACTTGGATGCAATCTCAAAAACAACAGAATGATCTCTGTTCGTTTCCAAGGCAAACCATTCAATATCACAGTTATCCAAGTCTATGCCCCAACCAGTAATGCTGAAGAAGCTGAAGTTGAACGGTTTTATGAAGACCTACAAGACCTTGTAGAACTAACACCCAAAAAAGATGTCCTTTTCATTATAGGGGACTGGAATGCTAAAGTAGGAAGTCAAGAAACACCTGGAGTAACAGGCAAATTTGGCCTTGGAATG
>SJYX01002676.1:23618-39645 GCA_006410675.1 Oreotragus oreotragus | reverse complement strand
TCTGAGTGAAGTCCGGGAGATGGTGATGGATAGGGAGGCCTGGCGTGCTGCGATTCATGGGGTCGCAAAGAGTCGGACACGACTGAGCAACTGAACTGAACTGAACTGCTCCAAATAAATGTTTAAGAAATATTTAAGCAAATAAATAGTTCAAAATGAACTTGGATAAGAAACTAGGGAATTATCTATTAACCAGGATAACCAGGTTTTAGTTAGACAATGATAAAAGTGAAAAGTTACTCACAGGATCTTTTGAGGACTAAAGAATGTTATACCAGAAACTGAGTCCATTTTCCTTTCAGAGCAGAACTACAACTATTGAAGTTGAAGGCACAGAATCTGATTTTGGTTCTTAATGTCAATAGGCATGAGGCAGAAGTTTAAAACAGTAAGTAACACCCTTGGAGATTTATCCAATTACCAATGGATACCTCCTTCTGTTTGATTCGATGGCCCTTTTGCACAAGTGTGATTTTGGAAGGTCTTCATTGGTCTGGTGTACAAATGTGGAAATTCTCCTTCGCTGACTTTGGACTCGGACATTCACCCTAGCGCAGGCTTCCCGGGCACTGGGTAACTGAAATGCTACCGCCACGGCTTCTTTCCTTCCTTCCACAAACATTTACTTGACACTTATTATTTGTAAGCATTGTTTTCAGGCACTAGAGAACAACAGACTGGGTTCAAAACTGGGAAAGGAGTATGTCAAGGCTGTATGTTGCCACCCTGCTGATTTAACTCATATACATCATGTGAAATGCCGGGCTGGATGACTCACAAGCTGGAATCAAGATTGCCTGAAGAAATAACCACCTCAGATATGCAGATGCTACTACTCTAAGGCGAAGAGGAACTAGAGCTTCTTGATGAGGGTTAAAGAGAAGAGTGAAAAGCTGGTTTAAAATTCATCTTTCAAAAAACTAAGATCATGGCATGTAACCCCATTACGTCATGGCAAACAGATGGGGAAGAAGTACAAACAGTGACAGGCTTTCTTCTTCGGGGCTCCAAAGTCACTGAGGATGGTGACTGCGGCCACGTAATTAATAGACACTTGCTCCTTGGAAGAAAAGCTATGACAAAAACAGAGAGTGTATTAAAAAGCAGACATCACTTTGCTGACAAAGGTCTGTCTAGTCCAAGCTATGGTTTTTCCAGTAGTCACATATATGGATATGAAAGCTGGACCATAAAGAAGACTGAGTGCCACAGAATTAATGCTTGCAAACCATGGTGCTGGAGAAGACTCTTGAGAGTCCCTTGGACTGCAAGGAGATCCAACCAGTCAATTCTAAAGGAAATCAACCCTGAATATGCATTGGAAGGACTGATGCTGAAGGTGAAGCTCCAATTCTTCGGCCACCTGGTGCAAAAAGCCGACTCATTAGAAAAGACCCTGATGCTGGGAAAGATTGAGGGCAGGAGGAAAAGGGGACGACAGAGGATGAGATGGTTGGATGGCATCACCGACTCAATGGACATGAGTTTGAGCAAACCCTGGGAGACACAGTGAAGGACAGGGAAGTCTGGTGTGCTGCAGTCCACGGGGTTGCAACGAGTTGGACACGGCTGAGTGACTGAACAGCAAGAACAACAATAATAAATAAGAGAAGATGCAGCTTTTAACAGTCTCGGACTCTGTCAGTTACTGTTTGCAACTTGGCAGATATAGCACAATGTAAGAGATTTTTGAATGTTAACAGTATTTGATATTTAATATTATAAACTGGGAATTAAAATTTTCAGGAGTAGCAATAATACCTATGGTTTGAAGAAAAATTTCAGATGCTTATCACTTACTCATTTTGCCAACTTCTTAATTCTTGTGCAAGAAGGTCCTTTACTATTTTAAATGGCTAAAGAAGGCAACAAACATACCAAAAACCACTTAGGAGCCAGTATTTTAAATTTAAAAAAAAATCATTTTAAAAGTACCATTTAAAACATATCTTCAGTCAGGAATGGACGTTGAAACAGCCAATACTAAGAGGAAACATCCGAAACACAACTGAGTTTTGGGGAAAGACATAAAACATAACAGAACTAAGATCCTCTTCAGGATCTGGGAATCAGAAGCACTGCTGAGCTGGCCTAATGGGATTGATTAAGACAACCTGAAAAACTAACAGAAACTATGGCAGAACCTGATGTAAATAATACAATTTGGAGAGATGGAATACTTTTACACATATACTCCCATTAATCCAGCTTTGAAAAAATAAGGACTTTGTCCAAAGTTAGGCTCTTCCAGTCCTTAGGTAATAAGGTGAACAGGTTATTCTGCCTTTGGTCTAATCCAAGCACTCATTCCTGCAAGCAACTAACATTATACATTTACTGAGTGTCTGACACATGGCGTGCACGATGAGTCAGCCAGGATCCCCCTAGTCAAGATGCTTCCGGTCATGATACAGGGAGCCAGAACATGGGCATGGAACGGTGCTGAGCGAGCAGAAGAGAGGTCTTCATGCTGCCTAAGAAGAGGAGGGTGACGGAGGAGGAGATGGCTGGATGCATCACCACTGCAATGGACATGAACTTGGGCAAACTCTGGGAGATGGTTAGGGGCAGGGAGGCATGCTGCAGTCTATGGGGTTGTGAAGAATCAGACACCAGTTGGTGACTGAACCACAGCAACGACAAGCAAGGGAGACAAAGATGGCACCCAAGAGGCCAAATATTTGAGCAGGAGTTTGAAGGGTGAATGGCAACACTCAAACTGTTCAAAAGCGGGAAGGGATAAAGAAAGCATTCCAGAGTCTCGCTGCTGTCCACCCAAAACTATCACAGCATTGTTAATCAGCTATACTCAAAATAAAAAGTTGAAATGATTTTTTAAAAATGGAAAGAAAGCACTCCAGGAAAAAAGAGAATTGCACATATAAACTCCAGGAGAAAGGAAGATGTTCACGGCATGGTTAGAAACTCTGTGTAGTGACACAGGACAGACCCGGAGCTTTATACACATGGCAGGACCAGATCATGAAGAGACACGCACACCAGACAAAAGTTACTGGATTTTATCCTGCAAGAAGCGAAGAGCCCCAGATGTGATCAAATAAGGCAAGTACATGCTCAGATCTGTGGCGAATGGGCTGAATGAAAGTAGGGTGCAGAAGGCTCTCTCAGAAACTCTGCAACAGTCCACGTGAGTGGACCGCTCACGGGACCACTGCAGATGGAGTGGGGAGAGAGAGGACAGGACAGATAAGTGAGGCAAAAACACAGTGACTTGGCGATCAGCTGGGTTGAGCATGGGTAAGAGGAAAGAAAGCAAAGATGATGCCCCGGCTTCTGACTTGAGAAGATACCCGTCTTCAAGCCAAGCCTTCTGTCAGCTTTTAATTTTGGATTCTGATCTCCTGAGAGTGGTCACTGCTGCTCTGCCTCATTCTCTGTCCTGAAGAATGCGGTCCTGACTCCAGAGGCGGAAATCCAGAGATGGCCGCCAGCCCCTCTGAGGGGGAGCACCACCACCGCCTGTTCCTCCCCGCCTGGCCTGGGCAACCTTCAGCAGCCACAGCAGAGATCCTTTTTATGGTGCTCATCTTAATTCTGTTCACAAATGATTAGGTCAAAATATAGTCATTATGGGCCCCAGGAGTATAACGCACTATAGAAAATAAGAGCAATGTGCAATAACAGGTTTCTCCCGAGTTATGCAGGCAAGCAATACAGTGCAAAGCAAAGGTTTTGTGGTCACTCGGGTGCAAGTCTGAATTCCAGCTCCATTACTGTTACTGGTGATATGACTTTGGGAAATTGATGTTCTTGACCCTTGGTTGCTTGATCTATAAAATCTAGGTAGTACAGCCTATCTCTCTGGTTAAAGTTAATGAGGTGATATATGTAAATTTCCTACCAGTACCATGCCTAACTTACTATAGGTTCAAAAAATAATAAGTAAATCCTTATTTTTCCACACCCCCTTTGACTACTCAAAGTCCTTCTGCCTCCAAACAGCTCCTGTTATCACCAGTGAGTGTTTCCCTCTACTTTTCTATGTCTGTTGTTGGAAAAATGAAGCTTCTAAAATCGAAGCAGGATGGTATCTCTATCAAAGACTGTTTGCAGTCTATCCAGTATTCATCTTCCCTTTCTTCCTTATTACTGGACCCTGATTTTGCTGAGGGTACTACACAAAAAACATCTCCCAGGATCCCCTGCCACCAGGGATAGCCTAGTGTGTGACACAACAGAGCCAGTAAAACTCTGTTAGACAATATTTGGAAAGTTTCTGGACATAGGTATTTTGGAGAAGGCGATGGTATCCCACTCCAGTACTCTTGCCTGGAAAATCCCATGGACGGAGGAACCTGGTGGGCTGTGGTCCATGGGGTCGCTAAGAGTCGGACACGACTGAGCGACTTCCCTTTCACTTTTCACTTTCACGCATTGGAGAAGGAAATGGCAACCCACTCCAGTGTTCTTGCCTGGAGAGTCCCAGGGACGGGGGAGCCTGGTGGGCTGCCATCTATGGGGCCACACAGAGTCGGACACGACTGAAGCGACTTAGCAGCAGCAGTAGCAGCAGCTATCTTCCTTTTTCCAACTTCCTGGAAGTGAGGTATGATGGCTGGAGTTGCAGTAGCTATGTTGCAACTATGAGGAAAAGACCAAGACTCATAAAACATTGCCATACTTGAGCTCCTGAAACAATGCTCCCAGCACCTTGCACCAGTCTTCTCGTCACATGGGAAAAATAAAGTCCTAAGTTTAAGCCACTACCTTCCATGTCTCTGTGACTCTTTTCTGAGCCCAATTCCTAACCGATTCAATCCCTTCAATCCTACTTGGGTATGAGTGGGAATCATCAACCATGATTTCCTTCCAATTTAAAAAGAAACTCTTATTGAGTATCTGGTATGTCAGATACAGACACACTGCAAAGTAAATAGTATCATCATGTTACAGCAAAGGCACTTCAAGTTCTGAAAGCCTAAGTACTTTGTCAGAGGTACCATAGTGATACATGGAGAGCCAAGACTGGAGCTCCATGTCTGTCTGAGGATGAAGTTCACACCCTGGCAGCTACTGACACTACTGCAGGGCTTCTGTGAACTGTGATTCCCAAGTCGGCGTCTCTCCAGGTCCTCCTACTGATACCTCAAATTCAACAGGGAAACCACCTAAAGTGTATTTAGAGCATGGAAAAGCAGTGTGTGAAGTAGGGGACCTCGGAGTGGGAAATGTGCAAGGCTGAGGGTAGCGTGTGCCCAAGGCACATGGCCTGACTGCAGCTGGACAGAGCTGAGCATCTCCAATGAACAAGGACCTGAAGAAACCATGTTAAACTGGAAATCAGCATATGAGCCTGAGGCATGGCAGAGGGAAAGCAAGGTGCCCAGTGTCACACACATTCTCACAGTTAAAAGAGCTCACGCTTTCATCACATGTAATTTTTTACAAGAAGAGTGAGAGAATTAAAATTGGGAATTGTGTATGTGTCTTGCGCTTCCCTGGTGTAGCAGACGGTAAAGAATCTGCCTGCAATATGGGAGACCCAGGTTTGATCCCTGGGTCTGGAAGATCCCCTGGAGAAGGGAATGGCAACCCTCTCCAGTATTCTTGCCTGGAGAATCCCATGGACAGAGGAGGCTGGCAGGCTACAGTCCATGGAGTCACATATATCTTTTAAATATATATATATATACACACACACACACATATACATACAAACACATATACATACACACACATATATATATCTTGTAACTTGTATCTCTTATAACCTATCAAAAAGCACAATTTAAGTATATACTTGTTTATACAACTAATACATAAATATACAGATAAATGCATATGTTAACTCTTTCCTCTTTACAATGAATTTGAAGCAGCCAATAGAAGATTCACAATAAATTTAAAAATCATAACCAGGAAAAAGCATCAGATAAGAAGAAAATAAAGAAAGCCAATGTATATTCTACACGGTTCTAAACATTTACTAAAACTGAGCTACAAATTTAGGTCTGAGCTACCTCCTTCCAAAGCACGATGGAAAAAAAGTGACTAGGTACCAAATTCACAGTGGCCATGAGAAAGAGTATTACCACCTCAGGAGAAACAAAATATTTTCTGTTAGCATAAAAGCAGCAAGAAGCCAGAAGACCTAAGTGGGACTTCACACAGGGGCAACTACAGAAGAGAGCAGACAATGTCTCAGTAATTCCTCCATGATAAATGTCACAGTGTATTCCACACAACAGTTTCTCACAGAGTTATTCAATCAAGCTGAAAAACAGCTCAGGGAAGGCAATCTGCGCTGCACTGAGGCAATGAGATAGGAATATACAGCTCTCCAATGGGCCAGCTTGATCTAGTAATAAATCCCAGAATATCTACGTGAACAAAGAGACAGCATGTTCTTCAAATTATTCTCCAACCGAAACCAACCTAAGAAGTAGGATTATGCAACAGTTTACTGATTCTTTTCAGTTCAGAAATTCTGAGAAAGTTTTCAGGGGCATTTTATTATTATGTAAATTGTACTCAGTCCACTGGCACTGGGCTCTTAGGTATAGTACTTATATGCCAATCTTTTCTCCTTCTCCAAGGACAAAAAAGCATAAAAAGGCAGAGAAAATTTGGGTTGCATTTCCCTAAAAAAATTATGGACTTTTGCTTTTACATTAGGAGGCTCTAATCCACACACTTTCTATTACATAACTAATATGAGAGAAAATCTAGGAATTCAAACTCATAATGATTTCTTAACTCATTTAAAAGGTAATGTGTGAAAGGCATATACCTAACAATATGACATTCCAAAAGTGGATATGAAACAGTCCTTGAACGGGTTGAAATTAATACCAATTATTTAACAAGACAGGATGAACGTAGGAGTTCATTTTTTAAAAAACCTGATATACAGTAAGAAATGGGGCCTGTTAGGTCTGGGGAAAAAAAACGTAAAATCTATGTAGACTTAGCTGAGCTTAGTTAAGGTGTGATTCTTTTCCCCTACGTATTCATGTTGGTGCACTCTCATAAGCATATTCACAAGAATCCTCAGTAAGGTACAAAGTGGAATATTCAGAAAATGCCAATTAGGCCAAGTACATACCTGCAGGCCAGTTTTTCCACTGCATAAAGAGTCAGGTGAAATTTATCCTTCTGAAAAAGAATCTCTAGTTGTGTGTGCAGACAACATAAATAGGGCTGTGCTTTAATCTGAACTCCCTATAGAGTCACCAGGTACAACTGTAACCGGAGCCAGAGGAGGAAAAAATAAGGACCATTTGTTACTAATTAAAAAAACAGGGGATTAGAAAAAAAGATGGCTCTGGGAAATAGGGAACAGTTGTTCTCCCAACATGGACCTCCCACCCTGCTGATTCTGTGGTTTTTTAAAACTACAAAAGTGAAAACTGGAAAAATGACAACCAAATGACTACCGACAGCCAGATACACAGAATAGCCTCTCTGGTTTCGAAAATAATTCCTAAACTGGAGATAGCAAATGTGGCTTTCTCAGCAAAAAGCCAGCATTTCCACATTTCAGTTCCTCCTTTGAAACATACTCAGTAAAGACACATATTGGATCTGATGTAGCTCTGTGCAATGCAATTACAGGTTCCGGTTCTTTGATTCTAATTGCAATCAATTGTGAAGAATCAACAGGGGAGGCAGGTGGTTACAGTTACATAACGTTTAACAAACTAAGACTGCTCAAGTTGAACAAATAGCATTGTGGTCACTTTAAGCTTACCTTAGCTTCATCAAGTGGAGCTACAAAAGCAGCAGGTTAGCAGGTTTCTGGCAAGGAGTAACTGGTGCTGAGCAACAGACTGTGTACATGAGCTGAGACGCTGCGTAAAACTCCCACTGCCGGCTTACCCACACCATATGTGCATTTTGGATGGAAGCGGGGCACCTCTCATACACCTCACAGAGTTTGGCCTTTTCTGGCCAGGATGAATGAACATAATGTTTCAGTGCTTGTTAACCCAATGGAAGCCAGAAAGTACCAGAATTATGACCTCTCCATTCTAATTTTTTCCAGCAAAACTGAAACTAGGGCTGAGACACAGTGGTAACAAAAGCAAGTCTGAAGTGGTGGGAAAGATCTTCACGAACTCCGAGGAGCACGCCTCAAGCTAATTCATCTTGCCAGTGTTTCGAGCAATCAACAACCCGTGCTAATCTGGCAAATATGAAAGTACAAAGTTTATAGTTTTAAAGACATAATCATGAGGTATTTTAATTGTTCTTTACCAGTGGCCAAATTTATCAATTTCGCAAACATACTCTGCAAGCAAGAGCAAGGATCTTGGAAATGGTTTTAGCAGTCTGACAATTTACCTGCAAGGACTTTTGGATAACTCCTTCCTAACCAGCACAAAAGCCTGATTAATCAATACCTAAAATCTTCATTATGCAGCAGGTTTCCCCCCACCCCCCTTCCTCCACCCTCCAATCAAAGAAGCAGTATAAAGGTTGGCATTTGGTGGCAAAATTCCAGTTCACTTTCCAAAGAGGTAAAGAGCCAGGACTTCTGGGGGGAAAAGATCTCAGACACTGCATCTAATCCCTCGACTTCATTGACTAAGAATTGAAGTTGAAGAGAAGCTTAGCAACTTGTCCAAGATCAAACACTTGGTAAGCAGAGGAATCCAGTAAAAAATGTACTTTCTACTGTATTATATGGCCCACTAATTCAAGTGAAAACAAAGATTGGAGAGATGCACGCTACAAAATCTTTTCCCAAAAGGTATCTTGCATAGGAGGATAAATACATCAAAGAACTAAATTTACCATTTAAATGACATAAGCACTGCAGTAATCCAACTGTGCTTCATTTCCCAGTAAATCAAAAATGTGAAACAGGTCTATATGAGGAAAACAAAACACAAAGATCCTCTCATCCTCAATAAAGTTATATTCCCAGAAACTGTTACAAAAGGAGAAATTAATATCTTCAAACTAAGAGTCTCAGATTCATAGATAAGAGGAAAAAACAAGATCTGTGGGTAAATATACGTTCAGACCAGTAACCCACAATCTCTAAGAGGGGGAATATGACTTTCTAACCAATACAGCGAAATAGACAGTCAAGTAGATCAGCGAGAAAAGTCTGGGCCCTGTGATCACCAATGATAGGTGAAAAATAACCTTTCAGTCTCTCACTCTTCTTCCTGCTGGAAAGACCCCTAGGTGAGAGGACAGGTGTTTTGACAAACCGTGATCAGATGTGATCAACTAACTAAGACATCGTAAATAAGCCAAGGTAGGAAAGTGCCTACATATCTCCCAAAGATCATCCTCAGCAGACTGCTCCGTAGCCTCAGCTGCCATCCCAAAAGGTTCTTCTGTTAGGCAAAATCCTCACCATCAAACTTACTATCATTTAAAATTGAGATACATTCACCGACAAACAGGAAAATGTGAACACGGGAGATTGTGCTTTAACCCATTTATCTAACATTCCCAAGGCAATTACTCTTAATGTTTTTATGTATTACATCATCTTTTTCTGCACTGTTTTAAATACAATTTTGCACCTCAAATTTTCTAACTGATTATGAAACCAAGAGTCTTTTATGTTTTATTGAAAACTAAAAGATATTCCATTAAGTGGACTGCCATTTTGTGCACATACAACCTCTTGTGGATTTAAGAGTATTTTCTTAGAATCCTAAAAGTGGAATTACTGTCAAAGTATGTTAATGTCTTTATGGTTCTTGATACTTACTGCCAAAATGCTTTCAAAAATGGTTGCACCAATTTAAACTGCCTTCAATAGCAATTCCCATTGTACCTGTATTTGGATTATGAATAGTGAGAATAGTTTCATAATCATCATTATAACCCCCATAATGTAAATTTATGAACTTATTAACATGTATCATGTTATACTTAAAAAAATCTTAAAATCAAAACTGTGATAACCAGGGGATGAATATTTGCTATTCCTGAGAATCACTCAAGTTTCCTTTTTTCTGTAGCACCCAGTCTTAATTTTCTTCTACACAGAATTCAGTCTTTAATCTTATACTCCTTTATAAAGAGTGGTAACCAAAGTCTACATCATATGGAATTTACAAACTTCAAGGATATTTTCATTCGTTTTAATGACTATCTAAAAAAAAAGAACAAGAAAATTCATCCCTACAGAATCTGAAGGCCTATAGCTTTGTCAAAAGACATAAAGCAAAATATAAAAACACATTAAAAAAAGAGTGAACATTTCATTACTACATGTTCATTCTGTGCCTTTTTCACAAGATCAATTTTTGTTCCCTAAGTCACTGAACTATGAATTTTACATGTAACTCAACAATCTATAAAAACGCAAGTAAGAAAATACAAAACCTGTGCACACGGCACTAGACTGGGACGTGTGCCTCAAATGGCGCGAATAAACAGTCCCCCAGATCCTTACCTTGCTCTCCAGGGAGCCCACTATTATGCACAAATGATCTTAGCAAATGTTTTGTTGCTACCAATCTTACTGGTTTTTCAACTGCTGTCTATTAAATTCCCCAGTACAAACTGGCTGTATGATTATTTTAGGTCGTCATTAAAAAATTTATGTTAAACATGCGGTAAGCTACTTTGGTTAACAGAAGTTGGGGGGATATTAGTGTCACAGTTTATTATTATAAGCAATTTTTGTGTCTTCTGTCAGTATAACCACAGTAGTATCTCAGTACCACCAGCTGATAATAATCTTTATAAATCCTACTTTGCAGCTATACCATCTGTTAGTTATTATTTTATATGTGTCTCCATATGCATATGTGAATCAGCTGTCACTCAAGACAAACACACAAATGGAACTGTGGTTTTGTGGGGACTTTTTTCCTGGCTTGTTTTTGTATTTTGTTATCTTTAGGTTAGTGAACTAAATAAATAAACATATTCCTCAGTCTTGGAGACCGAAACGAAATGCGAATTGCAGTCATAGAAATACAGACTCTCTGTTATAAATCATGAGGATATAATGTATAGCATGGGGAGTACAGTCAATAACACTGTATTAACTTTGTATAGTGGCAGATGGTAACTAGACTTACTGAGCTGATCATTTTGCAATGCATACAAATGTTGACGCACTATGTTGTACACATGAAACTAATATAATATTGTATGTCAAATGTACTTCAATAAAATAAAGAGGCTAAAAAAGGCAAATTAAAAAATAATATTTGTAGTACAAATAAATTTAAGTTCAACAAACACAATCTAAAAGTATCTGCTAAAACTGATCAAAATTAATAGTCACCAAAACTGATGCAATTCTATTTAAAAAAACTGATATTTCTATATTCACAGCTCTCAGAATATACCTACAGACCAAAAAATAATCAGTAGTAAATCAGTTACTAATATTGTTCTAGTTTTCACAATATGAAATACTTTCCACAACTGAAGATTAGAAAAGTGACTAATTACTTACTTATACTGTTAATTCCTTGCAGAGATGAATCATGACAAAAATTCAAAACCAGTTCCCCCTTTAATCTGTGGGTTTATCCCCCCGAGCTGTAAATACCCTGGCTCCTACAGCAGCAGAAAACAGGAAGTTGTAATGTCATTACAACTCACCACCAAAATTTACCCAGAGAGGCAGCTACAAAAAAAGGAGCAGAAGGAGGCAGATAAACTTCCAACTGGATAATTAGTTCCAAATCATCACTTTTTCCTCAAGTACTACAGTCTAGTGACTTGATTTTAATAAGCTCAAATACGGGTTTACAGGAGCTTATATGCTACACACGAAAAACATGCAAATTCTGTAAAGGGAATTAAGACACAGACTGCGAGAAACCACATTTGGTAACTAGATAGTTCACTGTCTCCTTAAGTTATCCTATTTTAGGGAACGATACTTTAGGATTATATTCAGGGAAAGCTAAAGTACAAACAGTAGTAAATAAAGTCATAATTAAGAGAAGCCTAAAGTATCTACAGAGGGAGAGTAAAGAAGAGACAAACATACTTGAGAAAGTATGATTTCCTAGAATGAATGCTACATTATTTTCAGTTTCATGAAGTAAAAAATCCCACTAATGATTTAATACAAATAAACATGCTGCTTTTCATAGAATCTTCTGGGCATCAAAATAAGTCCTATTCCAACTTTGTAAAATGTAGCTTATTTGATGCCCAAACCAGATCTCCTTTTTTCAAATATATTGCATCTAGAATTTCCATGATGTCTGTGGGAAAGCTGTACTTGGAGAGGCAACCCAGTTTTTGACGTACACTTGGGCTATAAAGTGTAAGGGAAAATAACACAGACTACTTAACAAAATATTGTAACTGCCCTTAAAACTACACTATAGCATAGGCCAAGTTCCATCCGTTTTTTTTTTTTAATACTTTATTATCTGTCATTGAGATCCATGTGTGGAAAGTAGTTTCAATCCATGATTTGCTTCTGTATGTCTAAAATGTTAATGAGGAATTTCATTTCACAGGAATTTGTATTAATATATAAAACTGCATAAATTGTAAAAAAAAAAATGTTTTTTCATAGCTCAAACCTCACCTAATACGTGAAGTCTTTCTTTATTCTCACTAATGATGTTTCTTCCTTCACTGAAATCTCAGTTATCTTTGTAGTTATGGAGTTTAAGAAATGTGTTTATTATAATATATATTAATATTATATTATTAATTATTATATTATAATGACTTATGGAGTTGTCTTATGTTCATGAACAGATTGAGAATGTAAGTAAGAATCATGAAGTCTTACATAGCTTTATATCCTCTTTGCCCCACGCCCAATCAAATTCCTTGAAAATAGTAGTCAATCTACATGTTTATTTTAATTCACTGAAAAATTCATTTGGGGATACTAAAATATACCTTCTCCAAAGGGTTCTTAGAAAAACAACATACATTTTGGTAACTAAGAGTGTTATTTTTAAGCTCTAGGGAACCTATATGAACTGATCAAATATGTTTTCATTATAAATAATATTTCAACATTTGTTGTATAGCCATTAAAAAGGAAAATAATGAGAATCTTTCTTGCTAGGCACAATAGTTACATTTTAATCAGATGTATATCTTTCAAAAACCCAACTGAAATCATAATACTTCATCCTGCTAATGTACTGAATGTCAAAAATAATCTAAATTAATAGATTTATGATGACTCCTAGGGCTTCCCTGGTGGCCCCAGTGGTAAAGAATCCACCTGCCAATTCAGGAGATGCAAGAGATGTGGGTTTGATCCCTGGGTTGGGAAAATGCTCTGGAGGAGGAAAGGGCAACCCACTCCAGTATCCTTGCCAGGAGAATCCCACGGACAGAGGTGCCTGTGGGCTACAGTCCATGGGGTGGCAAAGAGTTGGCTACAACTGAGCAACTGAGTCCACACAGTGGGTAGTCAGTGGGCTTGAAGTCAAGGAGTGATGTGATCTGATTCAATTTCTGTCTGCTGTGAAGAGAACAGACTTAAGGGGGAAGAATGGAGGCAGGGTCCAGGTGAAATTGGTGGCTTAGGATTCTAGCAGTGCCCACGTTGAGGAGTGGTTAGAGTCTGGATGTACGGGGAAGGGGAGGAAACGGGACTTACCTGGTGGAAATGCACGTAGAGTGTGAGGGAAACACAGGAGCCAGGGGTACCTGAGGGGTGTGATTCTAAACCACTCTTCAGAGGGTGATGCTATTTAACACTGATGGTGAAAACCTGAGCACAGAGAGGCCTCGGGGTGGCAGGGCCAGGGAGCAATAGTTCTTCTTTGCTCAAGTAAAGGCTGAACTGTTTAGAAACTTGTAAGTGAAGTAGCTTCAATAACGAGCTAGTTTCAAATCTCAGAGGATCTATTCTCAAAAGCTTCCTTCCTTCAAAATTAACATTGGAATTCTTCCTATCAATAAATCGACTTTTTAAAATAATTGAGTTCGGCAGACATTTCCACTGAATCACATACATACCTAAGCAGTAAAAATGAAGTAATCATGGATGATTTCTAAACCATTTTGGTGGTTCTTTCCTAAAGCTCAAATACACCAACCTTTATTTCCTATCAAAGATGGCACTACCTAAGGTGGAAGGGAGATCTGAAAGGGAGGGGATATATGTATACATATAACTGATCCACTTCACTGTACAACAGAAACGAACTCGATTAACCCCCAATTAAAAAAACAAAAAGATGCTACTTATGTTCAGTCTTCACTAAATATCTGAGTAAATAAGAGATCAAGATGCTTCAACACATATACTGCATATTTTTCTTTGTCCATCTTTTTTTCCACCACTATATACTCAGCCCCTTGCACAGTGCATTGAACACAGCCATTGCTTAATGAATACCACTTGCATGCATTAATAGAAAAAAACAAATGCACAGTTTTATTGGAAATATGGCTCTTTTCTTTTTCTACATCAATTTTACTTCCCAAGTAACTGCTTTTAAGTTTCTCTCTTGATTATAAAATATTTTCTCACTGTGGAAAATCTAAACCCCAAAACCTTTCTTCTTAAGATGAATATTACTCTCTACTTATAACTCATGATTGTATTCATTCATTTAACAAATACTTTTGACTTCCTTTTCTGTGCTAGGCTTTGTGGATACAGTGATGAATCAAACAGGCCAGGTGCCCTGACCTCACTCCAGTTGTATGTAATACCCTCACTTTCTACAAAAAGTAGAGGTGTGTCACCATGCAGAATGTTTTAAAATCCATGGATATCTCTTCCACTCCAATTGTTACCATTCTCCCAGTCTTGAAAATGATTATTTCACTGATTCAATAAGGTCAGCATGTTTCCACACAGACTATGAAAGGAAATAAACTACACTCTCAAGTACTCACAAGGAGCAAATAATTTTCTCACGTAGAAAAAGAATAAAAACTCTAGTCTTTTTTATTGAACAATGTCAAGGAGTGTACTGTGGTGGTGGAAATGCTAATGTCAGACAGTTCTGAAGAAGTTACTCTCAAATCTTTCTCTCTAGGTTCATATATTACCTATTTATTCAAATGTATTAGAAAATAATCACTCAACAAAAATAATTTAAATGTTTTAACTTCGGTGTTCTATGCCTCTGTTTCCAACAGGAAGTCTCCACTTCCAGCACTAGAAAAGCTTAGTACTTGGGAAGTCACCGCCGCCCACCATACCTTGATTTCTGGCAGCTCACCTGTTCTCCAGGTGCCTCGGCGCCTGTCTGCATGGTCTGAATCGAAGTGACTGTTTATCCTCAGAGGACTGAATTATCACAGGGACTTGTTTGGATTTACTCAAAAGGGCTCACTGAGCTTCACTTACCTCCAAAGGCTGGTTGTCTTCTACATCTGAAGTTTCGCCTCTTGCTGCCACTCTTTGTTCATGTGCTGTATCTCCTGTTAGACAAAGAAAACAACTTTATCATGCCACTGAGGCCAAACTGTCTACTACTTACCTGAAATATCTTCTGTTACTAAACAATGAACGCTAGAGAGGGCGTGGAGAAAAAGGAACCCTCTTGCACTGTGGTGGGAATGTAAATTGGTGCAGCTACTGTGGAGAAGAGTACGGAGGGTCCTTAAAAAGTACTAGGAATAAAACCACCACATGGCCCAGCAATGCCACTACTGGGCATATACCCTGAGAAAACCATAACTCAAAACAACACGTGTACCCCAACGTTCATTGCAGCACTATTTACAACAGCCAGGACATGGAGGCAATCTAGCTGTCCATCAGCGGATGATGGATAAAGAAGCTGCGGTACACATAAGCAATGGACTGTTACCCATCCACAGAAAAGCCGGGTATACAGAGTGAAGTAAGTCAGAAAGAGAAAAACAAACACTATATATTAACACATATATATGGAATCTAGAAAAATGGTACTGATAAACATATTTGCAGGGCAGGAATAGAGACGCAGACATAGAGAACGGGCTGGTGCACACAGCGGGAGGAGGAGGGGGGATGAACTGAGAGTAGCACTGAAACGTATACAACACCGCGTGTACAACAGGTAGCTGGCGGGAAGCTGCAGCGTAACACAGGCAGCTCAACCTGCTGCTCTGTGGGACCTAGGGGGTGGGATGGGGTGGGAAGTGGGAG
>SJYX01002675.1:123639-246112 GCA_006410675.1 Oreotragus oreotragus | reverse complement strand
CTCAGAAGATGAAAACAAAGATAAGAGTTACCATTTAATGGGTGTAACCTACGGGCTGGGCACCACCCTAAGTGCTCTGACCTCCTCCAACTCGTGCATACTCAGGACTCCCACTGAAGATGATGTTATCAGCCCCTTTTACAGATAAGGAAACAGGCTCAGAGAGGTTACATGACTTGCCAGAAGCTGCCATTTGTTTTGCTTCTTTGAAGACCATATTCGTTAATAACTAGCCCGTTATGTCACATTCTCTGTACCTTCTGCACTTGCGTTTGCATGTGTGCACATGCGTGCATGTGCACCTGCGCCCTCCAAGACGGTGGGACCCCCTGATCTCAGCGCCAGCCAGGCTAGGTCAGGACTCGGTGGTTCACACTGAAATTGGCAAATCAAATTTAGCCCAATTAATGTGTGTGTGGCAGAAGCCATATCCCTCAACTCCTTTGTACAAATGAAAATTACTCTTAATTCCTTCAGATTTGTAATAACCCCTTATTCTGGTTTCAGGGTGACATTTGGAAAGGATTCTGTTTGAAATTAATGGAGTGGCACATTTTGCAGCCTTTTTGCCTGATTGCATGTAATGGAAGTGCCCTATATTTTCCTACAAAATAAGTCCTCGATTCATTATCGTTAGGCAAATGTACAATATACCCAGGCACCGCAGAGAGCTGGGCACAGGCCCATGCTAGCAGGGCTTGGGAAGTAGGGCTCTTCAACAGGGACTCTTGAGCTTTAAAGAAAGGAACTCCTTTTTGCCCTCTAATTGATCATTTAGACCATTTCTGGCAAAGCCTACCCACATGCAATTACTGGCTAATTCAGGCGAGCAAAAATGTAAGTTATTTAGACCCAATCCGAGTAGGTTTCCTTGCGTGGGTTACTCGCGGGCTTGTGGTTACATGGATCCCCTCTACATGAACCCAAGTTTGGAATACAGGGCTCAAGTTGTCTCAGCCTGCAGGGCTAGGAAAGGGACTGAACGGAGGTGACTAGGAGGACAAGAAGCGTGGGGCAAATACTTGCACACTTGGCATACAGGGGGACATCCTCAGATGTGGCTTGTGGTATTTAACATTTGTACTCTAAGTTGACCAAAGCCTTGGGATAGGTAATAACTTGTACTGATATGTCGTCATTGTAGAATTTTCCGAAGTATGCTAGGTGGACAGCAGCCTGTATCCCCACCTCTGGATGTCTGTGACCACTTCAGCACTACTTGAGGCCCAGTTGCACAAAGCCCCTCTCTGATTTGAGAAATTCGTCATGATCTCTAACTACACCACCCAGAGGGAGGCCTTCCATCATTTCCAAACATTCCTTCCTGCTTTTCATCAATTCTTACTCTACAGTCTTGCTGCAGTCACTCAAAATCCATATAATTTCAATATACTACTTATTTCTGGAGAGATTTCACTCTAAGAAAGAAGTATTACTCAGCATTTAAAATACAAAGAAAATGTACTCTCTTGTGTTAATCTGTGTAAAAGAATACAATCCTTTTTTACATAATTAGTGAACTACTTCATTTGTCATTAAGAAACACTAAATACAGTACTATTTCTGTTTGCTCTTTTTTAAATTCCTGATAGCGATTCAGCATAAATAATTGCTTTGTCTCCTTGAGCAATACTAAAGCAGATGAAATAAGAGAAATGAACTCATTTAAATGTGCTTTGCTATATGAATTTTGTCTCCATTTTGTGCTTTTTTCTTATATTCAAGCTGCAAATGGACAGTGGACAAGTGACTTATTAAGAGCACTCCTTTTTATATTTTACATATGCACTATATGAAAACACATCAGAACACTTGGAAATTTTTTTAATAGCAGGTCCAGTTTGTCAGAAAATGGTGTTTTGAGACCAAGGTCTTTACCTTACTCTGAAATTCCAGGGCTTGGGCCTGGTTTTATAACCCTGCCATCTCATGTAGAGGTTTTTCTTTACATTATGGAACCTCGTGCCTAATACATGACTGTTCTTGAAGAGGGGTAAAAGGCATCAGAAAACAAATAAACCAAATGTAACCTTTGTCTCTTTTAAAAGAAAAAAAAAAAAGCTGAGGCAAAAATCAAGTCTCTGTAGGCTCACTGGATCCTTTTTTCCCTCTTTTCTAAATTTAGATTCTTTCATATTTTTAATAGTTAATGTGTAAATTGTGCAAAATTCAAAAAGCATGTATGGATATCTAGTGAAAAACCCAGTCTTCCTCCCTCCTTTTTCCCAGCAGACAATACCTGTCTCCAGAGGCAACTATTTTTTTCTAGTCTTTGCTTCCAGATACCCCAACAATATAAAGTATATACATGTCTGTCAACATATATAAGACTATTTTTAAGCATAAATAACATATTATACATACTATCACACACACTGCTTTTTTTCATTTAATGTTCTGTCGTAGAGATTATTTTGTGCTGGGTATTAAAACTCTTATTAAACTGAGAATATGAGTACTTTATAAATCCAGATGCATATCCCTGCTCTGTATGAGCCAGAAAATGAAAGCCCCACCAGAAGGAGGTAATGTTCTAAACAGTCACGACTGGGGCCTACTGGAGTGGGGGTTGAAGAGGACTTTACCAGAAACATTCCCCTGTTTCCTCAACTGAACTTATTTCTTAAAGGCCTCTTTTGGATCATTATGGTGAATGGTGTACAGTTTGATTAAGCTTGTAGTTTTACATATTACTAGGGCTACTAATTTGTAATTGACTCAGAAAATACTAAAAGTTACTGAGTAGCCCACAGTATCCTTCTACAAGCCCAGCCACCCATGGAGAGCCCATCTACTCTATGGGAAGGCTCCAATTTCACATGTGCAGGCACAGAGCTGACATTTCCAAAGTCTGGGAGAAGGACTCTTTATCAGCACATCATCAATGTTGTCTCGAGTTGGTTGCTATTTGCAATTGCTGCTCTTGGTACTTTTTAATTATGAATTACAGTTAGCTTAGCTTTATCATTATCAGTTTATTTTGTTGTGGTTTTCCTGGTTAACCCAACAGAGTACACTGAAGCTTATTTGCATCAACAGTATCCCTGGGCTGTAATTTTCCAATAACTTGACTCTCAGACATGTATACATTGTGGTTCAAATATGAATCATCCATACTCCAGTGCTAGAACAAATGTATACATAATCCACTCTCCCTAAATTATCATTAATTTATTTTTCCACTGGAAAATGAGACTAGATGGAGTCGGTAAGTCAAGCAGTTTTGCCCTAAGTAGGGGCTGATCAAAAATAATTTCAGATCCACTGCACTTAATTACAACCCCACCTCAAGAACCCTACCTACATACAACATACTAAAGATGCCAAAAGGGTGTGTTCTGAAACCTCCATTAATGCTAATATTGCATGCAATCTCCATCCCCGCCCAAAATTTGCTTATATCTGTTGGAAAATTCGAGAGTTGCTGTGAATATTGAGAACAAGAAGACTGAATTGAGATGCAATTACTGGGTGGTTGGTGGACGAATCAGCTTCGTAACACTTGTAGATTCAGGTTCCAGTAAAAGACTAGTAATGTAGGAGCTGCTCACTGTTATAACTGCAAAGATTCTATCTGCACACAGCGAATTTTAACTGTTTTTTCCTCTCTCTTTCCTAAAAAATATAAACCTAGGCTAGCTACAAGATTTGCTCATGCCCAATGTTTTGCTCTGGTAGTGTTTGCACACGTGTCCATGATGCTAGTAGCCAGTCACCATGAGGGTTCTCAATGGAGGGTGCCCAGTCCCAACCTCAAGCTTAACAATCTTTTGAGATTTGCAGATTTCCCAGGCAGGAAGCACCAGTGAAGCATCTTTTAAAAGTACATTCTGTAGAATGTTAATAGATGTGAGGTGAAAAATATGTCACCCTTGAGTTGAGAAAATAAGAGGCCAAAGAAAATTAAACTCCCTTTCTACTGTTTGGGTTTTATTTATTGATTTATTTTTCTCACTGGAGCCCGACTCAGTGTTCCCTGCACTAATGAAGATTATGACTCTCTAAGGGGAGACCAGAAGAGGGCATCCCAATCGTGCTTGACCACGGGACCTATTTGGTCCCTGAAGAATTTGCAGGCTGAGTACTCTGTGGAACTCATCCATTCATTTAGCCCTCCAGGCCATATGGTCTAGAAGCATGTATTGAGTGTCTGTGATGCGTTAGGTGAATTGTGACCAGTGGCCATCAAGGCTCACTCATAGAGCTTAAAAATAATCACAAAGATACTGACAGATTGAGATGACCTCTATGGAGAAGTACATAAAACTCTGAAGGAGGGCTCATTTAGATTTTGAGGTCGAGAGAGGTCCCTGGCAATGTAATATTTTAAAGTGACACCTGAGGGAGTTTCCTGGTGATCCAAAGGTTAAGAATCCACCTTGCAAAGCAAGGAACACAGATTGGATCCCTGGCCGGGGAACAAAGATCCTACATGCCAAGAAGCAGCTAAGCCTGTGTGCCATAACTGCTGAGCCCACGTGCCACAACTAGAGTCCATGCAAAACAAAAGATCCCACGTGATGCAACGAAGACCCGACACAGCCAAATGAAAAAAACAAATATTTAAAAAAGAAAGACATTCTAATAAAAATAAAGTGACACCCGAATTACTGAGCTAGTCAAGTAAAGAACTATTAAGAACAGGATCCAAGCTAGAAGATTCAGTTCCCTAAACAAACTGGTAGGAAGTACAGAGAGGGGAGAAGAGGTGTCAGATACGAGGATTACAGATTCTATTATAGGAAAAATGGGAAGCAATGTATGTTTTTTAAAAAGCCTGGCTACTGTGTGGGAAAACTTTGGAAACCTGTGTCAGTAATATGGACTGCCCTTCCCATCTTACCATGGTTGTGGCTGGAGAGCAAAGGGCCCAGGAGAGGAGCTCCAGCTTCTGCCCCGCCCCACGCTAATCTGGTCTCAAGCCTGCATAGGAAGCCTGGGTGTGCTATCCAAAGGCAAGGCCTGCTGGGTGCTCCTAATACTCTACCCTCCTATGGGGATCCAAGGAGCTCGCAGGCATCCCCATCCTCTCTACATTTGGGTCTTATGAGAAGAGCTAAGGAACCAAAGCGGGCTTCCTAGGTGGTGGAGTGGTAAAGAAACTGCCTGCCAAGGCAGGAGACCCAAAAGATGCTGTTTCGATCCCTGTATCAGGAAGATCCCCTGAAGCAGGATTTCCAGTGTTCTTGCCTGAAAAAGTCCATGGACAGAAGAGCCTGGTGGGTTATAGTCCATGGGGTTGCAAATAGTCGGACATGACTGAACACACAAGGAAACCAGAAGGCTGGATGAGGCTGCACGTGTAAAGCAAAGGAAAGGAGAGCCTACCAGCCAGAAAGCTGTTCCCTGGGGACCAGTGCCTCCAACCTGCTTACCAGAGGGCTTGTACTATCTCATCCCTATTTGGGTTCAGTGTGGGGAGTGGGAACACTGTTCTGCAGCCTGGGAGCAGGGCAAGGTTTAGGGTTCCTGGAAGTGGAGTAATAATTTCATTTTCCCAATTATTATTAATCAGCATGAATTATTATGATTACATAAGGCCTACCAAAAGTGGGTCACTTATGCTGCACAGTTAGGGTCTTGTGAAATATCTTTCATAGGAAAGTAGTATATTATTTTATTTTCACTGGAAGTGAAATGCCAGAAATATTAGAAGACACCCCCGCTTGGGAGCTCCTTGGTTGGAAACCAGTCCAGTGGGCACCTGCCCCACAAGCATACTTCTCCTTAGCCGGCTCCCTGGCCCAAGCAATCAGGATTCTTGCCTCGACTCCCCTCTGCACACTGTGGGCACTAGCCTTGATGCTGGCATTTAAAAGGGCACTTAGGAATTTCTGAGAAGCCCCAATGATTAAGATAAATGATGTTTTATCAGTGAAATGAACTTTTCATTTCTTGTTATTGATTTTCATGTTTTCACATTTTCAGATGTCGTTTGTTGGCCCTGGGGTGGCATTCCAAGACACACAAACGTCATTAAGGCAACCACTTTAAAGAGTGCCCTGTTTTATTGAGGTGGACAGAACAACAGATAAATATTTAATCAGCTACACATTTGCTCAGTCTGGGAGGTAGGATTAGGACTGCACGATGCTCAGGCTCTTACGTGTCTTCCTGGAAACCCTGACAATGGCCTCACCACCTGTCCTTTAGAAACAGTGTTGCCCATGGCAAACATTTGCCAGTGTTTCTGAAAAGCAGCTCCGGGAAGGGTTTCTTCGCTCAGGCTTCAGAGGACATCCAGTCGCTCCTTAATTGCCACAATACTGGAGAATATACTCTCATGGAACAGGAGACATTTGGCTTGAAATAATACATAAGACAGTCACCAGCGGGCACGTGCTAAGCTAGGTACTCAGGCCACGTATGCTGCATCTCCTCCATGCTGTGAGTCTCCAGGTGATGAGTGCACATTGCAGGGAGGGGCACTGATTGCATCCTCTGTTCAGTACCTGAGCCCACACTTCCTGCATCACCTGCCCTAGTACTGATGAACAAAACACCAAATACCCTGGAACAAGTCCCCCACTGCACATGATCAGAATGCGATCAAGTTAGAGGATATTTGTGAAATGCCTGTTCTGGGGCCAGCGCCATTCTATGCAGAGAATGGGATCAGAAAGTACAGGATCCCTGTCCAGATGGAGTCATCCATCCTAATGGGGATGACAAATGCAGCTCATTTGAGATAATTCAGTGATGAGGCAGGACAGATGCCTTTGAGGGTCCCTAGATAGCTTCTCCCATGAAATACCTCAGCCCCAGCTGCCATGTAATCCTTAGTGGCATTTGCCCCCAGGATCAGCAATTTCATCTTCCATACAGATTTGGTGCTTCAAAAAAATCCACACAACTCACCCGAAAGCCAAATGGAGACTTAGGAACATTTTTCTAAAGTTTTGCTTTTTGTTGGGAAATCACTTCATTCCACAAATTCCACCTAGCCACCAAGGAGCCCAAAGTCCAGCCTGATGTTTTAACTGCAAGACGTTTTGACTCTGTCACTGCACCCAAAGCTGTCTCCCCACTCCAAATCACCCTTTGTTCAGCCCCGTTGAGAGGCATTGCTAGTCTTAATCCCCAGCACAGAACTGCTGCAAAAAAAATCAGAGTGAACATGCACCAGCAACTGATCACTCTTGGGGGCGTCTTCAGTTGCCATCGGGTGATCCCTGGCTTCTGCACATCTCCTCCCATCGCGCGTGAATTACCTTCGTCTCCCCAAACCCCTGTTCCTACCTTTTCCCCAGGCCACTCTCCCACTTCCTCCCCCTTTACGTCTTCATCCCTTTCTTCACTAAGAAGTCAAAGCTGTCATGTTCTCTCCACACCATCGCCTTCTCGCTGCCTCACTTCTTCCCGCCTCAATTTCCAGGCTGCCGCTACCTTCTCCTGCCTCATCCAAGACCAGCTCCCTCACCCTCCTACAAACTCAAGCCTCCCTCCTCCTCCAGTATCTTGACTTTTACTCCAAACCGTGCCTATTTCTAGGAGGAAAAATACCTGTTTGTGTCAGTCCTCCCTGAAATTCCATTTTCCCCCCATTCTTTTCCTTAAGGTATTCCCTGAAAGTCTCCAGATCCATACTGATCCCATTTACTTCTTTTCTTTTAGAAATTCCTAAAACCTACCACTCATTTTCAAGAAGCTGAAACTGTTCTCAGCGGTCCTACACTCCATCTGTCAGGCTAACTCAGCCCTCGTTTCCCTGGCTGTGGAGCATCGGACCTTGCTGTCCATCACTTCTTTCCAGGAACTCAGCTGCCAAGGTTTCAGAGGCACCGTGTTCTCCTGCTTCCCTCCCACACTGGCTGCTGCTCCAGGCTCCGGCTTCCTTGCCCCAGCCCCCGATTGTGACTGCCCCCTGGAGGCACCTCCACAATTCTCTCCTTACGTCTCGTCTCTGTGGCCGCCACCTGAGCCTGCTCTGCCCTAGCCCCGACGTCTCACCCAGCCAGCTGGGCATTTCCAGCTTTATAACATCTTTTGAATGGGGTAGCCCACATCTAACTTGGCACACCCCAAACTGAATTTTTATCCTCCCTACACCTGCTTCTCCTTTAGACATCCCTGTCTCTTGCAGAAGCGGTTTCTTCTTCCCAAGAACCCACGTTCTCAGATGCACGTGATCTGAATTCTCTGCTCCCCACACTGCTGTAGCCACTCAGCTGTTAATTATCTCTTCGTGAGCCACCCGTCTGGCATTGGTTCCCCTCCTCTTCAGGCACTCAGTGACCTCCCTGACCCGGACCTCATGCTCTCACACCTGGACATTGTGATGGCCTCTGAAATAATTTCCCTTTGGGCTATCCCATCTTGTGCATGTTCCCTGCTTACATTTCTTGAGATACAGCTTGGATAATCTTACACCTTGTCAAACAAAATGAACAGAGGTGCTTCTTGAGAAATTACAGTATGCACTTTATACAAATCTTCTCATTTAATCCTCTCAACAACTCTGTGAGGTGGGCACTATCATCATCCTTGTTTTACAGGAAGAAAAATGAAGGCATGGAGAGACTTGGTGACTTGACACAGGCCACATGCCTTGCCAGCGACAGAGCTGGGCTTTGAGCCCGGGAAGCCTGGCTCCAAAGCTCAGGTTCTCACCTAGTGGACTCTGGAAACATTAGTGGCTTCCACTGTCCATAGACCAAAATCCCTTTGCCCACTCAGTGTCCCTAGAACCTGCTTCTACACCACCTGACCAATCGCTAACTCTTTACATCCAGACAGACCCATCTGTTGCTGGAGAACCTTCGTTTCCTGCCAGCAGCTGTTCCCCTTGTCCTTGTTTTCAAATGGAATTCCTGCAACAACCAGGCTCTGACTGATAAGGTTGTTCATTCATCAATTTATTCTTTACTCATTCAATAAATATTTAGACATTACCTATGCCTCCAGACCCAGTTCTAGGCAAAGACCACCACAGAGAGCAACACAGACATGCCTCGTGGCCCTGTGTATGCACTCCAGACCCGGCGTGGACCTGGGCTGCATCTCCCACGCTTCTGCTGTCTTGTCCCCCTCCCCCTGCTCTCCCTGCTCGGGCCCTGCTACTCCCTCTGTCTCTGGGACCAGACCCCCACTTTGGCTGTGTCATACGCAACCTGTGCTTTGCAATAGCCTAAGGTATTGCCAGGGACAGATGCTCCCTCTTGCAAAAGCTAAGCTTCCAGCCCCTTTCTGCTCAGGAGGCCATGAATCAGTGATGAGTTGCAGCTGTAAAGCAAAGACTAAATAAACTCTTGCTGGACTCTGACTATGTGCCAAACATAGGGTTGGCTTCTGCAGACATTTCAGCAAACTCTCAGGTAGGAACTATTGCTATCCCTATTTTACAGAAAACAGTGTCCACAGAGGTTCACCAGCTGGGACTCAAACCCAGTTCTGACTCTGAAATCTCCATTCTGAAATTCTTTCCACAATTCTCTGCTGCCTCCATATTCTTATAATCCTGGCCACAGGAGCTAGAAACAGGGACCAGGGCCTTCTCTGGTGGTGCAGGGGACACAGTTTCAATCCCCTGGTCTGGGAAGATTCCACGTGCTGTGAAGCAACTAAGCCCGTGTGTCACAGTCACTGAGCCCACACCCTGCCACTACTGAAGCTGCACGCCGAGAGCCTGTGCTCCACAAGAGAAGCCGCCGCAATGAGAAACCCATGTACCATGACAAAGAGTAGCGCCTTCTCACCACAACTAGAGAGAGCCCGCTTGCAGCAGTGAAGACTCAGCGCAGCCGAAGATAAATAGAAATCTTTAAAAAGAGAGTGATGTGGGGCTTGACTTTAACTGTGGATCATCTTAAATACTATATTTCTTCTTGACTTCATTTTATGTATTTCAGCATTTGATTGGCAAAGGAGGAAAGGTGGGGCTTTCCTTAACTGACTGTAAGAAACTTTATAATTGGGTGAAGAGAAAGTGAAAGTGCTCGTCACTCAGTCATGTCCGATTCTTTTGCAACTCCATGGACTGTAGCCCCCAGGCTCCTCTGTCCATGGGATTCTCCAGACAAGAATACTGGAGTGGGTTGCCATTTCCTTCTCCAGGGAATCTTCCCAATCCAGGGATTGAACCTGGGTCTCCTGCACTGCAGGCAGATTCTTTACCATCTGAGGTACCAGGGAAACCTAGGGTGAGGAGAGGTCCAACAAAACTCCAAAGGGGTTATTTTGATGGTATGTTCTGTGTCTTTTCTGCCAAATACTTGGTTACTGGGATGCTCTGAGAAGGGGTGCAGGCATAAAAGTCTGAAGGAGTCTCACTTCCATTCCAAAGACATGGCCTGTCATTGCCCTGGAGTAGCAACTTGGGGGGCTGTGCAACTTTGGGCAGAAGGCAGGAGACAGGCTGGGCACAAGGCATGTGGCTGGAGGGAGGCAAGGACCTGGGTCTGCTGACATTGGCTGGGCCCAGGGCAAGCAGCCAGACCTGCTGAGGTCCCACAGGTGTGACTCACACGGGTTCCACAGTCCAGGCAGGTATACAGGGAGAAGGACTGCAGCAGGTAGGGCTGAGCCCTGGCAGTAAACAAGGCTTGAGATCACCGAGGGGGCTGCCCAGCTAGCCTTCTGAGCCCCACTGGGGAATGGCAGTGTAGGGAGGGGTCAAGACAGGAACTTAAGGACTTCCCTGGTGGCTCAGTGATGAAGAGTCCACCTGCCAATGCGGGGGACATGGGTTCAATCCCTGGTCTGGTAAGATTCCGTGTACCACAACCACTGAGCCTGCGTGCTGCACCCGCTGTGCCTAGAACCTGTGCTCTGCAACAAGAGATGCCACCACAGGGAGAGGCCCGCTCACCGGACAGAGTTCCACTGTTTGTGGCAACGAGAGGAAGCCTGCACGCAGCAATGAAGACCCAGTGCAGCTAAAAATGACTAAATAAAAAAGTTTTAAAAGACAGGAGCTTAAGCCTGTGAGGGGGACGAGAGAGCCAGGACAAGAGAGCTGCCATCAGAGTGCCCAGGCGCTCTAGCTAGACACTGGGTCTTGACGAACCCAACCTTTCCAGGGCTGTTGAGCTGCTGTCTGCCTTGAACCTTACCCCGCTCTCTCCAGTCTTCCTTCCCAAACTCCCCAGTCAGGGAGCTGGCTCCTGTGTCTGTGGCTAGGCATATCAGTGGATCCAGGACCCAGCGGTGGGAAACTGAAGAAGTGTGATGACAGCCGTCCTGGCTCCCAGTCCAGGCCCTGCCCAGACCCCCTGCTCAGAGCATGGCTGCCCTGGCAGGGCCTGCGTTCAAGTATGAATGGCTCCACCAAAAGTCTCTGCTTCCTCCCCCCATGAGCCAGGATTACTCACACTGCCCTCCAGATAAATGTAGTTCAAAAAGTTTAAGGTGCCGCATCGATGCATATTTACAATAACTATGAGATCACGTTCAGAACGGATTTCCAAGAGAAAACAAGCAAGCCAAACACAGCAGCCATCTCCTTCTTTCAGATTTCCCACTGACACAGGGAGTCAACTTACAAAGACCCACAAGAAACCCAGGAAAGAGGATACAACCATTAGGTACAGCTAGAACCCCTGAAAACTGCTATTTAGAGCAAAAGACCCGGGTTCAAGCCCTGGCATTTGCTAGCTGTGTTTCATCAGGTGAGTCACTTGACCTCTCTGGGGCTCTTTTTCTGTAGAAAGGTGTAAGGGGAGGTAGGGCTTGTCACACAAAGTACTGGGCTTGGTTGTTTGCCTGACTCAGAAGGTGCCACCTTCCCACCTCACCCTCTTTGGGCCTCCCTCCCTCCTGAAGCTGTGTTCCAACTATGATAGTAACCATCCCAGGGCGAGCAGCTTGGGATAACCCAGCGCTTGTCGAGAGGACTGAATGAGTGTGACCGTGGACATTCTGTAGAGCTGAGAATGCCGTGGTAGGTATGAAGCTCTTATTGCTCTCATTCCTACAAGCACAAGACCAGGGTCAGCCAGTAGCAGCCTGCTCACTCTGTTTCGCACATTCCTGTGGCAGACATGACTAATCAAGCCTGCACTCCTCCTCCTTAGGCTGACCAGTGATGTCTGCCGTGGAGTGGGAGCGAGGGAGGAAAGGAAAGCTATTTGCCAATGCAACGCTGTACAGAGTTTACCGCTTGGAAACCAACACAAGGCTCCAATAGGTGCCTGAATGCTAATCGCTGCCCCTGTTTAGGTCAGAAGCCCACTCCTGGAGCCAATAAACTGCAACTGGGAGTAGGGGCAGGAGGCAGAATCCGTAAGAGAGTAACCACCAACCAAGCTTGAGAGAAGGAAACATCTACTAGAAGAGAGTGTCTTGTTCCACAATTGTTCTCTTCTGAAAAAGCCACTTTCCCAAGCTCTGAGGGTAGCACCAAGCCACATGGGAGATGAGCCAACAAACCCAGGGGGATTTAAGTGGCATGGCCAAGCTGACCCTCTAGAAGGGGCTAGAACCAGCTTCCGTGCTTTTTACCTTCGGGCAGACAGCAAGGTTTGCAAACACCCACGTATTACCCAGCCAGCCCTGGAGAGAGGCTGCAGAGCCTGCAGCCTCTGCAGCCAGAGAGCAGCCAGAAAAGTGAGACCCGGGGGCCCTTGGCCAGGCTCTCAGAGCTGAGAAGCAGCCTCAGTGAAATCCAGAAGGCACCATATCAAGAAGCCGGCAGTTTGGGAATTATCCTGCTAAGTCATAAATGCTTCAGATTCTTCGGCTTTTGCCTTCAGAATTTCTGGCAGCCTCGGGCAGGGGGCAAGTGTTCACGGACAGACACTGACTCGCCTCGTCTCTGTTGGGGAAGGCCACGCCAGACTGAGTCGGAGAAGCCAGCAGAACAACTCTCCTCTAGAAAAGTCTGGGGGTGGGAAGCGCTTTGCTGTGGATCCTCTGGCGCCCACCCAGAACCCCCTTAAGACCCAGGCTTCCATGCCCCCACATCCTCTCCCTTCCTCCCACAGCTGCCTCCCATGCCACCATCAACCTCAGCCAAGGCGGCGGGTAGTCCAAGTGTACATGCCCTCCCCCAAGCNCCTTGGCCAGGCTCTCAGAGCTGAGAAGCAGCCTCAGTGAAATCCAGAAGGCACCATATCAAGAAGCCGGCAGTTTGGGAATAATCCTGCTAAGTCATAAATGCTTCAAATTCTTCGGCTTTTGCCTTCAGAATTTCTGGCAGCCTCGGGCAGGGGGCAAGTGTTCACGGACAGACACTGACTCGCCTCGTCTCTGTTGGGGAAGGCCACGCCAGACTGAGTCGGAGAAGCCAGCAGAACAACTCTCCTCTAGAAAAGTCTGGGGGTGGGAAGCGCTTTGCTGTGGATCCTCTGGCGCCCACCCAGAACCCCCTTAAGACCCAGGCTTCCATGCCCCCACATCCTCTCCCTTCCTCCCACAGCTGCCTCCCATGCCACCATCAACCTCAGCCAAGGCGGCGGGTAGTCCAAGTGTACATGCCCTCCCCCAAGCACTGGTCCACAGTGACACAGAGGCCAGTACCTTGTCTCTGTCCAGGCCGTCTCCACGTAGCCAGCCCTTCGGAACTCCTGGCGAGAGTTGCAGCCGCCTCACTGTTGAGCTTTCCTCCCCGCCCGCTCCCGCTGCCTCTCAGGTGCTGGCCCTGTGATCCGTGCTCCCAGCAGGTGCATCTTGTTCCCCACTCCTGTCTGCCTGGCACTGGCAGTCCCCCATCTTAGAGCGGGCTTCCCAGGAAGCTGATCTGCAGAGCCGGAAGGAGAGGAAGAGTCACGGGGTCTGGGTGCTGAGGGCACTGTGCAATAACCTCATTCAGCCCCACCGCCCCACCGTGGAAGCAGCCTGCTGGAGGCCACAGACGCTCTGACCCGCTACGGGATGATGTGAAAATTGCTGGCATGTCCGACGTAGGGCTGCACCCCCACAGGCCTGCAAGCCTTGCAGTTGTTCAGCCTCAGGACAACTAAGCAGTCCAGAGACAGAGAGAGAGGCCTCAGTGGTTTCACGGCTAGGGAGACCTTACCTGTCTGAAGCGAGGCTGGAGCAACAGCCTGCCATGTACGGTGGGGAGGACACAGCAGAGGTCTTCAGCATCCGGAGGAGAAGGCGGCTGCCGCTTACAGGGGAACTGACATCAGATTAGCGCATCAGCTACCAGGGAAACTAGCGGCAGAGCACGCCCCTCACAACCCCTTGGGTTAATGAACATCATGAGGGCAAATGTTTTCCTTTAACAAGCTAGCAGGTGGAGCTGTTACAGCCTAAGGGGCAGGGAGCAAGCACGTTCATGTCAGCAGGATGGAGGTGAAGCAGGTCTGGGTCAAGCAGGGGAATGTCCAAAGAGCAAGAGGACAGCCATCTTGAGTGGTCTGACCATACACTTGAATATGTGCTCTGTATATAAGCATTTCCCCTAATCTTCACCGCAGCCCATTAAGGGACATGTCATCAGCTTCATTTTTCACAGATGTTATAAATGAGCTGCCTGCAGCTTAGAGATGGTGGCGCCAAATTCCAACCCAGGTCTGCACGACTCCCCAGCCTAGACTCTGGGCACTAGACACAGTGCCGCTAGCCCTTGGGTGAGAACAGGTTGTTGATGACACATATGAGACCCACATGGGTTCTGTCCCCTGCTGCCTCTGGGTGAGGATGGCATGGTGAGGCCCTCTGCGGGCGAGGCTGAGCTCTAGGCCTCGGTGGGATCCTGACCCAAATGTGGCCCACGTGTCGAGTCACTCCTTCTGCAGATCAAGTTCCCCCTTACTCCTCAGGGAGGCCCTGTGAGGTTGGCCTTCCAGCCCAGGTATGCCAGAATTTGTAGAGTCAGGAGTTAAACCAAATCCCATGCCGCTCCTCAGGGAGGTCCCCAGAGATGACAGAAATGTGTCACTCGTGTTCTATGAACACGAGTCAGAATCGTTGCGACATGGCTCACGGAGGAGGCAGCAGGCTGCAAGTCCAGGACGATGTTCAGTGGGGGAGGGGGAAGGATGAAAGCTGCCTGATACACCTGCCAGGAGAGAGAAGGGAGGGCCTAGCTCTGCATAGGCGAGAATGGGAAATGGGCAGAAAACCTGGGGGCAGGCCCACCAGTCCTGTGGGTCCCCCGGCACTGCCCCTCTGTGCGCACACCCCACCCCTGTGCACTTCAGGCCCTGAGCCCACAGAGGGCACCTCGATGCCCCAGCGAGGTTATCTTACTCACACTGACGAGCCTAAGAGACTGCAGAGCTGAGCGTTGGCCTCTCGCCATTTCCCAACACACCTGCATTTCTGTCCCCATTTCCTTTCCTATCTCGCTTATTTTCCAAAGGTAGCATTACTGATCATGAGCCCAGCTTTGGCTCCCTTCCCCAGGGGTGAAGGGTAAGGATGTCAGTATTTGTGCCCCCAAATCTGGCTACTGGTTATGGTCTCCTCAAAGAGATAGAGCTCTTGGCACCAGCAGAGGGTGTTGGAGCTGATGATGGAGGTAGTCCTTGGAGGCTAGTGTGGCTGCTGAAGCTCACAGAAGGTTTAGATGGGCAGACGTGATTCCAATATCCATCAGGCAGAGGGAGGAGAATCTGGCCACCTACCTAGCTAGTGACCAGGACCTCGACAGACTGGAAGCTTTGGGGAAATCCCTGGAGTTCAGGGCTGAGTCCAGGGCCAGAAAAGGCCTCAAGGGCTGGGCTCTGACTACTAGGCTTAAGGGCTCAACTGCACCTGGGTCAGCGATGAAAGCCCTGGAGAAGGAGGGGTCAGCCAGGGCATGGGGTCTGGACCCAGAAGAGCAAAGAGTAATCAGTTCCTCCAAAGTGACCCAGGGTAGGCAGGGATGTTCCACAGGAATCCATAGGCGAGATGGGATGCAAAGGTACTCAGCTTTGCAAAGAAGCGCTGGGGCTGCAGAGCAGGGCCAGCCCAGGTAGCACATGAGATGCATCGTCAGACAAGGAGTCCTGGGACCCAGGTTCAAGAGCCAGCTCCACTCCTGAGATGCCGAGAGACCTTGGGCAAGTCATGGCACCTCTGTCTCAGTCAGGCACTGACTTGCAGGAGTCCTTGCAAAAAACGCAAGAGCCGCTCAGAAGGAGGGAGAATGTCACAGTTTCAAAGCTGGGGGTGGGGCTAAGGGAGCAATTTGGGACGCCGAAGCACTGGAAGCAAGCACCGCTGGGGACCTGGTACCACACCAGGGGTGGGAGCAGGGGCCCTACAGGGACCCGCCAGGATCCATAGCTACAAGAAAGGGCCGCCAAATGGGAGCTGCGGCTTTTGGTGGAAGAATCTACTCACTACTGCCAAACTGAGGCTGGGCAGGGAGGAGCAGGGGGGTAAACACCCCCTCTTTCTCCTCTGGTCCCCGAGTCTCCTGTTGACCCCCAGGAGAGCCCAGCTGTTGCAGCCTCCTGGGGCACAGAGAAGTGTGGACCTAGTTTGGAAGCAGGCCTGGAGGGGCCAACAGAGATGACCAGCACAGCCCCTCTGTAAACATTTCCTCCTCTAAGAAAGAAGGAGACAATATCTGTCCTGCTAACCCCCAAGGAGCCTCTGAGGATCGAGCAGGATTTCCTCCCAGCTCTCAGAACCTAGGACTCTCAGCAAATAAAACCACTAGAAGGAAGGGCTGAGCAGAGTGCCTGGGACAAGAGAGCAAAGTCTGTGGAAGCCGACAGAACCCATGTGTAGGCCCAGCAGAGTCTGAATTTATGCAGCCACCACAGTGGCCTCCAACTTCCTCAGGAGACAATGGAGTAGTTACAAGGCCCAGGTTCAAATTCCAGTTTCGTCACTGTTTAGGTAAGGAACGACACGAAAGGAAAAGATACTATCCTGAACGGTAAGCATGGGAATAAACTCTCACAGGCTTACCATGCATAAATTCAGGGAGATGATGTGTCCGTGCCTGGCACACAGTGGGTTCTCATTAAACAGGAGCAGTTTACTTTCCCTTCTTAGGGACACAGGACATGGGAGGAAATGGCACAGACAATGTGGAGTGGTGAAAAGTGAAAAAGCAAGTGAGCTCGGCTTGTCTGAGGAAATGGGTTACCTATGAAACCATTACACCCTAAAGATGTGCTGAGGAAGGTCTAGAAAAAAAAAAAAAATGCTGTAAGACCAGTAACATGAGACCATAGAGGGACCCAGTGTGAATGTCCAGAGATGACTCAGCCTCAGGACAGGACGTGGTCCAAAGCACGTCCCAGCCAAAGCCCCAGGTCCCCCAGCAGCTGGCTCATCAAGTCTCGTGAACACGTGCTTCTTCAAAGGGCACCCCGCACTTCCAGGTGCCCTGGTAGCTGGGAAAGGCAGGGAGGATAAGCCCTTGGGCCTGTGCTGAAGGGCCAGCTTCTGACTGGTTGAATGAAGGGCCTGAGTCGGGTACTGAGGAAGCAGCCTGGGTGCCGTCCCCACTCGGCCACCAGTGGCGGCTTCTCTTTGAATCTTTTCTCATCTGCAAAACAGGAGTGATGGCAATCTCCACTTCACAGAGTTTCCATGAGGACACCAAAAGAGCGCATGGAACGTGGGAAAGTACGCACCCGAGGCTGCGGCAACATCAAACGGCAAAGCCCCGACTTCACTACTCCCCCTGCGGTGCCTGTGCCCAGGGGAGAAATGCCTCCCCCATCAAGGCAGAGCAGGGCTAGCTCTTCTCTGCCCCAGGGCAGGAGGGAGCTAGTGCTGATTGGGATGGAGAACAAAGACATCCAGGCCCCTGAACTCTGAGCAACCAACGTCACAGGTGAGAAGTCATTTGGGGATTTGGGTGGCAGGGCAGACCAACCAGACAGAAGTAACCTCGATGGTCGCTAATTCCCCATGACTATGTGCACAGCCAACTGAACCACTGCAGATGCTGATAATTCCCTGAAGGTCCAAGGAAGGGGCACCTAGTAAAACTTGGCAGTGAGCTCCCAGGTGGGAAATACAGGTGGGAAGGAGGGCATGCCTGCCTGAGTCAGGGCAGAGACAGCCCACCCTGTAGTTCTCAGACCTCCCCCGGCCCATGGTGCACTAGAATGCAGTACAGACTGGGTCAGGTTCTCACTGCAGAAAGCAGGATCAGTCACTCCCAGCAAACCCTTCTGTTACACTCACCAGAGCTCCAGGTATAGGTGGCGAGGGAACACAAGCTCGGTAGACTCTATGTACAAGCTTAGTGATCCTAGTTCTCAGAACAGGCCAATCAAAGAAGCTCTCCACTTCCCAGTCTTTGTGGGAAAAACTATATCTTCAGTAGACTGGCCCCTGTCTAGACATGATTCCTGGGGCACCAGCTCCCAGCACAATTCCTGGCCCCTCAGTAGCACTCAGGGGATGTTCATGCTTTCATTTCCCTATAGGAAGTACTGCCATCCAGACCCCAAAAAACAACACTCATAGTCTAATATTTGTGCCAAACCCATTGGAAAAGGACTTCTGGAAGCAGACTGCACCCAAAATCCCAGAAAGCACCAAGCCCCAGACCCCAGCACATCCTAAAGGAAAAAAAGGCTAAGCATCCCAGACCCAGGAGCCCCAGCAATCTGGACCCAGTTTAAAAGGGAGACAGCTTTTCCTGCAGTCCCAGAGCATCACAGCTCCTCCAGATGCTAGGATGGGCTCTAGGGGTTCAGAAAGGCAAAAGACACATCTTTGCCCTTGAAATGGCTATACTAGGACTTGTAAACAAGTCTAAGTGGGAAAAGAAGGCACGGAGTAGGGATAAGGGTTGAAAGAAGGACAGGGGTTGGGTTGTGAAGGACCTTGAATGTCAAGCTAAGGGACTGTCTTTGTGCCCTGTTTGGGAACCAGAGGGTCTCTAAGTTTCTCTAAGCACAGAAGTGAAAAGATCAGTTGTAATGTGCAAGGAGAGGGAAAGAGAGGCCCTGCCTGGTCCGTGGGCTCTCAGCCTGGCCACCAGGGCCGTGCTGAAGGGTATGTCAGCTCCCCGGGCCCACAGAGTCTGGGTGGCAGGTGGCTTTGGCACTGCTGCTCTCTCGCTCCTTACATCTCTTGCTGGCATGGTCAGATGTGGATGGCCCTGTTGGAGGCCCGGAAGTCTCCAGACTCCGCAGTGATATAAACATTAGAGCACTGGTTTAGAGACAGGCAAGTGGGTTCTAGAACCGAATTTCCTTTATGAACGACTTTGAACAGGACACAACCACTCTCAGAATTGGATTCTGTTACTGGAGAACTGCTTTTGCTCATTGCTGGGGGGTGCGATGAGATCATGTGTGTAAGGCAGCTCGTGTGTGGCCGGAGCCCCTGGAAAGAGGTCCACCATTGCTTGCTGAACGTAAACCTGACTAGCAACTCAGGCTGGGAGCTCAGCAGGAGGAAGTCCAGCCAGGCCCAACCCAGCAGGAAAAAAGTTCCCTAACTGGGAGAATTCCCGGGATCACCAGTACTCTGAGACCATATCAGGCAGTGCTCCGACCCCTCGACAGTCCCCGGGTGGGAGAGGCTGGGGCTCTGCTCCAAGAGTTTACAGGCTATTAATAGTTCATGGTAGCAGGGCCGCAGGCCACTGTCCAAGGGACTTCTTTTTACCCCATGCTTTCAGCCGCTCTGCTCTATAAACCGCTCAGAATCATATTATTGGGGGAAGCTGGTTGGGAAGAGGACATGAAATTCTTCCTAGAGAAGACCACCACTTTCCCCCAATTTTTTGTTTCCCAACAAATATCCATGCATTTTACCTCTCTATTTTTCTATATATTTCTAGTAAGGAAAATGAAAGCCTTTCTTCTCTGCTCTTTGAGCCTTTTTAAAGATCGTCTATAAAGAGGCATTCACGTTGTAAAACATTTTGACATTTTCTCACTTAATCCTTATCCTGAGATAGGGGGGCTCATTTTATCCCCATTTTGCAGGTAAGAAAACTGAGCTTCAGCAAGCTTATGTGATTCAGCCAGAACTACAGGGCTGGCCACGATCAAGGTCAGGATTTCTTCCTCCAAGCCCTGCACTCTTTCCAGTGCCCCACATTGCCTCTTGTTTCCCTAAGGGACTCTATCCAATAGCTTTTCAGAGTTCCTGTCTGAAGACCACAGGAGCAGAGAATTCGGAGTTTGAAAGGACCTGCCTCGGTTCCCACACAAGGCAGGAACCCCTCCCACAGTGTTCCTGGCGGATGGACGTCCTGTTTCTGGGAAGGGGAAGGAAGGAGAACCAGCGTTAACAAACCCACAAAGGACTGTATCACTGAGGTTACCTTCACTTAGAGAGTGCATAAGTTCTAACTTGATCAGCCTAAAAACTTCATCTACATAACAAGAGTTCTCATCTAGTTAATTCAGTGGCTCGGTGATGTCATCAAAGACTCAGGTTCTTTCTGGAGTTCTGTGCTGCCATCCTCAGGGGTCAGTGTTTCTCTATAAGGGCCTGAGACGGCTGCCTCTATAACAGGCCTCACAGACAGCCTCAACAACAGCCAGTAGAAAAGGGACAGGAATTTTTCCCCCTATGTGTCTTCTTCCTCTTTTTTAAAAACAAAGACACCTTCCTGGTATCCATTAGAGATGTCTTGCATGTCTACTTGGCCAGGACTGAGCCTCATGGCCACCCTTAAAACAATCTCAACCTAAGGGAATGAGATCACCAGGATGACTGCCCTGAAACAATGAATATTTATTATGCCTCCCTGAGTCATAGAGAGGAAGCATGGAGCCCTGAATACAATAAGGATTCTGCTAGCAAGGAAAAAGGGGAGAATGGTTTGGGTGGAGCTAACCAACTACTGCACAATTGCACTCATCTCACATGCTAGTAAAGTAATGCTGAAAATTCTCCAAGCCAGGCTTCAGCAATATGTGAACCATGAACTTCCAGATGTTCAAGCTGGTTTTAGAAAAGGCAGAGGAACCAGAGATCAAATTGCCAACATCTGCTGGATCATGAAAAAAGCAAGAGAGTTCCAGAAAAACATCTATTTCTGCTTTATTGACTATGCCAAAGCCTTTGACTATGTGGATCACAATAAACTGGAAAATTCTGAAAGAGATGGGAATACCAGACCACCTGACCTGCANTGAACTCCCTGATGTTCAAGCTGGTTTTAGAACAGGCAGAGGAACCAGAGATCAAATTGCCAACATCCGCTGGATCATGGAAAAAGCAAGAGAGTTCCAGAAAAACATCTATTTCTGCTTTATTGACTATGCCAAAGCCTTTGACTGTGTGGATCACAATAAACTGTGGAAAATTCTGAAAGAGATGGGAATACCAGACCACCTAACCTGCCTCTTGAGAAATCTGTATGCAGGTCAGGAAGCAACAGTTAGAACTGCACATGGAACAACAGACTGGTTCCAAATAGGAAAAGGAGTACGTCAAGGCTGTATATTGTCTCCCTGCTTATTTAACTTATATGCAGAGTACATCATGAGAAACGCTGGGCTGGAAGAAACACAAGCTGGAATCAAGATTGCTGGGAGAAATATCAATAACCTCAAATATGCAGATGACACCACCCTTATGGCAGAAAGTGAAGAAGAACTAAAGAGCCTCTTGATGCTGTCTCTTATACACATCTAGATGTGTATAAGAGACAATCTCCTTGCAGTCCAAGGGACTCTCAAGAGTCTTCTCCAACACCACAGTTCAAAAGCATCGATTCTTCGGCGCTCAGCTTTCTTCACAGTCCAACTCTCACATCCATACATGACCACAGGAAAAACCATAGCCTTGACTAGGCGGACCTTAGTCGGCAAAGTAATGTCTCTGCTTTTGAATATACTATCCAGGTTGGTCATAACTTTTCTTCCAAGGAGTAAGCGTCTTTTAATTTCATGGCTGCAGTCAGCATCTGCAGTGATTTTGGAGCCCCCCAAAATAAAGTCTGCCACTGTTTCCACTGTTTCCCCATCTATTTCCCATGAAGTGATGGGACCAGATGCCATGATCTTCGTTTTCTGAATGTTGAGCTTTAGGCCAACTTTTTCACTCTCCTCTTCTACTTTCATCAAGAGGCTTTTTAGCTCCTCTTCACTTTCTGCCATAAGGGTGGTGTCATCTGCATATCTGAGGTGATTGATATTTCTCCCGGCAATCTTGATTCCAGCAAAACATAAATACCTTTAAACTAGATTGCCTGAACATTACTTCCAAGGTTTAACCTAAACCTCAGTAAGTTAAATAGTTTTGCTCTTTACCAACTTATACCAATAATATATAGATAGAAAAATCAAGCTGGAAACCAGAGAAGAGAAAAATAAAATTACAAGAGCTGTTCAATGGCTTTCTTGTCTTCCATGGCCCACCTATCCTCTTCAACACCACCATGAAAGCCAAAGTTAAAATTACGCAGGCCCCTACCTAGGCTGCCACAGCACCAAGAGACAAATATTACTGAGACACAGGCCTACATCTGTACATGATCACTGGAAAAACCATAGCCTTGACTAGACGGACCTTTGTTGGCAAAGGAATGTCCACTGGAAAGAGTTGTCTTCAAGATCCCTTGCTGCTGCTGCTGCTGCTGCTAAGTTGCTTCAGTCGTGTCTGACTCTGTGTGACCCCATAGACAGCAGCCCACCAGGCTCCCCCGTCCCTGGGATTCTCCAGGCACGAACACTGGAGTGGGTTGCCATTTCCTTCTCCAGTGCATGAAAGTGAAAAGTGAAAGTGAAGTCGTTCAGTCGTGTCCGACTCTTCGAGGCCCTATGGACTGCAACCCACCAGGCTCTTCCGTCCATGGGATTTGCCAGGCAAGCGTACTGGAGTGGGTTGCCATTTCCTTCTCCAATGCATGAAAGTGAAAAGTGAAAGTGAAGTCACTCAGTCGTGTCCGACTCTTCGAGGCCCTATGGACTGCAGCCCACCAGGCTCCTCCGTCCATGGGATCTGCCAGGCAAGCGTACTGCAGTGGGGTGCCGGTTGCCTTCTCCCTTAGGGTGACCTGTACGGACAACTGACTGCATACACTACCAGGGAGGCTGCTGTCAGCAGTCACTGCACACTGGGACCCCAGAGGGAAAAGCACACAGTTGGCTTAATTAGCTGCAAAAGAGCTTCTTTTTCTGTTCATGTGTTTCATACACCAATGGCCTATGACTGTGTCAGGCTCATCACTGGCTGTGCCCCTCCTCCTCATTCTAGAAGGATACGGGCCCAGTTTCGGCCAGGGCTGTATTTCTGCTGCAGAGTAGATCTTCCTGGGCACATCTGATAAACCAATAGGACAGGCTTGCCCATGACTCTATCCAAAGAGATACTGTATCCAACAGGGAAAAGGTGGCAGGCCCACTCAAGTCTGCTCAGGGACTGAAACTCAGGGGTCAGAGGTCAGAGGGGAGGGGTAAGTTCAAGTCCTGCGTGAATCCCAGGCAGAGATGAGGCTGCAAATAAAAGCTCAAAGAGCTATTTCACCGGAACCTTTGAATGACATTGGTACTAAATGCTCCTCCACTCTGACGAGTGTATCTCAAAGCGTTCTACAAAGTATGACATGAGGCCTTCTCCTCACTTCCTCATAGAGCTTCGTATGCTTCTGCCCTGGCAGGTGGCTCGACAGTGGGTCCCAGGCTCCTCCACTCCCAGCCTGGAGGCCTCAAGTGTCTGATATTGACATTGATGAGCACCTGGAGGGCTTCTGTTCGGACTCTCAGAAAGAAAGAAGAGACTGGAGGCCCTTCAGGTATGCCTGAAAGCTGACAGTCACCCAGGAAAAAAACATTAACAAAACATTCCAACTCTAGGGGTTTTACTATCTTCAAAATATTTTTATGACCCTCTTTTCATTTGGTCCTTCCAGCAAGGAGTTCTTCCTTTCTGTTAAGGAAACTGGGGCCCAGAGGCCACCTTCTTTGCTGAAGACCATCCCTGTGGTCATCCACACAGCCCAGCATCTCTGCTTTATTTTGGCACACCGCAGGGGACTGTGGGCTTCCCAGGGGGCTCAGTTGTAAAGAATTCACCTGCCTATATAGGAGATACAGGTTCAATTCCTAGGTCAGGAAGATCCCCTGGAGGAGGAAATGGCAACCCACTCCAGTATTCTTGTCTGGGAAATCCATGCACGGAGGAGCCTGGTGGGTCTCAGGGTCACAAAGAGTCAGACACAACTGAGCACGTACGCATGCAAGGGACTTTATCCTGGATCCAGCCTTAGGGGAGAGGTTCAGAAAGATGTTGCAACCTTCAGCCTAGGTCTGATTCAGGGAGAGAAGAAAACTCTTTTTGAGCCTTTACTAAGTATATCATGTTTTTAAAATCTCACAAGAGTCTTCTAAGCTAACAGACACTCAGAGAGCACTTATACATCTCAGACACTGCCCAGAGTACCTTATAGATATTAAGTCTTCTGACCCTTCACCATCCCTAGGAGGTGGTTACAGCAAGTAAGATCACCATGATAAGGAAACTCGGCCCAGAAACGTCAAGCAGATTGCCCACATGGCTCACAAGAGGTGGAGCCAAGATTTAAACCTGGCATTTATTCCCTGAGGCCAAGATTAATCCAGATTTATAGATGAGGAAATTGAAGCTCAGAAGCTCATTTGACACCTCCCAGTTGGGAAAGAGCAGGGTCAAGGGTCAAATTCAGAACTTCCTGCTTCTCATTCACAGGGCTTTATAGGTCCTCTTTCAGTGGACCAATGAGCAAGGAGCTTGCTTTCTCTTCTCTTTTACCACCAGTGCTTTCTCTTCTCCCTCCTTGCCTCTGCACCACCCATCTGCCTATGCACAACAGTCTGTGAATATAGAATGCATACCTATAGACACGTAATCAACCACACAAACCTAGAGCCAAACACTTATATAATCAAACTACCAACACAACAAAAAAACACAAAGAAAAAAATTTGAAAACAAAGAAAATAACAACATATTTCATGTTGGTTTTGCTCAGTCACTAAGTCATGTCTGACTCTGCAAACCTGTCAGCTATAGCATACCAGGCTTCCCTGTCCTTCACTATCTCCCAGAGTTTGCTCAAATTCGTCCATTCAGCTGGTGATGCCATCCAACCATCTCATTCTCTGTTGCCGCCTTCTCCTCTCACCCTCAATCTTTTCGAGTATCAGGGTCTTTTTCAGTGAGTTGGCTCTTTGCATCAGGTGGCCAAAGTACTGGAGCTTCAGCATCCGTCCTTCCAATGAATATTCAGGACTGATTTCCTTCAGGATTGACTGGCTTGATCTCCTTGCTGTCCAAGGGACTCTCAAGACTTACTCTAGCAGCACAGTTCAAAAGCATCAACTCTTCAGTGCTCAGCCTTCTTTAATATATTTCATACTAAGGAGAAATGTTTTTTTTGGTGTGTGTGTGTGTGTGGTGTGTAAAACTGACTTTTTATCAGAAAGAATGGAGGCCAAGAAACAGTGGAACAACATCTTTAAAGCACAGAGGAAAAATTCTGTCAACTCAGAATTTTATATCCAGTGAAAATACCTTTCAAAAATGAAAGTGAAACAAAGACATTTTCAGATACATGAAAGACAAGAGAATTCCTTACTAGGAGAGTCATCCAAAAGAAATGCTAAAGGAGGTTCTTCAGATATGTGTTCATGCTCAATTGTGTCTGACTCTTTGTGACTGCATAGACTGTAGCCTCCAGGGTCCTCTGTCCATGGGATTTCCCAGGCAAGAATACCGGAGTGGGTTTCCATTTCCTCCTCTTGGGCATCTTCCCAACCCAGGGACTGAACCCATGTCTCTTGTGTCTCTTGCACTGGCAGCAGGACTCTTTACCACTGTGCCACCTGGGAAGCCCAAGTTCTTCAGAAGGAAGAAAGAGCAAAGGGAGAACAAAGAACAAAGGAACAGGTAAACTTGGGTAAATATAAAAAACTATTTCCCTTTTCTTTTATAAAGTTTTTTTTTTTTTTTTTGCCTGTTTGTTTTGGTTTTTGAGGACTGTGCCCATTTAAATGGTGGGATCTTAGTTCCCCATCCAGGGATTGAACCCAGGTCCTTGGCAGTGAAAGCACAGAGTCCCAACCATTTCCCTCTTCTTAAGACACATGTGACTCTGTAAAGCAACAATGTAACAATTAATTGTGGGTTTGCAGTGTATGTAGACATGATATATAGGACAACTGGGGTGGGGTCATGGTTAATGGGCCCACAGAGTTGCAAGGTTTTTATATTTCATGAGAGTACAAGCAGTCAGTCAGGAAGTGGTAGAGTCAAGGATGACTAATGCCCAGATCTCATCCTCTTTCTTCTACATCAGACAAGAAAAGTAAGTGGGTAGGAAGAGAAAACTAGACTGGGGAGAGAGTGGCTGCTTCAAGCAGCTTTGCGGGTGAACAGCTGCCGGACCCAGGGGATTCCCAGGCCTCAGAGTCTAGCCCAGTGAATGACAGGACCCCATGTGCCTGAGCAGGGATGGGGCCCCAGGGAGGGGGGTCTGTCAGCCCCTATGTCTGAGCAGACGCACCTGGGATAAGGTGTCCTCCAGAGAGAATAGGGAGGTTCCTGTGGCCACAGTGAATCCCACCCCTGCCCAGGGACTGGCTAACTCTCCACAGATGGCACCATGCCAGCTATCCAGGCTTGCTGAGCCTCTGCAAAGACCTAGACAAAGTACTGGGGGAGCTGGGGTTGGGTAGAGGTGTTCCCCCAGCACCCCGGAGTCAGCCTCATAGACTGGGGGAAGCCTGTTCCCTTCATACAATATCCTGAGGTGGAGCCCAAAGTCCAGACTTTGGGCTCATCACCCCAGAACCAGCCCTGCCACGCCAGCTTAGCAGCACCCACAGAGCTGGGTGCCTCCCTCCTCAGTGTCTAAGCTTCAGCTCCAGGGGCCCCTCCAAGCTCCTAGACTCCGGTACCTCAGCCTCTTCCCAGGAGGTGAAAGCTGCTTTCTATAGTTCTTTTCTCCAGATTTCTTTTTCTGCTTAATATAAATACTCATATGAAATTTCCTCCGAAGAAATTCTGCCGTGATTTCTGTCTTCCTGCCAGACTCCTGCTGATACGGAAAGAAACAAAGGTGTTCCTCCCAGAAGCCTGACGTGGCCCACAGGAGACAGCATGGGCCAGAGGGAAAGGCTTGGCTTTGGGCTTTGGTGGTCCCAAATTCAAATCCCAGCTCTGCTTTCATTCCCCAAGTGACTCTAGGCAAGCCTCAGCTTCTGGAACTTTCTCTGAGCCTGAGTTTTCTCACTTGAAAATAGGCTTGATAGCACAAACCTGATCTATCATTCTGTCTGGGTACAAGAGACAAAATCATGATTTGAACTAGATTAAGCAAATGGGAGTGAAACTACGGTGGAAAGTTTCCAGAAAATAATCAAGCGCAAAAGATGAGAAGGCAGGGACAGAGCCTGCTCACATCTGACTGGAAACAGGATCTTAGATGCATTCAGGCTTTCTCGCTGACTCTGAGACTGCTCCTTGGTTTGTAGAGCTGATCTTTCACCACAGACCCAGGTTCCCATATGGTAGAGGAAAATGGCCTCCAAGTAGCCTTCAGACTCATTAATACAGCTCTGCCCACAGAAGAAAGGTCTCCTCCTGAACCCAGCTTGGTAGTTTCCAGGGAAGGGCTCCAACTGGCCAGGATGGGTCACTGTGGCCTTGAAGCAGGGTCATATAAGGGATGACATCCGTCAGTCAGCTATATCATATCTGGGTCTTACATATCCAGGTCAGCCATTTCCGGGATGACTATCCCCATTTTACAGACGAACAAGCAGAGGCTCAGAGAGGAAGGAACCTGGCCACAGTCATGTGGCTTTCATCTAAGTGCCAATGCTGCATATTAGGTCACTAAAAGCATGTAATTAGAAGCTTTGCACGTTTCACAGAAAGCAGCTGGCTGGGAGTAAATGAGGTTCTTCAGGAGAAGGAGCCCACACCGGCTTCATGCCCACAACAACCCTGGGCACGGGGCACGGGTAAGCAAATAAACTTGGGAGAGCCCAGCTTCCTCCAGGGGAGTGGGTGGTGGTACTGGCCCCATTTGAAGAAGGGAAGAAAATGAAGGTTCAGAGAGGTTCGGTATCCAACTCCAGGTTCCACAGCTCAGAAGCAGGGCTGGGGTTTGAATCCGAGCCCCGCGGCTTCTCTGTATTGCCCATCACAGCACCAATGTGCCCAGTCCCCTTGGCAAATGTGCTAGTGGATGGACTCAGGATTGAATGACCTGCTCTGGCTTCTTGTACTCCGGCCTTGGATGCTGGCAGAGTACGGGTCCCTGTGGGACTGGGACATTGGAAAAAATGTGGGGAAAGGGTGCAGAGAAGCGAAAAATGATGATTAAGGGACAAAAAGGGTCATCTGGGGAAAGATAAAGACAGCTGGGACTGTGCTGCTAGGAGAGGAGCCCCAGAGAGACCGTGGCTGAGGCCCAAGCTCACTGGCAAAGGTCAGCACCGTCGGCCAAAGGGCTCCCCCGGCTCTGTGAGCTGCCGCCTGGCAGGCTTGCTGCAGCCACGCCAGGCCTCCCGCTCACCTGACACAGTTCTGTTTCATGCTCAGGGTGATGTGACCCCTGAAGAAAGTGGGCTGAGCCCTCCAGGTGGCCATTGTTGGGAGCAGTTACCCCCAGCCACTGGCCCACAGGCAGGCCAAGAAGTCACAAAGCTTATGAGATTCAGGGGAGCTGAAAGCCCTCACCTGTCCCCCACCTCAACAGTCTGAGGTTGCTTCCTGATTCATTCCTTTGGTAAAAACACGGAAGGACAGCCTGCGAATACAAGTACACAAGGTCGTAATCAGCTAGCAGGAAGCAGCCTGGCTCCAGTTTGGGCCTTGCTCCAGGTTTTTTGAGGGATTCTTTCAGTCACTTTCTCTTTCCGGGGCTCAGTTTTCTCACAGGTCAAGGAGTAGACCAGCTTCATGATTGTGAGAATAAAAAATGGAAATGAAGACTCACTTTAACACCCAGGTGACAAGGCTGCCAACAGAGGGTGGGAGCTCAAGAGCAAAGAATAACAAGAGACAACGCCAGAATTCATAGAGCAGGTAAAGCCCACTGGTCCAGAGAAGGTGCCCCTTGGAGAGAGTCTGGACAGCACATCTCTGCAGGGTCACGTCGAGACCCTCCTCTTGACCTCATGACCCGACTCTGGCTTTTCTCCAGCCCTCTTCTCTGCCTGACCCTTCAACCACACTAAGTTACTTACAGTTTCCCAAATATGTCACTATTTCCTGTGTCCATGCCTTTGCAAAAACTGTTTCCTTGACCAAAGAAACCTTTCCCACCCCCACCCAAAGCATGGGGAACAGTTTCCCTGTCCTCCTGGGAAACTCCTAGGCATCCCTTAAAACCCACTTCAGTCACCTCCTCTGTGAAGCCCTCCTGATCCTTAGCAGTGGACCCTCCTCGCCCCACTCACCAGGGTTGATTGCCCCTTTTTCTTTGCTTACTGTTGTACTCAACACTTTTCCTCAGCCCTCATCTGTGGATCTGCTGCATCTGAATCACCACAGGAGTAATTTCACAATATTCAAGCCCAGGCCCCACTCCATGAGAATCTGACTCAGGGAGTTTGGGGTGGAGCCGGGTATCAGAAACTTAAGTTGAAGCCCCAGGTGCTTGTCATGCTCAACCAGGTGTGGGTCTCTTGAAAGCAAGGCTTTTCCTATACACTAGGGCCCGGCTCAGAGGAGTGCTCAGTGAGTGAGAAAAGGAAGCAAAGAAATAAGGAAATGAAGAGGAAGGAGGAAGGAAGGGGGAGCAAGGAGGGAGGAAAAATGGTGAGAAGTGAGAGGAACAGAAAGATAAAGATGTGCATGGGACTTCCCTGGTGGTCCAGTAAAGAATCCACCTGCCAGTGTAGGGGACATGAGTTCCATCCCTGGTCCAGGAAGATCCCACGTGCCATGGGGCAACTAAGCCCATGCACCTCAGTTACTGAGCCGGCATGCTGCAACTGCTGAAGCCTGTGAGCCTAGGGCCTGTGCTCGGCAAGAAGAGAGCCCACTGTCACGAGAAGCCCGGGGACCATAACGAAGAGTAGCCCCCAATGCCACAACTAGAGAACGCCCACACACACAGCAACGAAGACCCAGTGCAGCCATAAAAATATTAAAAAAAAAAAAAAAAAGATACGCATGATTCAGCGGATGGGCAGGAAGCAGGGGAACTCAGAGGCAATGGTCCTGGACCACTTCTATATCACACCTTGCTGAATGTTGACAAAGACACCGATTCTGGAGTCAGACCTGCTAGCGTGTGAGTGTTGGATCCTCCACTCACCAGTTCTGTGTGCCTTAACAATTCACTCAGCCTGTCTGTCTGCTCTGCCTACTAGTGGTGAGAGCTGCATCTGTCTCACTGACGATCTGAGGACCCAGGGACCCCTCAGGGTCAGCGCTTTTCAAGCACTGTTGTGTGTGCGAACCATCTGGGGATCTTGTGGAACTGTAGATTCTGACTCAGTATGTCTGTAGTTTTAAATGACCTTCCAAGTGGCACTGGGACTGCTGCTCTGTGGACCAACTCTGAGTAGCAAGGACCTAGATCAGAAGTCAGATCCGTTCTTGTGCTGTTATGTGGCAGCCTGGATGGGAGGGGAGTTGGGGGAAATGGATATGTATGGCTGAGCCCCTTTGCTGTCCACCTGAATCTATCACAACACTGTTAATCTCTCATGTCCAACTCTTTGCGACCCCATGGACTATGCTGTCCATGGAATTTTCCAGGCCAGAATGCTGGAGTGGGTAGCCGTTCCCTTCTCCATGGGATCTTCCCAACCCAGGGATAGAACCCAGGTCTCCCACATTGCAGAAAGATTCTTCACCAGCTGAGCCACCAGGGAAGCCCACGAATACTGGAGTGGGTAGCCTGTCCCTTCTCCAGTGGCTCTTCCTGACCCAGGAATCAAACTGGGGTCTCCTGCATTGCAGGCAGATTCTTTACCAGCTGAGCTACAAGGGAAGCTGTGTTAATCTCTACTCCAATGCAAAATAGAAAGTTTAAAAAAAATAAGTCTGATCAGTTCCCTTTCAGGGTACCAACTTGTTCCTCTGCAACAGGATAGGAATCAGGCCTGGAGGGCACCTCCACTGGGCACTGGGTGTGTGCTCCAGGCTCCATGCTAAGTTGATCCACACCCCACCTCACTGAGTAAAGGGAGGCCCCTGTGTTTTCAGAACCTCAGCAACAGTGATCATACATTACTTGCACCACACTGTATGAGTTTTCTGTGGCTGCTGTAACAAAGTGCCACAAACTCAGCGCATTAAATGACACAAATCATCTTTCAGTTCTGGAGATCAGAAGTGTGAAATGAATCTCAAGGGGCTCAAGTCAAGGATTTGGTGAGCTGGTTCCTTCTAGAAGCTCCAGGGGAGAATCGGTTCCTTGACTCATTCAGCTTCTAGACACTGCTGGAAGGCAGCAGTGGCCACGTGGCTCCGCTCTTGGCCTGATGTCACATTACTGCCTGCACTCTCTGACCTCTTGTCTTCTTCTCATTCATAAAAGGACCCCTCAGTGTTGACACGGAACCCGCCCAGATAAGCCAGGGTAATCTCCCCATGCAGAGATCCTTAACTTTACCATACCTGCAAAGTCCACTTAACCATGGAAGGTAACATACTCACAGTTCTGGGGGTTGGGAGGCAGACATCTTTAGGGGCTGCTATTCTGCCTGAGTCAGACCCTGACAGTAGCTCCCAGACTGCTCATCATCATCAGGGAACAAACTGTTTTTCATGGCCCCTTCAAAGTCCAGGCTCCGAGCTGCCAGCAGTGGCCAGCGAGAGCAACTCCTCCCACTGGCCACTCACTGGCGTGACCTGCAATGTCCCGCGCACTGACCTTCTGAGTGTTAGAGGCTGAAGGAGCAGGACAAAGGTCATGGTGTCCCCTCGAGCCACAGCCACGTGGTCACCATAAAACACAGTGCTTGTAAGAGCCAGGCCAGAGGTGACCTCTCGGTGCCAAAGGAGAGCACTGGACGAGGGCCAGACAGAAGTGGGCGGGGCCCTGGCCAAGGAGGCAGAATGGATAGTCTTTGAAAAGGAGAAGAGAGCTGAAAAAGTCCAGCCCTACTTTCCCCTAAAACTGTTATTCCCTTGTCCCCACGGACCCTGCTACATGAGTGCAAGCTGGGCCGGACTCCCCTGGTGGTTGCATGCTGAGCCCATTTATGGGTCTTTAGAGTGAAGAGAGTGACAGTTTTCCACTTCTGCCAAGTGTCCAGGTCAGAGGGTGAACCTACAGGGCAAATGGAGCCACCCCCTTGGCCTGTCCACCATCTCTCTCCGTGGGCCTGCAGGGAGGGGGCTAACCATCCAGATTTTCCAGGGACTGAGGGCTTCCCTGGGAAAGCGAGGACAAGTCAGTCACCCTATATGCAGGGTAGCTACACAAACCCCAGCAGTGGGCTTGGCTGCTGTCCGCCCTCCGGCCCCAGCCGAGCTGGCAGCCTCCTGACCCTGTCAGCTGGCGGGGTTCATAGCTGTTAAGAAAGACTATCCGTGTGAAGCAATGTCTGTGGGTGACAGGTAGACCTCAGGGGCCCTCTCCTTCAGGGCTGCTGAGTCACACAGGCTCAAGGTCTGGGAAATTCAGGAGCTTCATTTTTCTCAAGTCACTAGAGGGTAGAGGTGGGGCTCAAGCTGGAAAGAAGGGGATAAGGAACAAGACCCCAGGGTTAAGTCTCCACTGCCCATTCAGAGGCTACAGTAATGCCTTTCCAGAGTTGAGGCCATGCTGCTGGGAGGGAGTATGGTGTGGGAGGACATAGGAGGGTGGGATCAGACAGACCCTGGTTCTCTGTTTCCCAACAGAGTGCCTTTGAGCCAGCCCCCTAGCATCTCTGAGCTGCGGTTTTCTCCCTAGTGAAAAGGGGTTAATGAGACATAGTGCAGAGTTAAGATGAGCCATAAACAACCAACATGAACCTGCCTAACATCCCGGAGGTGGCTCCTGTCCTGAAGCCCAGATCAAGGTCAATAGGAAAGCAAACTAGCAACCAGAGGCTGCCTGGTGAGCCTTGAACTGAAACAAAGGGAGCAAGACAAACCCAGAGCTCTGGACTCAAGGCCCTTCCCTCCATTGGACATATTTCTCACCCGTCCCCTGGCACTCCTATCCTTCCAGCATGACCTCATGCTGGCTGCGTTACAGATGAATCAGATTCTAGTTCCATCATATGACACGCGGACACTCTGCTAGGTTTTTAAAGGTTTTTAAAATCTAAGTGATCTCATTTGACCATTCCAGCAACTATTTGGGGGTGGGGGTAGATGATACCCTATTTTACAGATGTGGAAACTGAGGCTTGGAGAGGTTGAGGAAGTCACATGGATTCAGGCCAACGTCTCCAGACTGACAATTCCATGTTCTCCCCACTGAAGCAGACCCTGTGATGTCGGTCACATGAACGGGGTATCCCCCTGAAGAAAATATAGCGCAGCCACCCACTCTAGTGGACAGCATCTGGAAGGTTCACCCACCCTCTGGGTAACTTCACTCGACTGCAGAAGATTCTCTTCTTAAGACTATGGTCCTCCTTCTCATTCCTGGCTCAGCTACTGAGAGATAACGTCCTCGTTCTCGTGTCTAACCGGCCCTCCCCAAATCCTCACCCCAGACTCTGCGAGCCAACTCCCATCCACTGCTAAAAATGGAAGTGACAACTCCAGCTTCCTTTTATGAGAGAAAAGGAAATTTATCAGACTTGAGCAGAAAAGGATATATTCCGATAGGAGTGTGACGCGTGTCAACTACAGTCAGGGAGAAGTGCCCAGTCATGTGGCTGGCTTTGCTGGCCTAAATCACATAGCCCACTTCTGCTGTGGCAGGACTGCCACCCACCCCAAGGGAAAAAAAAAAAAGCCATGGCATCCTTGGGAATCCAGCCAGAGAAGGGGTCAGGGGATAGGGCTCTAGAACTTGTCCCCTGATGGAAGGCTCCAGAAATTTACTTACTGACTTGTAAAGTGGGAGATTTTGAAGCCCGGAATTGACTGGAACTTTGATCTATGAAGGAATTGCCAAAGCCTTTATCTTACCGGATGTGGCTGTGAATTTGACCAGCCTCAGAGGTGGGGAAGGAAGCAGAAGAAGGCAAGGATACAATGCAAAGCAGGGGAGAAAGCCTCAGAGAAGAACAGCCAGCGATGGTCGCTGCTGCACGCCTAGTGGTCAGGAAGCCCTGGAAACTGCCTACTCTGCCCACCAATAAAGGAAGCATTACACAGACCGTAACAGCCTCACCTGTCCAAAGAAGTCTCTGCACTGTTTTTAAAAGATGAGGACAGTATAGAGGTTCCTCAAAAAATTAAAAATTGAATGACACTATTCAATTTTTTAAAAATATTCAGTAATCCTACCCCTGGGTATTTATCCAAAGAAAGCAAAGACACTAATTTGCAAAGATAGTGCATCCCTGTGGTCTCTGCAGCATTATTTGCAATAGCCAGGATACAGAAACAACCTGCATGTCCATCAGTGGATGCATCGACAAGAAGAAAAATGTGATACACACCCCCCCACACACACAATGGGTAATTACTTAGCTGTGAAAAAGAAGGAAAAGCTTGCCATTTGGGGCACCATGGATGGACCTTAAAGGCACTATGCTAAGGAGAATAAGTCAGACAGAGAAAGGCAAATACCATATTATCTCATTTATATGTGAAATCTAAAATAACTGAACTCACAGATGCAGAGAATGGACTGGTGGTTGCCAGAGATAATGGAGTGGGGGCAGGCAAAATAGATGGTACAAACTTCCAGTTATACGACAAATAAGTCATGGGAATATAATGTACGGCACGATGACTCTAAGAATACAATATTATTTAAAAGTTGCTATGAGAATGAATCCTGGCAGTTCTCATCACCATACACACACACAAAATGTAATTATGTATGGTGACAGACGTTTAACTAGACTTATTATGGTAATCATTTCCCAATATATACAAATATTGAATCACTATGCTGTATATTTAAAACTAATAAAATGTTATATGTCAATTACACACACGCATGCAAAAAAGGAACATGGATAGAAAGATAATTACGCTGGTGCAACTGATCTCTAAAACTAATTAAAAAAAAAAAACAGATTGCAGGGACTTCCCTGCTAGTCCAGTGGCTAAGACTCCGCACTCTCAATGCAGGGAGCCCCGGTTTGATTTCTGGTCAGGGAGCTAGATCCTGCATGCCACAATGAAGACTGAAGATCCTGGCTGCCGCAACTAAGACCCAGCAAAGCCAAATAAATACGTAAATAACAGGGGAAAAACAGACTGCAAAACAATGCATAGTCTATCATTTCTATTTAACAAATTAGACAAAGCAATTATATATACATATTTATGTATATAAAGTCATAAAAAAGGATTTGGGAAGATAAACACCAAACTGATAACAGAATCCCCATTATCTCTGGAGAGGAAGGTCAAGGGGGAATTTATCTGTACTATTTGTATTTGTATATTAAGCAATTAAAATAAATGACTTTTAATCAAACAAATGTTTAAAAAAAGAAAGCAAGTGTGGGCTCCAGCTGGCTAAGATGTAAAACAGAGACGGGGTTGAGTTTCCGTGGAGGCTGGGGGAGGAGCCTCAGGATGGAGCTTGAGGAGCTGCTGGCTGCTTCATTCTGTCCCAGGTACTCAAGCTGCAGCCGCCCGGAGCACTGAGAATTTGCCCGCTCACTGGTCTCGTGGCAAGAGTACCCTACCGAGGCAAGGATAAAGTGAGAGCAAGTTCCCCTCCACTGACACCCTCACCTGGACCCTGATTCCAGTACGCAAAGAGCTGGCGTCTACATCTTCACCCACACCTGCGGCAATGACATCTCTGTGGGCAAACTGGGGCACTTTTGAGTTCCTTCAAGCTGTGAATTCCTGTGTCAGAGGAGGCAGAACATGGCTTGTCCATTCTCTGCTGGAGCCAGCTCAGTCCCTGCCTGTTATAGGGTTGGCCAAAATGTTCATTCGGGTTTTTGTTCATTCTGTAACATCTTACAGAAAAACCCAAATGAACTTTTTGGCTAAGCTAGTAGTACTATACACTCCAGGTGCAGAAAAAAGGATGGAGGCCATGGCAGAAGAGACTGGATGGGGTGGTACAAAGCAGTCCTTCTACTTTGCAGCCTCGCCTTTCTAGTACAGCAAGAGAGAAGCTCTCAAGAGAAAGGGGCAGCCCCGCCCTGATCCAGTTAAGGAGGGGAGGGGGCGCCAGGCAGAGGCTGTAACTGCAGGGCCCTCGAGTGCTGGACTGGAAGCAAGGAGCCAAGGCCTGGCATTCAACTCCCAAGGGAGAGCAGGGCCCTCTGTCCCCTCTCTCATGAGTGCGGGTAGGATAGGAGGGCCAAGTTTTTACAGAGCTTTTAATTATAGTTAATTTACAACATTGTGATAATTTCAGGGGTACAGCGAAGTGATTCAGTTATATATATGTGTGTCTGTATATATACATATAGACAGATCTGTTCTTTTTCAGATTCCTTTCCATTGTAGATTATTACAAGCTATTGAATATAGTTTCCTGTGCTACACAGTAGGTCCTATTGTCTGCTTTATATTTAGTAGTGTGTATATATTAATCCCATGCTCCCGATTTATCCCTTCACCTTCAAGCCCCAGTTTTGTGCCTCCAGGCCTTCCAACAATTTTATAACCAAATTTCCCAATTAAATCTTCTACTTGACACGCCTAGCATACGTTTTAATGACTAGATGTCTACTCTTACATCAGACTGAACAACACACACACAAATAACAGAGTAAATGTACAAGGCAGCAGTCTACACTGGGAGGGGGTGAGTAGAGTCTAACGGATTTCAGAGTCTTCTATTGTTTGGGAGGAAAGCAAAGGTTTAGATTAACTTTTGACCTTGATAGATTAAGAATACATGCTGTACCTTCCAGTATATTCATTAAAAGAGTGGAAAAGGAGGGTTTTTTTAAACAGTGGAATTAAGTTTTGTATAATTATTTCAAAAGAAGGCAAGAAAGGAAGGGGAAAAAACCAATACAGAACAGGCAGGACAAATAGCAAAAAAAAGGTGGTAAATTTAAACCCAGTATATATACATATTAATTATATAAATACTCCAGTTAAAGATAAAGATTATCAACATGCTTTAAAAAGAAAAATCCAGACTTCCTTGGTGGTCCAGTGGATAAGACCATACTTCTCCTGCAGCAGGTTAGGAAGCGCCCCATGCTTCTGAGTGTGGCCAATAAATGAGTAAAGTAAAAAGAAAAATCCAACTGTGTCCTGTTTACGAAACACAGAAGAATACATTAAGGGTGAGTGCAGAAGGATAGGGAAAGATAAACCATGTAAACTCTACCCTAAGAAAGTTTATGTGCGTGTGCTCAGTGGCTGAGTTGCGTCCTACTCTTTGAGACTCCCTGGACTGTAGCCCGCCAGGCTCCTCTGCCCATGGAATTTTCCAGGCAAGAATACAGGAGTGGGTTGCCATTCCTTCTCCAGGAGATCCTCCCAACCTAGGGATTGAACCTGCATCTTCTGCACCTCCTGCCTTGGCAGATAGATTCTTTGTCACTGAGCCACCTGGAAAGCCCAAGAAAGCTTATGTATACTGCACTCATTATTACAGTCATTTTACTACTATCAGACAAAATAAACATTCAGTTAGGTTAAAAGACATTACGAAAGCTAAAGAGGGTCACTTCATAACGGCAAAAAGGCTCAATTCACCTAGAAAATACGTTACAAATTTTATGCAAAAAAGAGAAGTAAAAGAATTGGAAAGGAAAAACAAAACTGTCATAATTTACAAATATAAATTTTGCACACAGGAAATACAAAGGGATCTACAGAAGAATTACTAAAATTAGTAAATTTGACAGTATTGTTAGATATAAAAATCAGTATGTGTGAAGTCATTCATCATTTCATTATACCAGAAACCAAAAGTTTAAAAAATGTTTTTAAAATATACTATTTACAAAAGCAAAGAAATATTAATTATGGAGAAGAAAGTTATCAAAAAATATGCAGTCTCTTTGTGGTATAATTGTAAACCTGTATTGAGATTTTAAAAACACTTCAGTAAGAACAAAAAAAAAAAAGGCACTTCCCTGGTGGCTCAGACAGGAAAGCGTCTGTCTATAATGCGGGAGACCTGGGTTCAATCCCTGGGTTGGGAAGATCCTCTGAAGAAGGAAATGGCAACCCCCTCCAGTATTCTTGCCTGGATAATTCCATGGACAGAGGAGCCTGGTAGGCTACAGTCCATGGGGTCGCAAAGAGTCGGACACGACTGAGCGACTTCACTTCAAGAACAAAACTATCCCATGTTTGTTTGATCCATACCTTGTATCATATATGAAAGTTAACTCAAAACAAACTATAAGCCTAAATGTCAATACTAAAACAACAAAAAGAATACACAGGAGAAAACCTTTGCAACCTTGGGTTAGGCAAAGGTTTCTTACTTGTAAGGACAAAAGCAGAACTCATAAAGGGGCAGGCTGATGAACTGGACTTCATTAAAATGAAAACCTTGTTCTTCAAAAGATACTGTTTAAGAGAATGAAATGGCAAACCACAGACTGAGGGAAAAAATCTTTGCAAAAGAGTTTTATCCAGAATATAAGAAATTCTTGAAACTCAATAATAAGAAAACAACCCAGTTAAAAATGAGCAAAGGATGTGAACAGACCCTTCACCAAAGAAGATACACAGAAGGAAAATAAGCACATAAAAAGCAGTTCAGCACTGTGGAAAGAAAGATGGGAAGGGCCAGGGAGGAGGGATCACCAACAGAAATGCAGAAACCTCCAGGGCTGATGGATTTGTTCGTCATCTTGTTTGTAGTGCTGGTTTCATGGGTGTGCACAGATGTCAAAACTTATCACATCTCACACTTTAAATATGTGCAGTTTATTGCATGTCAGTCTTACTTCGGAAAAGCTATATTTTAAAAGGCTTCAATAAAAGCAGAAATGCACCGTGTTTGTGGGCTGACAAGCTCAACAGTCTCCCTAGTTTGATTTATAGATTCATTGCAATCCCATTAAAAATCCCAGCTGCTTGTTTTCTTTTGTGGAATTTGATTAGCTAATTCTAAACTTTATATGGAAATGCAAAGGACTAAGAACCATCAAGACATTCTTCAAATGTTTCCCACAATGTGGGAGAATTTGGTTAATGAAATATAAAGATTATTGTAAATCTGTAGTAATTAAGATGGGGTGGTATTGGCTCAGGGACGGACCAATAGACCAATGAAATAGAAGAGAGAGCCCAGAAAGAGGCTTGTGCTTACATGGACACTTGAGATGGTTTGCACAGCATGAGCGGAAGAGCAGACTTTGCAAGAAAGGGTGCTGGGACAGCTGAGCGTTCTTCAGGGGGGATTAGGGGGAGACAACTGGACCCCTGCCTCACACCATACACTTGCAATAAAGGGTGCTGGGACAGCTGAGCGTTCTTCAGGGAGGATTAGGGGGCGACAACTGGACCCCTGCCTCACACCATACACTTGCAATAAAGGGTGCTGGGACAGCTGAGCGTTCTTCAGGGAGGATTAGGGGGCGACAACTGGACCCCTGCCTCACACCATACACTTGCAATAAAGGGTGCTGGGACAGCTGAGCGTTCTTCAGGGAGGATTAGGGGGCGACAACTGGACCCCTGCCTCACACCATACACTTGCAATAAAGGGTGCTGGGACAGCTGAGCGTTCTTCAGGGAGGATTAGGGGGCGACAACTGGACCCCTGCCTCACACCATACACTTGCAATAAAGGGTGCTGGGACAGCTGAGCGTTCTTCAGGGAGGATTAGGGGGCGACAACTGGACCCCTGCCTCACACCATACACTTGCAATAAAGGGTGCTGGGACAGCTGAGCGTTCTTCAGGGAGGATTAGGGGGCGACAACTGGACCCCTGCCTCACACCATACACTTGCAATAAAGGGTGCTGGGACAGCTGAGCGTTCTTCAGGGAGGATTAGGGGGCGACAACTGGACCCCTGCCTCACACCATACACTTGCAATAAAGGGTGCTGGGACAGCTGAGCGTTCTTCAGGGAGGATTAGGGGGCGACAACTGGACCCCTGCCTCACACCATACACTTGCAATAAAGGGTGCTGGGACAGCTGAGCGTTCTTCAGGGAGGATTAGGGGGCGACAACTGGACCCCTGCCTCACACCATACACTTGCAATAAAGGGTGCTGGGACAGCTGAGCGTTCTTCAGGGAGGATTAGGGGGCGACAACTGGACCCCTGCCTCACACCATACACTTGCAATAAAGGGTGCTGGGACAGCTGAGCATTCTTCAGGGAGGATTAGGGGGCGACAACTGGACCCCTGCCTCACACCATACACTTGCAATAAAGGGTGCTGGGACAGCTGAGCGTTCTTCAGGGGGGATTAGGGGGCGACAACTGGACCCCTGCCTCACACCATACACTTGCAATAAAGGGTGCTGGGACAGCTGAGCGTTCTTCAGGGAGGATTAGGGGGCGACAACTGGACCCCTGCCTCACACCATACACTTGCAATAAAGGGTGCTGGGACAGCTGAGCGTTCTTCAGGGGGGATTAGGGGGCGACAACTGGACCCCTGCCTCACACCATACACTTGCAATAAAGGGTGCTGGGACAGCTGAGCGTTCTTCAGGGAGGATTAGGGGGCGACAACTGGACCCCTGCCTCACACCATACACTTGCAATAAAGGGTGCTGGGACAGCTGAGCGTTCTTCAGGGGGGATTAGGGGGCGACAACTGGACCCCTGCCTCACACCATACACTTGCAATAAAGGGTGCTGGGACAGCTGAGCATTCTTCAGGGGGGATTAGGGGGCGACAACTGGACCCCTGCCTCACACCATACACTTGCAATAAAGGGTGCTGGGACAGCTGAGCATTCTTCAGGGGGGATTAGGGGGCGACAACTGGACCCCTGCCTCACACCATACACTTGCAATAAAGGGTGCTGGGACAGCTGAGCATTCTTCAGGGAGGATTAGGGGGCGACAACTGGACCCCTGCCTCACACCATACACTTGCAATAAAGGGTGCTGGGACAGCTGAGCGTTCTTCAGGGGGGATTAGGGGGCGACAACTGGACCCCTGCCTCACACCATACACTTGCAATAAAGGGTGCTGGGACAGCTGAGCGTTCTTCAGGGAGGATTAGGGGGCGACAACTGGACCCCTGCCTCACACCATACACTTGCAATAAAGGGTGCTGGGACAGCTGAGCATTCTTCAGGGAGGATTAGGGGGCGACAACTGGACCCCTGCCTCCCACCATACACTTGCAATAAAGGGTGCTGGGACAGCTGACATTCTTCAGGGGGGATTAGGGGGCGAAAACTGGGCCCCTGCCTCACACCATACACAAAAATCAATTCCAGATAGGGTCAAAGCCTCAATATCAGCGACAACAAGTTTAGAAAAATGGTTTGGGATAAGATGACAAGGTAGAAAAGAAATTCTCAAACACATGGAGAAAAAGCGCAAGTCATAAAAGAAAACATTAGTAATCTCAACTATATTAAAAAAGGAAGAACTTCTGTTCTTGAGAGCAAAAAAGACCTCTCACAGAGAGAAAATATATTTTGCAAGTCATAGAACTGATCCAAAAAAGTAAACCAAAACTATATAGATAACAGTGGTTGCCAGGGACTGGGAGGGAGCAGAGCATGGGGAGTTATTGTTCAACAGGGGTAGAGTCTCAGGTTTATAAGATGAAAGAGTTATGGGGGTGGATGGTAGTGGTGGCTACAGAACAATACCACTGAATCATAAGCTTAAAAATGGTTAGGATGGTAAATTTTACATCACATGTATTTTAACACAATGAAAAGGAAACATTAATTACCATAAAAAACACTGTACACATAACAGACAACCCAACAGAAAATTGTCAAAAATATTTCTAGACATTTCGTAAGAGAGAAAATACAAACGGCTAATAAACATGTGAAAAGGTGCTCAATCTCATTAATAATCAGGAAAATGCATATCGAAATGACAGAGAGATATTACTATCTACATATCACATTGACCATAGAAGTCTGACACTACCAAGCATTTAGGGAGGATGCGCAGCTACAGGAACTCTCTTATAAGACATGTAAGTTGGTGTGACCACTTTGGTGAACAACTTGGCCTTTTCTGGTAAAGCTGAATACAGGCAGACCTAGAGAGACTCGTGTATCTCTTCACCAAGAGTCATGAAAAATGAACGTTCACAGCAGGTTTCTTGTTAACCAGATAAGTTAAACCTCCATGTCAATGAATTTTAATATATTCATAAATGGAGTACTGTACAGAAATGAAAGCTTCCCTGGTGGCTCAGAGGTTAAAGCATCTGCCTCCAATGCGGGAGACCTGGGTTCGATCCCTGGGTCGGGAAGGTCCCCTGGAGAAGGAAATGGCAATCCACTCCAGTATTCTTGCCTGGAGATCCCGTGGACAGAGAAGCCTAGGAGGTTATAGTCCATGGGGTCGCAAAGAGTCGGACACGACTGAGCGACTTCACCTTCACCTTCACAGCTATATATGTGACAACATGAAGCTTACAAATATTATGCTGAACAAACAATGAATACAAAAGACTACATGTAGCATAATTCAATTTCTTTTAAAAATCTTACATATGTCAAAACATTCAAAATATATTGATATTATTTAGGGATGAATACATGGGTGTTAAAATCAAATGAAAAGGGACTTCCCTGGTGGTCCAGTGGCTAAGACTCCATGCTCCCAATGCAGGGGACTCAAGTGTGATCCTTGGTCAGGGAACTAGAGTCCACATGCAGCAACTAAAGATTCTGAGTGCCACAATTCCTGGTGGCTTAGTCAGTAAAGAATCTGCCTGTCATGCAGGAGACTGGGTATGATCCCTGGGTAAAGGAGATTCCCTGGAGAAGGAAACGGCAACCACTCCATTAGTCTTGCCTGGGAAATGCCGTGCACAGAGGAGCCTGGTGGACTGCAGTCCATGGGGCCACGAGAACTGGACACAATTTAGCAACTAAGCCATCACTGCAAAAGAGAGAAATCTAAAATGAAAAGTAAGGGAGGTCAGAATTGCAGTTATTTCTGGGAGGAAGGAGTGGGTTGTTAATGGAAAAGGTACACACAGGGGCTTCTTGGAATGCTGTCAAAATTCTAGGTGTTCAAGTCCAATGAGCCTCTTCCCTAATCACAGAATTCAAGTCTCCCTCTTCATCTGATTGGTCCAGCCTGACTCATGTGCCCAGCACTGACCAACAGCTATGGTTAAAGGAATTGATTGGCTTATTCTGGAGTTCTGAAATTATCCTTGTTAAGAGAGATGAGGTTTCTTAAATTTAGATCAATCAGTTCCATCCCTAAAGGTGGAATGGAATCAGCTTTCCTTTAAGGCATGACATGAACCACCTGGGATAGAAATGATAACTGAATAAAATTGTGATTCTTTTAAGGAAAAGAAATAAATACTGCGAAGGAACCCAATTGTGTACTGTACCCATAATTGGTGCTGCTGTGGTTAGATGTTTATAGTTGCCATTCCTAATATTACCAGCACTGGACTCCAGACCCCTCTATTATCACCACTACGTGAGAAATCGCTAACTCTCCCTGGTAGGACAAAGGGTCTTTTTGTCACTCCTTCAGAATTCAAGGACCCAGGCAAGAGCACAGAGTTGCATCTAGATCACTGGCCTTCCCTATGTGCCAGGGAGTGGAGGAGAAGACCATCTTCTACCTTTGCTTCTCTTGGTAAGAGAGGGCCTGCTTCCTATCAATTCTGAAAGTCCTCTAAAATAGGGCAGGGACAACCTCTTATGCTAGACAGCCAGTGGGGGAGCAGAAAGGTATCTTTTGATCCACAAACTATGTTCAGACCCATTCTCCCCTTTGCCCCTGCCAACACTCTTGTATAGCAGATGGGGCTGTTACTATTTCCATTGACAGCAGAGGAAACTGAGTCTCAATAAATATATCTGCCTTGCCCAAGTTCACACAGCTAGTGAGTGGCAGAACTGGGACTGAACCATTTCTTTGACTTTGAGGCAGGAAGTTCTCTCCCCACAGCCTCAGGCTGCCTCCTATCAGTGAGTTTCTGATCATTAATAATGGAGCAGGTTTGAATGGGAAAGCAAATGGCTTCTCAGGAAATGGTGCAGAGATGGGAGGCTGGGGCATATCCTACCCAGGACATTGCTGGGAATCTCAATCCTCGAGTTCAGGTGCACTGAGGTTAGGGGTGGCTATTTTGGTCTGCGGTTGGCTAATCTTCAAATCTCCACTCATCCATGGCCACCAGCCACACCCCTACCCATCACTCCAGCAAATTCCAGAAAAACATCAACTTCTGCTTTATTGATTATGCAAAAGCCTTTGACTGTGTAGATCACAACAAACTGTGGAAAATTCTTCATGATATGGGAAAACCAGACCACCTGACCTGCCTCCTGAGAAATCTGTACGCAGGTCAAGAAGCAGCAGTTAGAACCAAAACATGGAACAACGGACTGTTTCCAAATTGGGAAAGGAGTACATCAAGGCTGTATATTGTCACTCTGCTTATTTAACTTATATGCAGAGTACATCATGTGAAATGCCGGGCTGGATGAAGCACAAGCTGGAATCAAGATTTCCGGGAGAAATATCAATAACCTCAGATACACAGATGACATCACCCTTATGGCAGAAATTGAAGAGGAACTAAAGGGCCTCTTGATGAAAGTGAAAGAGGAGAGCGAAAAGGTTGACTTAAAACTCAACATTCAAAAAACCAAGATCATGGCATCTGGTCCCATCACTTCATAGCAAATAGATGGGGAAACAATGGAAACAGTGACAAACTTTCTTTTCTTGGGCTCCAAAATCACTGCAGATGGTGACAGCAGCCATGAAATTAAAAGACATTTTCTCCTTGGAAGAAAAGCTATGACAAACCTATACAGCATATTAAAAAGCAGAGACATTACTTTGCTGACAAAGGCCTGTCTAGTCAAAGCTATGGTTTTTCCAGTAGTCATGTATGGATGTGAGAGTTGGACCATAAAGAAAGCTAAGTGCCGAAGAACTGATGCTTTTGAACTGTGGTGTTGGAGAAGACTCTTGAGAGTCCCCTGGACTGCAAGGAGATCCAACCAGTCCATCCTATAAGAGATCAGTCCTGAATATTCACTGGAAGGACTGATATTGAAGCTGAAACTCCAATACTTTGGCCACCTGATGTGAAAAACTGACTCACTGGGAAAGACCCTGGTGCTGGGAAAGATTGAAGGCAGGAGGAGAAGAGGACGATAAGAGATAAGATGGTTGTATGGCATCACTGGCTCAATGGACATGAGTCTGAGCAAGCTCTGGGAAGCCTGGCATGCTGTGGTCCATGGGGTCACAAAGAGTGGGACACGACTGAGCTATTGAACTGAACCCATCACTCAGCAGCCATGCCAAGACTGGAAAGGATGATACCTCAGAGACTTGAATGAGGGCTCCCTTGGAGCATCAGAATCAAAGACTCTCTCTTTAACCTGACTCCTTACCCAATGCAGAAATCCTTTTGTACCAGAAACCCATGACTGGGTACCTCTGGGGGCAGGGAGCCCACCTCCTTTGCCAGCTGCTCAATCTAATGTCAGGCTAGACTGACTTAGAACCTTTGACTCCAATTGAGTCCAAAGTTCCCTCTATGTACTGCCCACTCCCTCGTATGGTTCCTACTTTCTGCAACAGCATAGGATGAGTGTCTCCATGACACCCCTTCAGGGACAATAAGGGGGGGAAATAAAGAAGAAACAAGATTGGAAAGGAGAGATACAGGGGTAAAGACAAGGCAGAGGAAAAAGGGGGATAACTTCTTCCCCATGCTAAACATCCCAAGTCCTGCAACCTTGACCACCGTTAACTGAAAACTGCTCCTCCTACCAGAATGAACCTTACATGGGCAAGAAGAGCCCCTGATGTGGGCTTGCCTATGACAAATGCACACAGAATAAAGATATTTAACAAATAAAGATATGGTTTTTCCAGTAGCCATGTAGAGATGTGAGAGTTGGACCATAAAGAAGGCTAAGAGCTGAAGAATTGATGCTTTCGAAATGTGGTGCTGGAGAAGACTTCTGAGAATCCCTTGGACTGCAAGGAGATCAAACCAGTGAATCCTAAAGGAAATCAGTCCTGAATATTCATTGGAAGAACTGATGCTAAAGCTCCAATACTTGGGCCACCTGATGCGAAGTGCTGACTCATCGGAAAAGACTCTGATGCTGGGAAAGATTGAGCACAAAAGAAGTGGAAAACAGAGGATGAAATGGTTACATGGCATTATGAACTCAATGGACATGAGTGAGCAAACTCTGGGAGACAGTGAAGGACAGGGGAGCCTGGCATGCTGCAGTCTATGGAGTCACAAAGAGTCAGGGGTAACACACTACATTAAATATGTAAGGTCTTACCTACATGGGTTTGATTACAGAAACTAATAAAGTATTCTCTAAATAAAAGAAAATATGCTTTCTATTGATTTTTCATTTTGTCAATTACATTTTAAACTTATATATCAATTGTATTGTTATGAAGATGTATTTGAATGAGCAGAGGCTGGATATTTCATATGACAGTTTGTTAATTCATAGTTATATTAGCTCTTCATGTGTTATATATGAACAGTTTTGACTTATAACTTTAGATTCTTTGGATTATTGACTGATACCCCTTAACTATTTTGACGCATGGCACATAAACATTAACTAGCACTTTTACCCTGGCCCCACCAATGTTGGAGACCGACCTGCCCGTCAGGAGAGGGTCAGCCACATGCTTGTCAGAACGGGAGGTAGTGACAGACTTTGTAATCCAGTTTCCCAGGTTCAAATCCCAGTTCTGCCACTCAAGGGGTGGAAAACGTGAGTCAGATCCTTTAACGTCTCCTCATGTTAGTTTCCTCAGTTACACAATAGGAATAAAAATAGCACCTACCAAATAAGATTGTTGTGAGGATTCAGTGGGGTTCAGACCCTGCAAAGAACTAGCTTATCACAGTTCCGGTCACAGATGCAAAACGTTTAGTTGATGCTTTGGGTGATGACGTTAACATACATGGTCCAGATGTAAAAGGGATAAAGAAGCAAGCTCGAGACATGTACATTATTCCAACTTTAGTATATAAAGGAGAGATATTTATACAAAAAACATATTTATAGTCTCTTATATAAGCCTTATATAAGTCCAGAGAATATTTAAGAAACTAATGACAATAGTTACAGAGGGGACTGAGCGGGGAAGAGGGAAGAGTAGGAGATTTTTCACTGTTTACTTGTTTGTGTGGGGTTTTTTAAATTTTATTTTGGCCGCACCTCACGGCATCTTATTTCCCCAACCTGAGATCGAACCTGCACCCCTCGCGCTGGAAGCACAGCTCAACCACTGGACCATCAGGGAAGTTTCTGGTGTGTTTTAGTTTTTATATTTGAACCCTGTGAACATAATTCTTATTTCTCTTCATTTAATATTTAAAATGTGTTGTTCAGAACTGAATGCAACACTGTGAACAGATCAGGGCAGAGCCTTCTCTGCCCTCCCTTGCCCTGGAAGCACCCTGGAGACTGCGCTGGGTTGGTTTTGCCTCTGAATCACACATTTCATTCCACTTGGGTTTATAGTCAAAACTCAGGTGCTTGGTCTGGCCCCTGACTACAGCCCCCTGCCCTGGCTGGGCCCCCCGCCCCTACCAGGAAGCCCAGCACGGGCCTCACAGTCCTGCCTGGCCTTGACACACCTCCCACACCCCCACAGGTTCACCTGTCCGAATCTCACGCTGGCACCTGCAGGCCCGTGAGTCCAGCTCTGCTGCCCTCCCTTCCCCTTCTCTACCTGAGTCCCCAGCTCAGGCCAGGTGCTGAGCCTCTGCCCATTGGCACCTCTGAGTTTCGGCCCTGGGTGACCACTCTGTCCTTGGAACCTTCCCCAGGCCCATCCTGGCCCCCTTGGACCACTTGGGGACACATATTGGAGGAAAAAAAATTTTTTTTCAGTACAGTTCCTTTTAGAAACCTGCATTTTAAAAATTGGGAAAAATAGCTATTTGAGACACATCTTTTTTTTTTTTTTTTTAACTGCTGTATTTAAAATGAATAACCAACAAGGACCTACTGTATAGCAGGGGGAACTCTGCTCAATGTCATGCAGAGGGGAGTTTGGGGGAGAATGGATACATGTATATGTATGGCTGAGTCTCCATGCCATTCATCTGAAACTATCACATTGTTAATCAGCTATGCCCCCAAACAGAAGTTTAAAAAGACAGAGACACACTTTCAATTCTTTTCACAGCTTATGACAGAAATAACCAGCAGAGGAAACCCTTGCACGCACACTGGAAGCTAGGATGCGTCATCTGCACACCAGAAATGATGAAGACTTTACACTACACACAGAGCATGTAGGAAGACGCCAGGGAAGGACCTTTGGAACTGGCGCCTGAGCTACCTTGCCTGGAGAGGCCTGGTTTCAGAAAACCCAGTTCTCCAAAAGTGGGAAGAATCATCAGAGTGAATTCTTGGGAAGCAGGGTAAAACCATAGGACTAAGCCAAGAAGTGGGTCCCTGCTTCCCCCCGGCCCCTGCAACCCACCTTCTCACCCCGGCCCCCAGCATCAGAAGACAGCACAGTGCAAAGCTCAGAGAACCATCTTCAAGTGTCATTACGTGGCAGCGGCCCTACCAGAGCCCATAAATATTTTTCTATTGATTTTTGTTTTAATCTTTAACAGTGTCCTATGAACAATTTCAATAAACAGTGCAAGGCAAAGGAAGAGAAGCTTCAGAGAGCAGGATAAATCTTCAACATGTTAACAAACTCCTAGCCAATTCTGCCGTGGACTGAGAAAGAACCCAGGGACACTGAGAGGCTTGGGCACAGACCAGGCATGGATGTGGCCTCCTGGGCTCTGCCAGCATCTCCTGTGGCGTGGCCAAGTGGAGACGGAAGGAAGGTTCCAGAACGAGGAGAAAGAGGCCAGCTGGAAATGGGGATGGGTGGAGAGAGGAGGTCCAGCCAATCACAGAGTTGTGAGGCACCCCAGAGCCCCTCCCTGATCCTCCTCACTGTGATGCAGCTTCGGAGCTCAGGCTGTGGAACCCAACTGTCTAGGTTCGAATCCTGGTCCCACCACTTACTAGCTGTGCCCCCTCCGGCCTCAGTTTCTTCATCTGTAACTCGAGGATAAAAATAGTACCTGCAACCTGAGACTGGTGTCAGCATTAAGTAAGACAGTTCAGACAAAATCACTCGGCACAGGAGACATGTGCTTGATAAATTACACCTGACATGATGTAATAGGCAGGGAGGTGGGGAGCTCTGAAAAGTCCCAGGATGTCCCACAAGCCAGTCTCTCGAATTCAAAACGTCTTTCATTTGCTTTTTCCCCAGTTCCCCTAAGGATGAGCAAGTTCTGGGAAATGGTGCCGCCAAATATTACTTTGTTTACAGCTCTCCCTGTGGGCCATGGTCAATGAATGCCTGGACTGGGCCGGTTAACCCTGCTCCCAGGAGGCAGGCGCATTCAGGAAACCAGCCCGTGGATGGGTTGGCGACTGGTGAATGGGAGCGGGGGAAGGCGCTCGAGTGGCAGGGGCCAGATGAAAGAAGCACAGTCCTGGGGCAGAACCTGGCTCCCAAGCGCCCCTTGTGTGGACACAGGCATGTCATTTAACCTCTCGGGGGGGCCCTAACCTTTCTTTTTTATACAATGGACATGATGGTACTGTTGCCAGGATTTCTGTCCAAAGCAAATTCGATAGCAAAGGTGAAGAGCCTGGTACGAGCAGGTCCCCCCCCAATCCCACCGCCTTGAGGAACTGAGGGAATGGTGTCCCCCACTGAATTCTGAAGATCCAGGGGGGTCTCCGGCTCACAGGACTCTCCAGCAAGTCCCTTTTCTGTCAGGATCCAATCGGATCACGTGCTTTAAAGCAGCAGTCCCCAGACCTGTTTGGCCCACTGACCAGTTTCATGGAAGAAAACTTTTCCACGGACTGAGGTTGTGGGGGATGGTTTCGAGATGATTCAAGCACAGGACATTTATCGTGCATTTCGTTTCTATTATTATTACATCAGTCCTACCTCTGATCATCAGTCATTAGATCCCAGAGACTGGGGACGCCTGCTTGAAAGTGTTTTTGTGCACGCTAAGTTGCTTCCATCACATCTCTTTGCGACCCCATGGACTGTAGCCCAGGAATTAAGGCTCCTCTGTCCATGGGGATTCCCCAGGCAAGAATACTGGAGTGGGTTGCTGTGCCCTCCTCCAGGGAACCTTCTCGACTCAGGGATCAAACCTGCGACTCTTGTGTCTCCTGCATTGGCAGGCGGGTTCTTTACCCCTAGCACCACGTGGGAGGTCCAAAGGGCTTCAAGAATGACAATAATTTGCTTATTTTCTAATACATGCTTTTATGTATGAGGCCTCCCTGACACCTCTGAGGCTCAGAGAGGTAAAGTGATTGTCCCAGGGTCACACAGCAAGAAAATGGTAAAGCAGATCAGGTGCTAGTTTTGCGGCTCTGAGTCCCCAGCGTTTTCTCTCTGTGTCCAGCCTGATGAGCAGGCCCACCCCACACCATCCCCAGGCCCTGCAGGGCATGGTCAGTGCACCCTGGGCCTGCTTCCCAGCTCCTCCCCCACTGGTGGGACGAGCCAGGGACTATCTGCTGCCACCACTCCAGAGTCCGCTGTGGGGCTGGGTTCAAGCCCCGATCCATCAAACTCTGCAAGTGTCAAATGCGTTAACATCTAGAAGCAATGAGCACAGCACTTTGCCCCGCCAGTCTCCAGGAGCAGTGAGCAGGCGCGGAGCTCTTCTGGGCAAGAACTGCGCTTTCTCTGTGTAAACTCTGTTGACTGCAGACTGAGAAAAGCACACACAGGCCTCCACGGAAGAGCAGGCCCTGGGACTGCGGCCGAGAAAGAAGACGGCTGCATGGAAGAGACGGGGCAGAAATGGCCAGGGAAGTCGGAGGAGAACCAAGGGAGTACTGCAGGCCAGAAATTCAGGGAGAAGAGTTTTTCAGGAAGGAGTGGGCCACAGTGCCAAATGCTGCAGGGAGGCCTAGAGGATTCGAATGAAGCAGTCTTTGGATTTTGCAATCGGGAAGCAAAGGAGGCCATGGCAAGAGCAGTGTCCACGGGGGACCAGATGGCAGAGGTCTGGGGAGAAGAGACAAGGGCCAAGGAGCCCACTCCAGCACGGCAGGAACAGCCCACATTCACCCACTGTCACGCTTATTTTTGTTCATATTTCAGTAACTCTTCTCAACAATCCTATAGGATGTGCTGTTATCCCTATCTTATACATTATAAGATCAGAGAGGTTAAATGGTTTCCCCAAAGTCACACAGCAATGAAGATGGAGATCCAGGAGACAAGTATAGCTCTCTTCAACCTCATAAGCAGGGTTAGAATTGACATGCGGGCGAGGATAGGGATACAGGAGAGGAGGAGAAGCAGCGGGGACTCAGGATCCAGGCCATGGGGCCAAGGACCTCCCTTTCTGGCTTCTGCCCCTATGAGGCACTTAGTCTGAACCAAGACTTATTTTGAGGGCTCACAGTTTTACAGACTGATGGAACTTCTCTGCACCCCAGTTCTATAGTAAGCTTTTTTGGCAGTTGGACCAATGAAGAAGCTTCTGGAGTAGAGTGGAGCCCAGAATCCATTAACGATTAAAATGAACACACACACACCCGCTTCTTTACATGAGTGTAGCATTCAAACTTGCATTAGCTCAAATGGTCCGCAAGCAGCCCCAGGTAGACACACATGGAATCATCGCCACTTGGCAGAGATGGAAACCGAAGCTTGGGGGTTTTCATCAGGCACCGAGGCACCAGAGTGTGAAACTGCTCTGCTGAGAGCAGGTTTTAATCTCATCCTGGCTAGTCAACTCTGCCAAGAGCACACGGAGAATGAGATCAGAGGGAAAAGTCCAGGATGAGTCACTTGCTCTACATTCCTGTATTGACCACCTACTATGAGCAGACCCTGTTCCAGGAGGAGATTTAGAGACAGAAGGGCAACCATCCCTGCCTCCAAGCTGAGGGGACAGATGAGGACACAAACGGCGACTTCTTCTCCGGCCGTTCTCCTTCTCAGTGCCGGGGAAGCCTGGGGCCCTTGGAGCAAGGGCGTGGGAGGAGAGGCGGCTACTGTCGGGGGAGGAAGGCTGTGACCTCTCTGGGGGGAGGTAGCTGTCCTTCACCCCTAAATGGGCACCTTCCTCAACCTGGTGCTCTCATAAGACAGGCCCTCCAACACACCCACAGCTCTTCTGGGCTGCCTGGGAGGTCAGGACGTCCCAGGCAGCCCGGTCAGCAGACCCTGGGCTGTCCCCATTTCTCCCTGGCAATCTCAGTGACAAACCCTGGCCAGACACTGCTGATGGGCTGAGCTTCGGGGAAGAACCTGGACCCAGCACAAGTCGGGTTCAAGACAGTCTCATCCCTGCCACTAACTCTATATGTGACCTAGGGCCACTCAACTCACAGCCTAAACCTGGGTATTTCTCATCTCTCCAATGCCATTGGGCCAACTCCAGGGAGCTGCTGGGAGAATGAAAGAGGATCGTGTTCACAGAAGAGCTTTTTAAGCCGAAAATCTCTTTACAGAGAGCGGGGGCTTTTCTAAGGCTTCTCCTGAATTCCTCCAACTGAGGTTCAAGATCGGCAGTGCCTCTCTTCCAAAAGCAGCGGACTAGTTAAGTCTTAAGCTCTCCAGCCCAGGGGGAGCAGAGGCAGAGTGAAGGGCAAGTCCAGAGGCCTCTTTTGGAAATGACAGGATCCATTTAGCAATCAATTAGCGTGGTCCCCAGGCCCTGGGCCTGCACGCTCGCTCGGCAGAAAGAATGCACTGCACCGTGCTGATTAGAAACAGATGCGCTGGCAAACAGACCTGGCTGAGCAGGGCCGGAATTCCTGGGCACCCAGCTCCTGGCTGGGAGACGGGGTTCGTTATTACATTCTGGGCACCGACGTGGGGAGAGAGGCCAAGGAAACCAAGCTCAGAGAGCAGCCTGCCCAGAGAATGTGTACCTTTTGAGGGGATTCGGAGGCGGGAGAGGGAAGAATGTTGACTCTGTCAGAAATAATCTGGGATAAAATTAGTTCAGCCAAATACAGAACATGACATTTGACCCACAGAGGCTGATGCCAAACACGATACGGCTGACACGTGAGGAAGTGAGTGACCTGGGTGCTGAGCAAGTTGCAGGGGGCCCGAAAAATAACCTGCTGCCATCCAGCTTATTGATTGAGTGCTCACTGTATCTAAGGCCCTGCACCAAGCCCTTTATACCCTCTCTCATTCATCTAGCACAGTGACTGTGACTTTATGTCCATTTTGCAGATGAGAAAACTGAGATTCAAAGAGGTTTGGTAAATTAATCCAAGATCACACAGATAATTAGTAGATCCAGGATTTGAACTCACTTGGGAGGTCCCCTCTCCTAACCATGATGGTAATTATTTCTCTCCTTCCAACTTTTTCCTTCTCCTTTGACAGATGAAGGGGACTTTGAGCACCTCTCCTCCAGTTTCCCGGCACTGCAGGAAAGCTCACCGCAGTGTCCCTGACCATGGGCAGCAGCCTCCATCAACCCTCCCAGGGAGGCTGGGCTCACCACCTCCCAAGGCTGTTGGTGCTAAACTTGGACAATTCCCAAAGCCAGCCACTCTTACTTCTATTAAGCCTAAAGCCGCGTGGGTCCCTGCAAGCCTGGGGTTTCCCCCAGTCATACTGCTTCTGCCCTCTTCATCCCCTCCAACAGTGTCTGACTCCTTTTCCCTGGGACTATCTCAGGGCATGATTGTGACCTCGTCCTTATTTTTCCAAGCAACACAGCCTCCGTTTGACAGCTGCTCCCTGAGGTCAGCTGTGCAGCTCCCTCACTATCACTAACACCCTTCCTGGACACCCGCCAGCACTGATGTCCCTGGTGGGTCCAGATGTGAACATGGGGTCAACCAGCTCTCCCATCCCCCTGCAGCACAACATGGAACACTCTTTAAAATGTTATTTTAATACAGTTTGTTTACCATTATAAGCGTGATACAGTTTCACAGTAGGAAACACACATGCCATGAGCAGAGCAAACTAGCTCCCCAGAGAGAGAGAAATCACCTGTTATCCTACCTCTAGCCTTTTATGCTTCATTCGTATCTGGCTTTGTTTATTCTGAATCTATGAATCTGTGACCTGTGTGTTTTCACTTACCATTATAGCACAATCACTTGGCTGTGTTTTTAGAAAGTCTCTGAAAACGCTGTTCGTAATGGTCACATCAAAGTCAATGACCTGGATGGACTTACTCTGGGACAGCGCTGTGAATCCCCATCTCCAGGTCTTCCTGACTACAGAACCTCGGTTTCGTTCGAGGTCTCCACAAGATGTCACCTACATACTAGGGGATAGGGCCCTTGATTCTAAACTTGTGGCACTGATGTCAAGCCCCTTGCCCCTATGTTTGCATGATCAAGCAACTTTGTTATCAGGCCTGAGCCAAGGGCAGAGATGGAGACTGAAGCTCGGGGATTTTTGTCAGGCACCCCTAATACACAGACCAGTATTCTAGCACCTAAACCCTTTTTAGTACCTTACTTGATTTTGTAACCTCAAGATGTCATAGCTGGAGAAGGCTTTACAAATCATCCTCTCAATTTTTCAGATCATAAAACTGAGTGCCGAGAAGGCAAGTGAGTTGCCCCAGGTCACATAGGGGTGATGCTGGTCCAAGAACTAAGGACTTTGGACTTCCAGCTTGGGGGTCTCTCCACAACCTCCCTCATGCTGCCCAGGGTAACTGTCACTCTCAGCCAGCCAGGGAGGGCTCATGTTAGGGCAAAGTTTGATTTTCTTTGACACCAAGAAGAATAAATCAAGAGAATCATTTTTAGCTAAGACAACTGGCCTCTTACCAAGAGTTCAAATTTCACCAAAAAAAAAAACAGTGGAGGGAGAGGAGGATGGGGAGAGGAGGATGGGGAGAGGAGAATGGAAATCAACGATGGCACACGGGCCAGAGATGAAGCAATGGATGCACACAGGGGCCAGAGGGGGTTGGCCACCCTCTCCAGCTTCCCCACTTTCTCTCTCACAGTCTCAGCCACTATTATCCAGAAGTCCTCCAAGCTCATCAGACTTGAGCCTCTTAGACAAACATACTGATGTCTTGAACCCTGGAGAAGGGAATGGGAGGACCATGTTCTCCAATAAAATAAGATTCGAAGGGCAGGACCAAAGGATTTCTGTCTTCTGCTAACTACAGGAATGGCTAATTTATGGAAAATACAGATATGTGAACGAATGAATGATATCAGCTAGAAATCACCTCAACCAGCACTGAACTGCCAGAGACTTAAGTCATTTCATGTCTCTGGTCTCAGAGTCCTCATTTGCAAAGCATGTCCTCCCAATTCATTCCACCAACGTTTCCTGAGGGCCCTCTGTGTGCCAGGCTCTGTGCTGGGCACTGAGGGAAGGGCAAAGGCTTAAGGATCCCGGTTGCCAGGGGACACAAATAAAGAACAAAAGAATTCTTACTTACTATCTTTTCCCCAGGCATTATGATAGGCAAAAGGGCCACAACAATTAACAAAAACAAATCGCAAGCCTTATAATTTTGGAAATATGGTTTGCTAAATAACCTGAAGCTCCTCCCACTAATAAACACTTAGAAACTGTGGATAAAGTATAACAGGCATCCTTTGAAATAAAGAGCCAAGTTCTCAAGGAAGAAATTCCTCAGGAGCCGAAATTGAAAGGGGACTAAATATCAAAGGAATAAAGTTTTGAGTTCATGCTGTAGCTGTGTGGGAGGAACCCTATCCCATTAGTCTAGAAAATCCCGGACTGGTAAGGTAACATGGTAACATTAGTCTCAGGACAGTGATACCCCTTGGATTCCTGACAGTAACAAACACGAAACCGCTCAGGAGAGCACCTCAACCAAGGCTGCACATGATTCTCACAGATAGAATGCTGCAGTAGATGAGTTCATAATCCAAAATCACAAGACGAGTGAGCGAGATTCAGACAAAATAAGCAATAGGGTTTGATCCCCACTCTACCCAGGCCATCACCAAGACTTTAACCACTAGAACAAACAACACACGGTCTACAAACTAAGTATATCTTAAATAATTAACAATGTAAAGGAAGGAATGTTGGAAAGGAAAGAGAAAGGTATTTGTGGAATGAATTGGGGGGATAGGTTTTACAGAGGAGGACTCAGACCAGAGACATAAAATCATTTAAGTCTCTGGCAGTTTAGTGCTGGTTAAAGTGATTTCTAACTGATATCATTTGTTTACTTCTCTGTGTTTTCCATAAATTATCTATTCCTGTAGTTATAAGAAGACAGAAAAAGGAGTCCTCTGGTCCTGTCCTTTGGATCTTACAGACATATTTGGATCAGACAAACATATTTGGAAAATATCTAACTTGAACTGCTAAAGAGATACAGAAAGTCACTGAAATTAAAAACCCAATGGATGAGTTAAATAGCAAATTAAATGCAGCTGAAGAGATGACTGGTGCACTAGAAGGTACTTCTGTTAATAATTTACCTTATTGCTTCTTATGCAACGGAACATTTTTGAACATAATTACGTTGTTATGGGTTGCAGTGTCATTTTAAGACTCTTCATTCAAAGGATAAACGAAGAGAAATTGATTGCTTTAAACACAGATGTAATGAACTTTTTAACATTAACTGTCAAGCACATCCCTACCATACTTCTGAACAGACCAGCTTCTGGTACCAAGCATTTTTAACCTTATTTCTCCTTCAGTATTCACACACTTCTAATCAGTTCAGTTCAGTTCAGTTGCTCAGTCGTGTCTGACTCTTTGCAACCCCATGAACTGCAGCACGCCAGGCCTCCCTGTCCATCACCAACTCCCGGAGTTCACCTGGAGTTCCCGGAGTTCACACTTCTAATACTGCACATCGTAAGACCGGTCATAGTACGATGTCTGGCCCCTGAACCTTATGCCACAATTCCAGGTGAACCAGCACAGTGAACAGTAGTAGTTATTATCCCGGAAGCCATTCCTAAGCCAGGATGGCTAGTGATCCCTTATATTATATATGGAAATGACTGCAAACCACATAAACATATACAATTGAGGCAAAATGGTCTGCTCTACCATCCTCACTTCTTGTAAGTCAGAGAATTACTTTTCCCAATATGGCTCCAGGTTAGAGTTTGCCAATGAGAGAAATTTGAACAAGATTGGAAGGTGGAAGAGATATAGGGTGAAATAACTGAAATATTAGCCACTTTCTTCCAGAAGTTTGTGGTGGTCGGAGATGGTGTCAAAATGTCTCAACAAGCTACCACTCTGCGGCTGTGTAAGAGCAGTTGTTCACAGCCTTTCCACAAACTCGTATTTCACAGTCATGGTGGCGAGGTGTGGTAGTTCCTCAGACTGTCCTACAATCAGGGGCTTCTCCCAGTTTACCCTGCCTCCCCTTTCCCACACTGGGCCAGCGGTATAGATACCGTGTTGATTGGTAGAAGCTGACAGTTTGGCTGGATGGGCAGGGACTTTGAAATAATAAGATGGGATAGTTGGCAACAAAGATATAGGGGTGTGAGAAGATCTCTCCAACTGAGCGTATTTGCGTGGGGTGGCTCAGCAGAAGAGGGCTCCAACATCAGCGAGGAGGAACGCCCGTTCTACAGGCATCATTTGGCCTTTTCCCCCAGCACATTTCCCCCCGGCCCTCATGGAAAAATAGCCATGGGTGGGAGCGATGGAGGTGAGGCATGGGCTCAGCAATAGAGATGCCCACTCACCATGGCTGCTCTGCCTACAGCCCCTGTGAGAGTCCAACCTGCTGACCATAAAGATAAACACTGAGCCCTGAATACAGCACCACTTTCCACAGGGACCAGCTAAGCCATTTGACAGAGCACGGAACCAAGTCCATCATAGACAGCGTCATGGAAACTAACAAGCCGACTCCAAAATCTGTATGGACGACTACAGGACCACGAAACCTAAGATGCTCTTGAGGAAGAACAAGAAGGAAGGATGTGTCCTACCAGATATCAAGATAAAGCTAGCCAAAACAGTGTGGTGTCGGTGCAGGAATAGACAAACAGTCTGATGAAACAGATGAGAGAGCCCAGAAACACACACAGACATATATGGAAACTGGATTTATAGCAGAACAGATGTCAAAGATTTACAAGGAAAAGGATGGACTATAACAAATGATACTGACACAACTGGTTATCCATACAGAAAAAGATTAATTCCTTCTTCATGTCCTACATAAAAATCAATTCAGATAGATTAAACACAAATATGAATGATAAAACTATAACAAAAATTAGAACACAATATAGAATAATAATTTTAGGCCCTCAGGATAGAGGAGTTCTTAAATAAGGTATAAAAAAAGCATTTACCTTTAAAAACAACAACAAAATAGGTAAATTAGGAATTTCTGGGGATTCCCCTGGTGGTCCAGTGGCTAAGACTCTACACTCCCAATGCAGGGAACCCAGGATTGATCCCTGGTCTGGGAACTAGATCCCGCATGTTGGGACTAAAGACCCCGCATGCAGCAAAGAAGATGGAAGATCCTGAGTATCATAACTAAGACCTGGAGCACCAAATAAATATTTTTTAAAAACTTCTGGTTTTCCAGAGACTTCATATAGAATGAGAAAAAAACAAGCCACCAACTTGGAGATGAAAATTGCAACACATATGACAAAGGATTAATTTCCAGAACGTGTAAAGAATGCTTATAAATCAATAAGAATAAGAAAAATAATCCCAAAGGATGTAGATGAAAGGCAAAAACAGGAATTCCACTGAAGAAAGAAATGTCAAATAAATATGAGAACATGCTCAACAAAATTGAGAGTAAAGGAACTGCAGATTACAATCACGATGCCTAAATTAAAAATTTAAACACACACAGAGAGTGGGGCAGGATGCCCTTGAGCAGAGGCACAAAAGGAGGATATAAGGTATTAGGTAATGTTCTGTCCACCTGAATGCTGAGTGCATCATTCTTTGGAATATGTTTTATATACATGTTTATGTATGATACACAATAAAAGTAAACACACAGAGGGTTAAAGCAAGTGTCACAGAACCGAGACTGCAAAACAAAGGTCCATTCTATGTAATGCTGTAATAGAAAAGAACAAATCTGACTTCATATTGGATCTGTTTCTTTTACTTTAGCCTTGCTGCAAGAATGTTGCCTATAGCCTGAAAGATACAGGACAGCCCGTTCTCAAGGCTCTGACCTTTAAAGATATAACACTTTTTCATTCAAATAGAGATAAAACATGGCAGAACAGATAATACAATTTGTCTTGTTGAAGGTTTACAGGAACATTGTACCCAGACATACATGGACAGCTGCAAGAACAAAGGATTCTGGCATCAAGAAGTTTGAAGCAATCCACCCTCATCTTTTAGTACAGAAGAGGGCGGAATTCTAACTCAAAGAAGATGGTTCTTCAGGACATTAAGTCACCCTCTTCTCAGTATGGTGGCTTTCCACACAAAGTCTCTGCTCCTTGCCCCAACGATTCATCTCTCAATTTATTGACCTGTTATGTAGTGAGCAATATGAGCTTGGACTTAGTGACAATATCTAGCGTGTTATAATAGCAGCCGGGGGAAGGCAATGGCACCCCACCCCAGTACTCTTGCCTGGAAACTCCCAGGGACGGAGGAGCCTGGTGGGCTGCAGTCCATGGGGTCGCTAACAGTCGGACAGACTGAGCGACTTCACTTTCACTTTTCACTTTCATGCATTGGAGAAGGAAATGGCAACCCACTCCAGTGTTCTTGCCTGGAGAATCCCAGGGATGGGGGAGCCTGGTGGGCTGCCGTCTATGGGGTCGCACAGAGTCGGACACGACTGAAGCGACTTAGCAGCAGCAGCATAATAGCAGCCATGATAGCTTTAAAGGGTACTGGCAGATCAGACAATTGGAGAAGAAAAAGACATATTAAGTTGATATATTAACTTTTTTCTTATGATACAATTTAAAATAAAAGGTTTTTAATGCAGGCCTTCTAAACAGAGAAAATGGTTAAGCACTCACTAGAATTGATGGATTTTCAGACACAGGAAGCACACGCCGAGTCCTTAGAGGGTAAGTGAAAATTATACTTATGTACATTATAGTTAGGATGATCACATAATTTATCACTCTACATAGGGTATTTTTTAGAATGAGAGAGATGCTGTTAACAGTTATGCAAGGGTAACAGGTGCTATCAGGATTGCCCAGGACAAACCAGATCCTGGTGAAGCCACAATCAACGTAGAATGCAGTAGACTTTTCAACATAAACCAGGAGACAATGAAAAAATACCTTCAAACTGCTCAGAGAAAATAAAGGTCAACCAAGAATTCTATATCCAGCTAGATGTAAGAAAACAAACAATGTTTGCTCAAACTAAGAAGAGAGTTTACCATATTCATGCTGAGAAAAAGACCTAAAGGTTGTACTCAGGGAGAAGAAAATTAAATATAGAAAAGAAAGGAGAAGCAATAAACAATGATGAGGGATTAAACCGATAAATTTAGATGAATCTAAATAAACTATGACAGCTAAAGTTGGGATCTTAACACACTTCTTAACAACAAATGAATCAAAGGAGAAATTAACATAGAAAAAGAAAATATTTAGAACTGAATAATAAAATTCTACACATGAAAGTTTGGGATGCAACTACAAACGGCACTTAGAAGTCACACCATAAAAACATGTAGTAGGGGACAGTGGAAAAATTAATGGATTGAGTAACAAATTCAAGATGTTCTATAGACAACAGAGTAAATGCAAAGAAAATAGGAAATCATAAAGAAAGAGCCAGATATTAACAAAATGCAAAACAAAGCAAAAACAGAAGAGGTAATCAAGTTTGGGTCTTTGAAAATATCAGTAAAATACACAAATATCTGAACTGATGGATCAAAATACGAAAAGGCACAAATAAATAACATTAGGAGTAAAAGAGGGAGGAAAGAGAATTTAAAACAAGAGAATACGATGAATGAGATTATGCCAATAAATTAGAAAATTTAGATGAAATGGAAATTTCCCCAGAAAAAAAATAAAAACTCACCAAAGCTATTGAATAAGAACTAGAAAATCTGAACATACAAATATCCATGTTTTAAAAACCTACACATTTACACAAACACACAAAGCCTGGCCCAAGTGATTTTACAAGTTAGTTCTATCAAACATTTGAAGAATAGGTAATTCAACCTCATGCCAACTACTCCAAAGACTAGGAAAAGAAAGAAACGTCCCTCAACTATTTTGTAAGGTAAATATACCGTTAATACCAAAAGCAACAGCAAGGAAAACATAAGAAAGGAAAATTACAGCACAATCTCACTTTTCAACATAAATGTGAAAATCTTAACGTTTGCCATTCAATATAATACACAATACAATTGTACATTGTACAATACTATGTACAATAATAACCACCATCAACATAAACCAATGAGGTTGGTTCTAGGAATAAAAAGATGATTTAATATTAGAAAATCTATTTATAGAATTCATAGATCAAAGAGGGAAATTATATGACTATTCAATAAACAGAAAAATTCTTTTAAAAAGTCAACATCCATTTATGATATAAAGGTCTTAGCAAACTAAGATTTGAAGGAGACTTTATAACTTAAAGTGAATCTATGAAAACTTTGGAATGAACATCAAGCTTTATGAGCAAATATTAAAAGCATTCCTCCAGAGGCAGGAGCAAGACCAGGAGATCCATTATCTCCCCTTCTAGTCACTATTATTCTGGAAGTTCTAGACAGTGCTCAAATACAAGAGAGAAAATTAAAGCTTTAAAGATTTGAGAGGAAACAATGAAACATTCACTACAGATTATAGGATTGTCCATATAGAAAATGTAAGAAGCAGTTACTGCCAAACCATAGGTGCAAATAAAAGGGTTCAGAAAAGTGCTTGCTAAACCACCAGTGTGCAAAAAATCAACTATGTTCCTCTAAACAGCAACAGATGATTTAAAATGTCATTTTTACAATCGTATTTACAAAAACAAAAAAAAACTGGAAGATACCAAAAATTAATCCAACAAAAAATGCACAAATATCTTTAAGAGAAAAAGCACATAACTTTATTAAAAGACCTTAGGAAACCAAAAAAGAGACATAAACTGTGTTCATGAATGAGAAGACTTGGAGTCATAAAATTGGCAATCTTCTCTCCAAATCAATAAATACAATGCAGATGCAAACAAAATTAAACAAATTTCAACTGTGTTGAATGTGTGTGCCTGCACACATACACACATGCCTGCCACCTAACAAACTGATCCTAAAGTTTATAAGAAAGAGTAAAGACCCTAAGCAGACAAGCTGACTTTCAAGAAAGAAGAATGACTTACCCGACCAGATAGCCAGACATTTTATGAATTACAGTAATTAGCACAGTGTGGTATTGGCATAGGGATAGAAAAATAAACCAATGGCACAGAATAGAGCCCAGATACAAATCTAAATCCATGTGGAAATCTCATTTATGACAAAGCACTGCAATTGGGGGCGGGGGCGATGCTCTAGTCACTAACAGTTTGGGGAATATTGGTTACCCAAATGGAGAACGGGGGCAAAACAGATTCTTATCTCACACAGTAGACAAAAATCAATTTCAGGTGAATTCAAGACCCAAAAGTGACACACGGAGTTTAAAACCTTCCAAAGGAAATAAAGCAGAAAATCTTTATGACCTCAGAAAGAGAGTTCTTAAAAGCTAGCAAAAACCATAAAGGAAAAGATTGTTAAATCGGATGACAGACAATGCCCTTAACAGTGTCAAAAGATGAAACCCAGCGTTTCTCACAAAGTTAAACATACACCTTCTCTACAGCCCAACAATTTCACTCCGAGTTATTTACCCTAGAGAAATGAAAACATATGCCCAGAGAAAGACAGGTACAAGAATGTTTATAGCCATTTTATCCATGGTAGCCAAAACCTGAAACAACCACACTGTCCATCAACGGGAGAAAGGATAAACATATTGCAGTGTATTTATACAATAGCAATCTACTCAGCAATAAAAAAAGAAATCTACACAACAACATGGATGAATCTTAAAACATTATCCTGAGCAAGAAGCCAGACACATTCACTGTATGATTAAATTTATATAAAGTTCTAAATCAAACAAGATTAATACAATATGGTAAAAGATGTTAAAATAGTGGTTGCCTGGAAAGGAGAACAAAGACTTTACTGTGCTGATGGAAGTCTTCCGCGACACGATAGAGGAGCAGGCTACATGGTTCCATACATCTGTCAAAACCCACCAAACTGCAGCCATTAAGATTTGTGTGTTTCACTGTATTTAAGAAAAACAAACAAACCTCCCATTCCCTCTAAAAGACAAACTACAGCCTGGGAGAAGATCTTTACCTGCCAAGAGATTCATGTTAAAAATCTATAAAGGACCGCCACAGATCAATAAAATCATCAAACAGAACAGGCAAAAGGGAGGAAAGGGAAAGGCTAACAATATCTACTGCATCTATCAGCAAGGGAATCAATTAAGAAAATGCGCTCAACCTCACCAACAGTCATATCCTTTATCCGATATCCAAGTCATCCCATATCCAAGACAGCACTTCATATCCTTTGAACGCACAAAGATTTTGAAGTCTGGGGATATTGAGCACTGGTGAGACCACAGAAAAACTGGATTTGGATACCCTGCTCCGAGCATGGGAACACAGATTGGCGGTACCTGGGAAGAGTGAAGATGCTCATACCTTACAGTTCCATGCCAGGTGTGCCCCAGGGATCTTCAGCTGGAGGGCATCTGTATCTCTCCCATGTGTCCAGCAGGGATCCTCACCGCAGCACTGTTTACAATAGGAGAAAAAAGAAAAAGAGAATGAAAGTCAGACAGGTGAGGAAAGGGAAAGGCTAACAATGTCTACTGCAACTATCAGCAAGGGACTAGATTAAGTGCAGGAAATCCCCTACATACGAACCTCCACATTGTGAACTTTCAAAGACGTGAACGTGTTTGCGTGTACAATCACATCAGGCATGAGTGAAATTGTAGCTTGCCCTCCATCTCCTATCCTTCAGCTCTACCATCTCCTACTTCCTCTCCCTCCTCCAGTCAGTAACTCTTGCCTGTGCACTTGATGCCAGCCCTGTATGCCAGCTGTTGTCCTGTACCATGACACTTTTCAAGGTAGTATCCTGTAAGATTAAAAATGTTTCATTTTTGTATTTTTTTTAATGTATTATTTGTGTGAAAAGTATTATAAACCTATTATGGTACAGGACTACATAGCTGATTGTGTTAGCTGGGTACCTAGGCTAATTTTGTTGGACTTTCGAACAAATTGAACTGAATGAACGTGCTCTCAGAACAGAACTCGTTTGTGTGTAGGGGACTTTACTGTATGGTGAGTTCATATCACGGAATAAAAATCATCAGTGAAAATAAATGAACTCCAGGGTAGACACGCTGTCAGAATAAAATGTCAAACAACTAGCCACAGAAGAACATAAGCTGTGTATTTCATATAGATAAAGTTAAAAAAAAAAACAAAAAAAAACTAAACCACCTATTGTTGAGGGATGCAAAGCCAGAACATCAAACACACGGCTCAGGATCACGGTTACCTCTGAGAAGGGAGCAAAGGGAATGGGATGAGGAGGGTTTCAGATAGACTTTAGAAGTGATGGTTGGGCTTCCCTGGTGGCTCAGTGTTAAAGAATCTGCCCGCCAACGCAGGAGACACAGGTTCAACCCCTGGTCCAGGAAGAACCCACGTGCCAAGGAGCAATGAAGCCCGTGGGCCACAACTATGGAGCCTGTGCTCTGGAGCCCATGAGGCACAGCTACTGAGGCCACGGGCTGCAACCGCTGAAGCCCATGCACGCTAGAGCCTGCGCTCCACAGGAGAAGCCACCGCAACGAGAGGCCCGCCCCCTGCAACAAAGAGCGCCCCCCCCAAACGAGAGAAAAGCCTGCGCAGCAGCAAAGACCCAGTACAACCAAAACTAAACACATAATAAACAAAATTATTTTCAAAAGTGACGGTGGCGAGTACACAGACATTCACTGCCAATAGGGGTGGAACTCTGGACGGAGTGACAATCACCGACAATGTGGTGAGGGGAGGATTCCTTGAGGTAGAAGCCGAAAAGAAGTGACTGGGAGGGCTGGGGTGTGGGGAGCTTAAGGGTAGGGACGTGGACAGGAAACTGGAGGACTCTGTGAACGGTCTTTACCATATTCTCCTTATGACAGAGGCAACAAGAGAGAGGGGGCCCCCTCGTCTCCCCAGCCTGACTGCAAACGCCTGTCCACACTAGCATCCTTCAAGTTCAGCCACCATAGGAGACAGCTGCCGCAGGGGATGCTGAGAGGCTGTCCCGGATGGCCACAGAAGAGGCAGTTGTCATTCAGTCGCTCAGTTCAGTCTCTCTGAGACCCCATGGACTGCAGCATGCCAGACTTCCCTGTCCTNAGCATCCTTCAAGTTCAGCCACCATAGGAGACAGCTGCCGCAGGGGATGCTGAGAGGCTGTCCCGGATGGTCACAGAAGAGGCAGTTGTCATTCAGTCGCTCAGTTCAGTCTCTCTGAGACCCCATGGACTGCAGCATGCCAGACTTCCCTGTCCTTCACTATCTCCTGGAGCCTGCTCAAACTCACATCCACTGAGTCATGATGCCATCCAACCATCTCATCCTCTGTTGTCCCCTTCCAGGTGGTGCTAGTGGTAAAGAACCCGCCTGCCAATCCAAGAGATGTAAAGAGACGCGGGTTGGACCCGAGTTGGGAAGAGCCCCTGGAGGAGGGCATGGGAACCCACTCCAGTGTTCTTGTCTGGAGCAGAGGCAGAACCGGCTTTGATGGGTGACCGCCCCTGCGGCCAGTGGCCACTTTACAGTCGGCACAGGCTGTGAGCACCAGGGCACAGGGGGCCTCCGTGGGCGCCTTCCTGGCGGAGGCTGGGGTCCCAGGAGGGAAGGCCATCTCAGGTCAAGGGTGGGGGCTCTCTCCCAGTTTCATCCACCCCCTGCCCTCATCCCAGCTGGAGCTCCTTCACAGGCAAACGCTAGGAAAACAAAGGAAAATTGTCCAGCGGGGCGAGGAAGTCTCGGTCTCAAGGTTAACGGGTGAGGAGGAACTCACCCGGCCGTGCAGGTCACAGGGTCAGCAGGAATTCTGATAACAAGAGGGGACGGTGGCACCAGACCAGGGTCGGGGTGGGAGGACCACTGAGATCTGGCCACAGGGTCGAGAGGAGGCCAAGGAGGCACCCGTCTCGGGAAATGAAATGGTGGTCATTTACAAGCAGAGTTTCACATTCCAGGGGAGCTGGCTGCTAAGCCAACTCTTCCTGTAGAAGTTTAGGTGGTGGGTGAGTCATTGTTATAAATAGACCAGCGATCAGAAAGTCATCAGAAAGGACACAGTCCCAGAGGCACAACCTTGGAGGGAGTAGAAGGTGCCACATACTTGAGAGCTGGGTTCCCAGAGAAACGCAGAGGGAGCGCCCTGACAGGCTATGGCGGAAGAAGAAGCAGACATTTAGCAAGAGGCAGATGCTGCAGGGGACTGACAGGGACCAGCCTCCCGTATGGCTGAGCTAAGCCCCACTCATAGCCCACCACTCCCTGGATCAGACCAAGCCATTTCACCTTCTAGAGATTCCTCCAAAGAATTCAGACTGTTCTAGGATCCCAAGAGAACTCATCCACCGAGGCACGGGAGAACAAAACTCTTCAACCAGAATCAGCTCCTTCATTCCCCTACGGTTGGCATGCCTGATGGGCGCTGGGGACACAGACAGCCCGTCCTCAAGTTCACAATGACTCAGAAATCTTAGGAAACTTGTCGAAGGGGAGGCCACCATCAGGATAATGAAGCCCTATGTCCAGAGGAAATCTGAGTCCAGCCCAGGGTGAGGAGAGGTTGCCCGAAAGTTTTTCCTGATCCCCCCGAGGCCAGGCTGGGCACCCTCCTCTCAGCTTCCACGGGTCCCTGTACTCCATCAAATCATGGATCGTGGAAAGCATTCAACTATCCCGGAACTGGGCCAAGTCCCAAAGCTGAGAACAAAAGGAGCTAAGAACCTGGTACCTCCACACTGGGAAGGGGAGGCAGGGCCTGCCCAGGCACCATAAAGCACAAGCCCCGAAAGGACTCAGGAAGCCACCCCAGAAATGTCAAGGGACAGGAAAAGGGGGTTTCACCTAGCATAATGGAAAGCAATGTGAAAAAATAAAAAGCTTCCTGTTTAGACGCCTGTGAATTGACATTCTCCAATAAACCATGACTCACGGGATGGTGGCTTCTGTTTCCACAACAGGACTGTAAGCTCGAGTGGGGAGGACATGTCCCCCTCTGTCCCCAGCATCTGCAGGGTCCCAGGCTCAGTAATGCTCTCTGGAGGAACCCGATGCCCAGGTCCCTCTGTTCTCACCTGGGCTCCTCACACTGCATCTCCGGTCAGACTAGCCAGCTCCTCAGAACCAGAAGCAGCCACATCTCACAAGAGGCATTGACCCCTTGGGGTCTCCCCTCATCCCGGGGCCCCCAGTGTGGGCCGCAGAGTAAAACTCACTTTTGGGAAGACTCGCCCGCCCGCCCTGGGACTTCTGGCTTCCCATCTGGCTTGGCCCTCTCCCCTTTTCTGGCCTGAGGACCAGGGCTCTCAGAGCCTGGCGCACTTTGTGGAGTGGACATTCCAGATTTCTTCTGGGAAAGCCAAGGGAGGGAGCCACCCTGCCCCGCCCCCCACAACAACCCACCAGCTGGAGGTCAGCAGGAAGTAGCCAAGAAGCCCTGGAGGAGATTACCTCTTGCAGTGTAGAAAAGCCCCACGTCTATTCAGACAGGAGGTAGGGGAAGGGATGACAGTCCCCGTGAGCTGAGCTGATGGCCCCCGCCTTGGCAACTGAGATGCTGGGGCTGGACAGCTGGCTGGCTGACCCACTGACACCGAGACCTTCCTCGGGTCTTCCTCCCGACACTGCCCCAAAGTGGGTGAGACGTGGGAGGGCGGTTCCGAACCACTGGACCCCACAGACACTCCAGTTAGGAGGGCCCAGAAAGCCAGCACCCACTCACGTCTCAGGACCCCCAGCGAGGCTCAGGATACAAGCACATGGCCCCAAAAGACCTAAGGTCACCCAGCCCAATGGTCATCACCTGGTGTTCTTCCCAGCACCAGGGAAGTCCCAGAGCTCGGCTTTGATCTGTTCTCCTTATGAATGTGAAAAGGTNTAAATCTCATGGACAGAGGAGCCTGGCGGGCTACAGTCCATGGGGTTGCAAAGAATCGGGTACAACTGAGTGACTAACATTACTATATGTCGAGTTCTTAACATATATAACCTTACGTCATCCTCCCAGCAATCTGCAAAGCTGTTCTTTTCCCAATTTGCAGGAGAGACAAAAGAGGCTCAGAGAGGTTTAAAAAGTGACTCAGGGTCACACAGCAAGCATTAAGGCGAGAGCAGAGATTTGAAGCCAGATGCTTCTGGTTCAAAACACAAACTTCCCAGCATCAGATGTACCTCCGCTGCCTTCGTTGGGCTCCAGGGCTCTCTCTCACTTCCAGGAAGGGGAGAGTCAACAGACGGGAGAGTGGGTATAGGACAGAACCACCTGGACATGGTTTGGACAATTTCATTTATCTCCAGTGGACCCGATGACATTTTCCTTTATTCTCTCTCCCCACTTTTTCTTCTCTTCCATCAATGAGACTGTACTCTCAACTCCAGTGAATCACCGGAAAATGTAAGTAAAAAAAAAAAAAAAATTAAGAGGAACATTGCTCCTACGTAAGCCCCTGCCATCTGTGAATCATTCAAGACAGGTATAATGGACATAATTATAGCTCACCCACAAGCTAGACCCAAAATCAGTCCTAAAGGCTGATTTCAGAATCTAGTGGTTTCCCCAGCAAAGCCCCGGGCAACTCAAACTTGAACTGGTGCTCATGGCCTTGGTCATTTCACTGGGGGCCCAGAGTGGGAGGAACCTGGGTACCATGCCCTGACCCCAGAGATATATCAATTTCAGAACTCCCCTCCAGCCCCACCCCCACACCAGCTCCACCCACACCACCTTTCCACTCCACTTTCTCGGGGCTCCTTCCTCCATTTGAACTCATCCTCCTTCTGACCACCTTGCTTCTTATTCCTTTATTTCCTAATTTAATAAAGCCAGACCTTTATTCTTCTATCGCTGTAAAGTTATCTGACCTAGCAAAACATGGGGCGATATTCAATTCATGATATTACAAACAACGCCTTCCTTTACATGTCCAGTCGGCCAGGAGCTCAATTATTCACAGGGCTTGTGTGGCAGTTCAGTGGGAGGATGCATGCAAGGTCCCCTCGCACAATATCTATGTTCAGTAAACGCCAGCTATCATCAGCACTTCCAGCCTCTTCACCGTTTTGGGAGACGGACGTTCAGGAGCTCCCAAGTAAGAGGGCTGCCTCCACCCACAGCCTCGGGGCCCCGTATTCTGGTAGCCAGGATAAGGAATCCCAAGGGGACAAGAGTTAGACTGTCAGAGCTGGCAGGTAATCCATACCCAATAGGGAAACTGGGGACCCCAGAAAGGCAGAGTGGGAGAATCAGGGCAGGACCCTAAGCCTCCTGCATCCAGGCCTCTTCTCCTTGTACTCTCGTACACATGCCCCCCTCTCAGAGTCACAGAGATCAGGGAGCAAGCTTGATGCGTCTCTGCGATCCCAGGGGATGAGACGAGCTCCTGGGAAATGGGAGGCATTCTGCTCTCAGCCAATTCCTTCCGAGATTCTCTAGCTCGAGGTCAGATCCAAAGGGCCTGTGGTCAGAGAGAAGCATGCTATTGCATGTTAATGCTGGTACCAAAAGGAAAAAAAATACCCCTAGTCTTCTTAGGGAAGAGCCCTGGAATCGGCCTGAAATATCATCAGGAAGCACAGTTTGAAGACCTCCCTTTCCAATCTGCCCTCTCTGCAGAGACTGCACCCCCAGACTCATCAGCTCACCACCTCCTCCAGGCCTGGAGACACCCTAAGGACACCCTAAGGTCTCACATTCCCTATAGTCCTTTCAGCATCACCAATTCAAGAAAGGCCGCTTGCCAGGCTACTGAGACAAAGCCATGGTCCCTCCCCTTCCAGAGCTCATTGGCTGGCTGGTGGAGAAAATACACAAATGGAGAGGAGACAGGTGTGGGCAGAGACAGTCCAGTGAGGCCTTGCATGAGTCAAAGTAAAAAGATGTCATCCCAAGAGGCATGTGGTCCTCCCTGCTGCTGTGGTCTTCTCTCCAAGCAAATCATCCTTCAAGGGCCCCTCCTCCAGGAAGCCTTCTTTGATATAAACGGTGCAATCGCACTCCTCTGAACTTCCTCCCTCCGTCCTGACTGGGCTGTGACCATTCAGCGCCTTCCGCTGCCCCATAGCTGGGGCCCTTGACCCACCTGCAAGGTCTACCCTGCCCCAAGCACAGAGCTAATGTCCACCCGAGACAGCCTCAACTCCTGACCTTCTGATGGCAAACCAGCCCCGTTCCCAGTCCGCCAGGCTGCCTTTGCTTGCTCCCTCCCACAGCAATCCAAGACAGCAAGAGGCTTTAAAAAAAAAAACCTTCCACTGCCTCAGCAGCATAGGGTCCTGGGTTGCAGTAGAGGCTGAGGTTTTGTATCAGAAGGGTCCTGACCCCATCTGCCCCATGACTGCAGGGAGGAGCAGTGTTCCTCGTCCAGTCAGGGTTCCACCCTCTAGGCTACAAGTAGCAAAAACCTCAGCTAACACACACTTCAGCATATTGAAGGTTATTTTTCTCACATAAGATGTCCAGAGATGTGTGCATGTGTGTATGCTAAGTCACTTCAGGCATGTCGGACTCTTTGTGACCCCATGGATTATACCCCGCCAGGCTCCTCTGTCCACGGGATTCTCCAGGCAAGAATATTGGAGTGGGTTGCCATTTCCTTCCCCAGGGGATCTTCTCAACCCAGGGATGGAACCTGAGTTTCTTACATCTCCTGCATTGACAGGCGGGTTCTTTACCACTAGCACCACCTGGGTGGGACTTTCGTAGTGGTCCAGTGGCTAAGACTCTGAGCTCCCATTGCAGGGGGCCTGGGTTCAATCCCTGGTTGGGGAACTAGATCCTACATGCTGCAACTAAGACCCAGCACAAACCTGGACTTTTAATGCCAAAGCCAGAGTCCTTCTCAGGCTGCCTCTGGCTGTTTCATTCAGCCAAGGACAGAGCCAGAGGTGGGAGCTTGGATGCTGAAGCCTGATGGAGCCCACCCCAGCCTGGACTCTTGGGGGCTTTCTGGAACTTCTCTGGTTCCAAGGTAGCTGCCAAAGAGGCGCCAGCCAGGAGGGCAGGCTGCAGGGCCCAAGGAGAGGCCGGTTCCTACCACCAATCCTTAGGCTGAGCTCTGAATCATAAGTAAATGGATAAAAAGCATTTCAAGGGAAATTCCGGGGTGAGGCAAGTTGGTACCAGTTGACTCACCTTGAAACTGCCCTCAAGAAGTTCTAATTAATATCCCTAACCCTCCTAGTTTCAAATGTACTCTCCTTGCCTTGGGATTTCACCTCGTGCTCAAAAAAAGAAAACAGCTAGAACCCTAGAAAGATGCATAAAGGCCTCAATATGGAACACTCTGACGTAGTGCATTTTGCACTGTACATTTTTTTTTAATTTGATTTATTTTTGGCTGCACTGGGTCTTTGTTGCTATGTGCAGCCTTTCTCTAGTTGTGACGCACAAGCTTCTCACTGCGGTGTCTCCTCTTGTTGCGTGGCTTCTAGAGCATGTGGGCTTTGGTAGCTGCGGCTCATGGGCTCATTCAGTCCCCGGCATATGGGACTGAACCCATGTCTCCTGCATTGGCAGGCAGATTCTTTACCACTGAGCCACCAGGGAAGCCTGTACATATTTTAAAATAAAAGCTAAGAAGAGAAAGCTTGTAGACACTGGAGTAATTGCCCCCATTTTCACGGTTGCTTCTGTTAAAGAGGTACCCAAAAAAGTAATTTCACCAAAAGGGATCTGCATCAAAGAGACAGTGCACAATGCAAATTAAATGACAAGGGCTATCATGTTTCACTTACCAAATTAGGCTCCCAAATTATTTTAATTGTCTATCTGGTGGTGGCAAGGAATAGAGCAGACCCTCCTGCATGCTCCTGGTGGGTGCATTAACTGGAATACACTTTCTAGAAAGTAACTTGGCGATACCTATTGGAAGCCTGACAAAATTCACATCCTTTGATCCATTGTTAGGAATCTCCCCGCAAAGAAATCATTCAAAATGCTGGCAAAGAGCCAGATACAAAGAGGTTCATTATAAGTATTTCATAATGAGGGAGAAATATAAACAGGCTAGATAGTCAGCATTAGGCGAACCATCACGTAAAATGTGGGTCATTCAAGGTATTGCATCTTGTCTGGCTACTGGAAGTTTTTGCTAACAGGTGGAAGACCCAAATCAAGGGTTATGATTGAGTAGTGATGTCTGCTCCTTGCAGGACTCTGTGAGGAGGGTGGGGAGAAGACACGTGCTATGCACACAAATGATTTGGTGGAAGACTTGAGGTCGCCAAGCGGGAGCAGGAGGTCACAGTCTCTGGTTTCTGTCCTCAGTTTCAGCAGGTATGGATTTCCTTTAGCATTTTTGCCTTCTTCAGGCCAGTGCTGATCCACCATGTCTATCTCTGGACACTCAGATGACTGGGATCTCCTCTAGAACCAGGTACTTTCCCATGCAGAAACCCCAAGACTGAATGACCTCTCTCATCTCTGTTTGCATGATTATTTGTTCTAATTTTTTTTTAATGTCCTATGATCAGTATGTAGAAGGTTTAGCAAGTATGGTGGGGGTCGGGGGGAAGTAGAAAAATTCACAAAGCCCACATCCCCTAGCTAAGGGTGGGCCAACAGCTCTTTCAAGGACCACCACCTGCTTCAAGATATTTGAGGAACCCAGGAATCTTAAGTCCCAAATTTAGATCAGGTTAATCTCAGATTCTAGCGCCCCCAGGCACCTGCCAAAGACATTTAAAATCTTCTTAAAAGAAAGCATCATTGTTTTACAAATAATTTTTTCCAACACCATCTCCTATACCAAATAAACAAGAGATAACATACCATGAGTGAAAACTGGCAGAAAAAATAGACAAGAGATATAAATTAATAGGGAGCCTAGATCCTGGCATTAATCAGACAGGACCATAAAATAACTGTGCCTGCTATGTTCAAAGAGATAAAAGCTAAATTTGAAAAGATTGGCCAAACACTTGACATTATAAGCAGTAACATGTCAGATTTGGAAATGAACCAAATAAAATAACTGAATTTACTAAACTGAAAATATAATAACCAAAATGACTAGACAAGATCCCAGCATCACAGACTGTCCCTTTCTGGTCTGTGTTTTGGGGCAGTGGAGAGCTGACACTGAGCCAGGGCTGAAGTTTATTTCTGTCTCGTGTTGAAGCACATAAGGTTTGTTACCACCAATGCATCTTGAGTGAGGTCGGGAGATTCTGCTTGCTTCTCAGCCCAGACTCTGGAAGTAGCTTTCATATCAATTTCAAAGGCACCAGCAATTATAACACCATAGGGTGGTAACTAAGGACTCTAATTTTGATCCCAATGCAAGAGAAAGGGTCTCCTCAGAATGCTTGGCTAAGGCAGGAAGGATGAGATATATTTGAGGAAGCCGTCCTTCCAAATGTTTGCAAATTTGTTTTAAATTGCTCAACTTTCCTTCTCAGGAAATCTCATCTGTAGATCAAGCATGACCTCTCTCTTTGCCAACTTTCCTAAAGGGTTACTTAGGCCCATTTGCAGTGCTCATCCCAATGTTACTTATAATGGAAGCCTCCTAAGTGTTCAGCTGTAGTGAAGGGCTACATTAATAGAGCCACAGCCACTGATGAACCATTTATTAGCTACCCTGCACTGGGCTCCCCTGGTGACTCAGGCTGTAAAGAATCTGCCTGCAATGCTAGAGACCCAGGTTCGATCCCTGGGTCAGCAAGATCCCCTGGAAAAAGGAATGGCTACCCACTCTAGTATCCTTGCCTGGATAATTCCATAGACAGAGGAGCCTGGTGGGCTACAGTCCATGGGGTCACAAAGAGCTGGACACAACTGAGCGACTAACACTTTCACCTTTTCACTGTTGCCTCTCAAAGCTGGTGGGGAAAGAGAAGAGCCCAGAGGGGCCATTCCTAGCCCTCCAACAGCCTGCAGACACATCCACAGCTTAAAACTGCAGGCTTGGGGAGAAATAAAGACAAAGAGCTCTAAGATATGAACCAATCCTGAGACAACCTGCCAGCAAGGTCAGTGGGGTGGCTAACTCTGACTTCAGCACCTCTGACCTTTTCTTTACTGATTTGGATGGACAGAAACCCAGGCCCTAGCTGCCAAGAGTGGCCAGGTTGTTTTGTGGCTCTGGAGTCAAAAGTCTGGATTTTAAAAAATATCTCTTTACTTATATGGCTACGCCAGGTCTTAGATGCAGCATGTGGGATCTTTAGTGGTGGCATGTGGGATCTAGTTCCCCGACCAGGAATCAAACCTGGGACCTCTTGCATTGGGAGCACGGAGTCTTAGTCACTGGACCACCAAGGAAGTCCCCAAAGGTCTGGATTTTATCTTCAGGTATCCAAGGGGAAATCATCTCACCACGAGAGCTGGCTTCCCGCCCCAGCCAACACATACGCTCCTGTTTTAACCCAGTCTCAAACGGCACAGGAAGACCTTGAGACCCTCTGACTGTCTAAGACAGGAACCCAAATTGACAAGACTAAAATAGTCACACGCTCCCAGGAGGCACCAAGTGTCCCTCTCTCAGAGGCCACATGAAAACCTTGCCAAGTACAGATGGCCATTTACCTGACATAGGAGAGAACGAGAGTGACAGCCAAAATGGGGCAGAACTGGAATTTTAACCTAGATCTCATGCCAACAACCATCCTCTGTTGCCTGCATCAGTCAAGCTGCGGGTAAGGCTGGACCCCACTGCTCCCTCTCGCACCCCAAGGCTGATCCATGACTTTCCTAAACATTTTCTAATTGGAGTAAAATTGCTTCACAGCATTGTCTTGGTGTCTGCTGTATGACCACGTGAACCAGCTATAAGTATACAACTGATAAGAACAGATGTTACACTTCATCTTAGCCAAAAGGCCAAGAAGCGATCCTAAACGTTTTAAAGGAGAAAGAACTGACAATATGGTTGCTTTGCCCAAGAGTTCAACAAGATACGTGGTGATTTACTCAAAACCCAACCCTGGAGAAAATACTGCATGATTTTATAAAATCCTCCCTCACTACCTGTAACCTCTTTTACTACAGGCTGGGAATTTAAAGCAGAAAAAAAAAAAAAACAAAAAACTTTTCTCATACAAAAAAAGATAAACATGTGAGGTGATAGATGTGTTCATGAATGGTGGGAATCCTTTCACAAGGGGTACTTACATATCACCACAATTTGCATTTAACTGTTTTGAGGTGTACTTTAAATACCTTACAATTTTATTTGTCAATTATACCTCAATAAAGCTGGGGGGGGGTGGAATCCACAATGATTACCCCCACACACAAAAAAAGAAATGAAAAAACTGAGTTTTTTTCCCCCTTGAAGGAAGAGACTTAACATTCAGTGGGTGATTTCCCTGTGCCAGTTACTGAAGTAGACCATTTAATTACCCCATTCAAGCCCAACTATCAGATGAGAACACTGAGACTTGGCAAGCTCGGCCTTCTCAAAGCTGCATGGCAAAGAAATGACTGATCCATTACTCAGAGCAGCCCAAGCTCCCTACTAAAGCCCTTTCTCTTAGCCTACTAGCCAGCCAGTAGGGTGGTCCATTCATTTGAGTCAGCCTGGTTTGCCTGGGACTTTCCAGGTTTCATCCCACATCTCAGAAACCCTTCAGTCCAAGGCAAAGCAGAAAAATGTATCACTATATTGGGCAATTATCCGAGGCTGGGGAAACATTATGACGGCTGCTGGCTGCTAGTTTTCACATCATTTTGGTTTAAATCAAACATTTTTCCTTTTGGTACATCTGAAGCACAGAATATGTCAACACATCCTGACTTCCCCTTTTCTGAATTTTCCTTCTTTTTTTTTTTTTTTGGCTGTTGTTGTTCAGCCATTAAGTCATGTCCAACTCTTTGTGACCCCATGGACTGCAGCACATCAGGCTTACCAGTCCTTCACCATCTCATAGAGTTTGCTCAGATTCATATCCAGTTAGTAGGTGACGCTATCTAACCATCTCATCCTCTGCTGTCCCCTTCTCCTTTTGTCCTCAATTTTTACCAGCAGCAGGGTCTTTTCCAATAAGTCAGCTCTTCATACCAGGTGGCCAAAGTATTGGCGCTTCAGCATTAGTCCTTCCAATGAGTATTCAGAGTTGATTTCCTTTAGGATTGACTAGTTTGATCTCCTTCCTGTCCAAGAGACTCTCAAGAGTCTTCTCCAGCACAACAATTTGAAAGCATCAGGTCTTTGCTGCTCAACCTTCTTTCTGGTCCAACTCTCACATCTGTACATGACTACTGGAAAAACCATAGCTTTGATCACATGGACTATTTGTCAGCCAAGTAATGTCTCTGCTTTTTAATACACTGTCTAGGCTTGTCACAGCTTTTCTTCCTAGCATCTTTTAATTTCATGGCTGCATTTTTATAGGCCTGAAAACACTAACTTCATCCTGAAGTTTATGTACTCTACCCAGGAAAGAAGGAGGCTTGAAAATTAAACAGGAATTGTTGATGATCCCATGCTTCTTTCTTAGAGAAAATGGAGTCTCTAGGGAGTGGATATCTCCTCTCAAAGCCAGAAGCCCTGAGCTGGTTCTGCCCAATAAATAGCTGTGTGTCCTTTGGTAAGTCCCTTCCCCTATCTGAGCCTCCATTCGCAACACAGGAGTTTTAAGCGATCCCTCAAAGAGTACACAGGCCTTGATGCTCGGCCCCCTCATTCCACAGATGACGACCAAAGGCCAGAGAAGTAAGGAGGCTTGGCCAAGGTCATCCAGCAGGCTGAAGCACTACAGGAAATCTCGAGAGCTTTGTCCACCCCCTCGAATACACAGCAGAGAAAAAGCAGAGTGTGCTAAGAAACAGAATCTGTTTAATGTTCCCTTCTAAGCCTGTAAGGAAAATGAGCCAAATGCTGCAAGATTAAGGATTCTGATCTTTAAAAACAAATCAGGGTTTAATTTGGGTTTTCTTAAAGCCTCATAAAAAAGGGGAGCTGAATCCTTGACCAAATACTCAGCATTCCAAACTGGGAAGATGAGACAGATTTTAATCCCCTGCGTGAGGAGCGGGTGGGCTGGAGGATGTGTGCTTCCATTGGCCTGCATAATTCTCAGATGTGTAAACGGCAGGCAGCCTGGAGAAGAGGCCGGCCCCAAAGGCCCAGACAAGGAAGGTGGGGGCTCTGAGTAAAGCCAGAACAAGGGCTAACTGGGCTGCACACTCGCACCCCAGTGAGGTCAAGTAATTTGCTTAAAGTCACCCAGCTAGTAGGTGGAGGAGTCAGGAATTGAAGCCATATCTACATTCAAGTTTAGGGGCCCACTGGCTATGCTGATCAGCTGGTAAAGAATCAGCCTGCAATGCGGGAGACCTGGGTTAGATCCCTGGGTTGTGAAGATTCCCCGAAGAAGGGAAACCCTACCCACTCCAGTATTCTGGCCTGGAGAATTCCATGAACTGTACAGTCCATGGGGTTGCAAAGAGTCAGACACAACTGAGAGACTTTCACTTTTGGCTATGCTGTGTAATTTTTGTTATTGTTCACTCAGTTGTGTCCAACTCTTTGCAACCCATGGATTGCAACACATCAGGCTTCCCTGTCCTTCACTATCCCTCAGAGTACACTCAAACTCGGTGCAGTAAGTCGGTGATGCCACCCAACCATCACATCCTCTGTCTCCCCCTTCTCCTCTGTCCTCANGAAAAACCATAGCTTTGATCACATGGACTATTTGTCAGCCAAGTAATGTCTCTGCTTTTTAATACACTGTCTAGGCTTGTCACAGCTTTTCTTCCTAGCATCTTTTAATTTCATGGCTGCATTTTTATAGGCCTGAAAACACTAACTTCATCCTGAAGTTTATGTACTCTACCCAGGAAAGAAGGAGGCTTGAAAATTAAACAGGAATTGTTGATGATCCCATGCTTCTTTCTTAGAGAAAATGGAGTCTCTAGGGAGTGGATATCTCCTCTCAAAGCCAGAAGCCCTGAGCTGGTTCTGCCCAATAAATAGCTGTGTGTCCTTTGGTAAGTCCCTTCCCCTATCTGAGCCTCCATTCGCAACACAGGAGTTTTAAGCGATCCCTCAAAGAGTACACAGGCCTTGATGCTCGGCCCCCTCATTCCACAGATGACGACCAAAGGCCAGAGAAGTAAGGAGGCTTGGCCAAGGTCATCCAGCAGGCTGAAGCACTACAGGAAATCTCGAGAGCTTTGTCCACCCCCTCGAATACACAGCAGAGAAAAAGCAGAGTGTGCTAAGAAACAGAATCTGTTTAATGTTCCCTTCTAAGCCTGTAAGGAAAATGAGCCAAATGCTGCAAGATTAAGGATTCTGATCTTTAAAAACAAATCAGGGTTTAATTTGGGTTTTCTTAAAGCCTCATAAAAAAGGGGAGCTGAATCCTTGACCAAATACTCAGCATTCCAAACTGGGAAGATGAGACAGATTTTAATCCCCTGCGTGAGGAGCGGGTGGGCTGGAGGATGTGTGCTTCCATTGGCCTGCATAATTCTCAGATGTGTAAACGGCAGGCAGCCTGGAGAAGAGGCCGGCCCCAAAGGCCCAGACAAGGAAGGTGGGGGCTCTGAGTAAAGCCAGAACAAGGGCTAACTGGGCTGCACACTCGCACCCCAGTGAGGTCAAGTAATTTGCTTAAAGTCACCCAGCTAGTAGGTGGAGGAGTCAGGAATTGAAGCCATATCTACATTCAAGTTTAGGGGCCCACTGGCTATGCTGATCAGCTGGTAAAGAATCAGCCTGCAATGCGGGAGACCTGGGTTCGATCCCTGGGTTGTGAAGATTCCCCGAAGAAGGGAAACCCTACCCACTCCAGTATTCTGGCCTGGAGAATTCCATGAACTGTACAGTCCATGGGGTTGCAAAGAGTCAGACACAACTGAGAGACTTTCACTTTTGGCTATGCTGTGTAATTTTTGTTATTGTTCACTCAGTTGTGTCCGACTCTTTGCAACCCATGGATTGCAACACATCAGGCTTCCCTGTCCTTCACTATCCCTCAGAGTACACTCAAACTCGGTGCAGTAAGTCGGTGATGCCACCCAACCATCACATCCTCTGTCTCCCCCTTCTCCTCTGTCCTCAATCCTTCCCAGCATCAAGGCCTTTTCCAATGAGTTGGCTCTTCGCATCATGTGGCCAAAGTATTGGAGCTTCAGAATCAGTTCTTCCAATGAATATTCAGGGTTGATTTCCTTTAGGATTGACTGGTTTGATCTCCTCACTGTCCAAGGGACTCTCAAGAGTCTTCTGCAGTACCACAATTTGAAAGCATCAATTCTTGGGCACTCAGCCTTCTTTACGGTCCAAATCTCACATCTGTACACGACTACTGGAAAAACCATAGCTTTGACTAGATGGAGCTTTGTCAGCCAAGTGATGTCTCTCCTTTTTAATATGCTCTCTAGGTTTGTAATAGTTTTTCTTACAAGGAGCAAGCGCCTTTTAATTTCATGACTGCAGTAACCATCTGCAGTGATCTTTTAAGAGCTGAAATTTGAATGGAGAAATCAGCTGCTGCTGCTAAGTCACTTCAGTCGTGTCCGACTCTGTGTGATCCCATAGACGCCAGCCCACCAGGCTCCCCCATCCCTGGGATTCTCCAGGCAAGAATACTGGAGTGGGTTGCCATTTCCTTCTCCAGTGCATGAAAGAGAAAAGTGAAAGTGAAGTCGCTCAGTCTGTCCGACTGTTAGCGACCCCATGGACTGCAGCCCACCAGGCTACTCCGTCCATTGGATTTTCCAGGCAAGAGTACTGGGGTGGGGTGCCATTGCCTTCCCTGGGAGAAATCAGGGCACCCTTCAATTATCCAGAGAGTCTGCTATGAACTCTCCAGGTTCCCTTCTAGGTATTTCTCCTGCTACAATCTTCTAGGCTGTTTCCTTAGCCTCCCTATATTGCATTGAAACTTACTCATTCATTCAACAAATGTTTACTAAGTATCTACTATGTGCTGGCTTCAATGCACAAGCGGATGTCAGCTGACATGCGCAATCAAGGAAATAAGCCAATCAACTTGACATGGAGATGTGTCTAAGTGCTGTAGGATTAAGAAAGGTTTCCTGGAGGAAGCACCATTTGCAGTGGCACTTCAGTTGGATTTGAAAGTATCAATGGTCACATCAACATAAAACTTGATTGAACTATTTAGTCATTTACCAACAGCTTGGGTCCCCCCACCTCCAAGATAGTATCATCAGCTGAAACAAATTTGGGGATTGTCTAGGAATGCCAATTATCCTCAAATATTCCAAGATCGAGCATATCAGACTCTCAAGGAACTCTGTATCTCACTTATATGACACTCGCCTCTATCAGTTTTGGGAAGGCAGGGGAGAGAACTCCCAGAGCCCTTGCGCCCCTGCACCAGTTACTTCAATAAACACACAGGGCTGTGTGGGCGGTAATGCAGCCTCATGTTAGAGCTGAAGAACAGAAGCTGAGAGAACGTGGGTGACTTGCCAAGGTTATCCAGGGCAGCTCGGGGGTGGGAATCTAAACCCCACCGCTGTTCTCATGGCTCTACCTGCCCTCTGTGTGCCAGTCAGAAGGTGCTGCTTGAAAAACAAATCTCTCCAAAGAACAGTCCCGTAAAGACGTCAAACAGGAAATGATTCTGCACCTCCAGAGAGCTTAGCCTCCTGCTGACATCTCCTGATGGGGGTTCACAGACTTCACCTCCAGGAAGCTCTTGCTCTGCTCAGAAAGACCTAAAAAATTTAGAAACCACAGAGGCCCACATCTAACCTTGAGCTGAGTTGTGTGGCATCCCTGGTGTGCACAGTGGTGGGTACCAATGAGGGGCGTGGGGGTCAGAGATCAAGGGAGACAACTTCATGCTGGCTAAAAAGGCTGGGAAGGGTTTTGACAAGGATATGGAGAAATCGGAAACCTGTGCCTTGTGGGTGCAACTCATGGAAAATATGACAGTTCTTCCAAAAAGTAGAAATAGAACCCCACATGACACAGCAATTCCACTTTCGGGTATACACACAAAGAACAGAAAGCAGAGTCTCAAAGAGATATTTGTACACCCATGTTCATAGCAGCCTTACTCACAATAGCTAAAAAGTGGAAACAAGTGAAATGTCCACTGATGGATGAATGGATAAACCAAATGTGGTATATCTATTCAGTGGAATATTATTCAGCCTTTAAAAGGAAGAAAATCCTGACATGTTACAACAGGGATGAATCTTGAAGACACTATATTCCGTGAAATAGCTCCCCAGGTGGCACTAGTGGTAAAGAATGCCACTAGCACCAACGCAGGAGACATGAGAGACAGGGGTTCAATCCCTGGGTCAGGAAGATTCCATGCAGAAGGAAACGGCAACCCACTCATGCCTGGAGAATTTCATGGACAGAGGAACCTGGCAGGCTACAGTCCATAAGGCCGCACAGTGCTGGACATGACTGAAGCAACAGCACACACACAAGCCAGACATAAAAGGACAAATACTGTGTGGCTCCACTTATATGGAGTAATATATACTAGAGGAATCAAATTCAAAAGTAGAATGGCGGCTGCCAGGGGCTAGCAGAATGCAGAAATGGGGAATTGTTGAATGGGTATAGAGTTTCAGGTTGGCAAGATGAAAAAGTTCTGGAGATTGGTTGCACAACAACGTGAATGTACTTAACACCCCCAAACTGTACACTTTAAAAAATGGTTAAGATGGTAAATTTCATGTTATGTGTATTTTACCATGATTTTCTTTGCAAATTAAAAGAGAGTGGGGACAGAAAAGAAGAAAGGAAGGAGCGGAGGAAAGATCAGGAAGGCTTTGAACAGACAAAAGGGGAGGAAGAAGCCATTGATGGCTCATGCAGATAGAGAAACGGTCCTCCAGCACTGAGACCAGGTTTCTTTCCCCCCACCCCCTGCTCAGCTCAGCTCTACCCTTCAGGGTAGTTCATTTTCAGGCTTGATTCTCCAGCTCAGGCTGCTGCAACCACATCCTTCCAGACCCAAATTCAGCCAAAAAGTGCAAGTGTCCCAGCAGAAGCGCAGCAATTCACTCTGGTTGGACCAGCTGAGGTCACCTGCCCACCATCCACCCACGAGGCAATCAGGGGGCATTGTGATACACTGTTCAGCTTTGGGTTGAATCATGGGTTCTACTCATGATGCTGGGAGCAGAACTAACTCCACCCAGAAGTTCACAGACCAAAAGTGGGACAGAGATGTTTCCAGGAGAAAATTAGGGCATAGCTACCAGAGAGATAGTAATGGATAGACACAGATGCAGAGCTTCCTGGACTCAGTAAATATGCACTGGTTCCATGTCCTGAAGAGAGCCTGAGGTTCTGAGTGGTTTCATGACTTTCCCAAGACAACCGAGCGGTAAGAAGTAGACTGTGGACTCAAGTTCAGGTCTTCTCCTCCAATTCGAAGACATAAACTCTGTGCGTCTTGGGAGGCAAGAGCACTAAAGCCTACAGTCGCGCTGGATGGTGATGCAGATGAAGGTATATTCTTGACAGAATGTACCCAGGCTGTGGAGAGTTTTACAAGTCAGGAAGAGGAGGCTGAGTTTAGTGAAGAAGGAAATAGGAAACTTCTGTGCGTTTCAGTAGAGACAGTGACAGGGTGGAAGCTGAGACCCAGCCCACAAGACTGCAGTCAGGGGATCTGGGCTCATCACCCTGTTACACCTTGGGGACATTTTCAGAAAGACGGACTCTGCAAGGCGTGCCCACTCCGCACCCCCACTGCGTGGCTCCAGCCTGTCCTTGGGAGATGCTAAGGGCCCCTCCCCCTTCACCATGTTGTGGCTTTGGCAACCACTTTGGAAACTGCAAGTTTTAAATGAATTTCCACCCCAGAGGAAGTTGAGAAGCAGGCATGTTCCGCCAGCCACTTCTGAGCTCCCAACATTTCTCCTTCCCCTTCAGTCAAAGGATCAAACACTCTTTCACAATGGAAGGAGGGGACAGAGGGAAGAAGCAGGCAGAAGGGTTAACAGAAAGAAAAAAAAGAATAAGAGAATCTCATTTGATCTTAATCAGACAAAGTTTACATCTGAATTATACATTTTTCCCTTCCCTGCTGAGAAAACCAATACATGAGGGAAAACAAATCACATGGTATTTATTTACTTCCCTTGAAATCTCTCTGATTGATTCCAAAAGGATTTAGGAGGCTTCCAAGACTAAACACAGTGGTGACTATGATAATTAGGGGCCAAAAAAAGGCAACAAGACCATGAAGGTAGCAGAGAGAGTATGGATCAGCAGACACCTGAGGGAAAAAAACAGATTTGTGACTTGCAGCTTCGATTTGGCCCTATGTGGGCAAAATACTAGCTCGACATTAGTTTCGTCCTCTGATGACAGGAAGCACTCAAATGCATCTGTGGCCACAAACTTTTTTTTCCCGAGACTCCACTCAAGATGAAATACATTACATGGGGCTGACAAATTACATCTGAGCTACAGAGAATAACAAGAGCAGTAAACGCAAAGGGCTTTTGAAGGAGGCAGTGTCCAGAATGGCAATGAACGTTCTACACGGCATTTTTGTTGCCAAAAGAATAAGCATACTGTTGGACTGAATCATGTGTCCTTTGAGTAGGAAGACGTCCAGCTCATCCCAGGCCTGGATGAGTTAACTGTAGCCAGATGGGCAGTCTGGAAGGTGCTGAGATGTAGAACTTGTTGACCTGATCTGGACCTACAGATGAAGCTGGAGCACACACAGGAGAGGAGAGGACTATAACCAGGTGCCCACCTGTTCTTGGCCCTTTAAGCAACCTGACCCAACCACATACCCCATCCCTGGAGGTCAGTCAAGCACCTTTCCTCCCCATCCCTTAATCCCTGCATGCTTCAAGATCCTGTTATCATCTGAAGTCTTCGGCTACCACCACATAAGTTCAACGTCCAATTAGAATGAATATCTGTAGGTTGCCTCCCCACATCCGGGCTTCCCTTGTGGCTCAACTGGTAAAGAACCTGCCTGCAGTGAGGGACGGGGAAGGCAATGGCACCCCACCCCAGTACTCTTGCCTGGAAAATCCAATGGACGGAGTAGCCTGGTGGGCTGCAGTCCATGGGGTCGCTAACAGTCAGACAGACTGAGCGACTTCACTTTCACTTTTCTCTTTCATGCATTGGAGAAGGAAATGGCAACCCACTCCAGTGTTCTTGCCTGGAGAATCCCAGGGATGGGGGAGCCTGGTGGGCTGCCGTCTATGGGGTCACACAGAGTCGGACACGACTGAAGTGCCTTAGCAGCAGCAGCAGCAGTGTGGGAGACCTAGGTTCGATCCCTGGGCTGGGAAGATCCCCTGGAGAAGGGAAAGACTACCCACTCCAGTATTCTGGCCTGGAGAATTCCAGGGACTGTATAGTCCATGAGGTGGCAATGAGTCAGACACGACTGAGCAACTTTCACTTACTTACTTCCCCACATCCATTCCCTCCTTCTCCCACTTCAGTGTGCCTGAATGTCCTTTGAGAGTGCTCTTGCTCCCATTTTCAGCCATGTGGTTTAGGGTGGGATTGATTCTATCCCCAAACCTAGGGTTGAATCCTCTGACTCAACACTTAATGAATCCATACATCACATTTTCCTGACCCTGGTGGTTGCCTTCAGGGAAGGACAGTGACCCAGATCGGGAAGCTTAGTTCTGGGAGTTTTGATTTTCTCTTTCTCCTCTGGAAAAAAAGTGGGAAGGATGTAGTCCCCAGCACTGCTGGCAGCCACCCTGTGACATGAGGTCAGGGCCAGATGATGAAAGAAGTGAATAAAGAAGAAACTAAACGGGAAGATGGGCATGACTGGATTCTAGTGATACCATTTGAACCCAAGCAATGAGCCATTCTTAAAGCCAGGTTTACCCCTGGACTTCCCAATTAACTTGTTTAAACCAGGCTGGGTCCTAATAGATAATCCACCTTTGCCTCCCATGGAGTTAGGATTACCGCATTCTCCCTCCACTGGGACCTTGACACTTTCTGACAGATCCTGCCCTAGCCCACTCCTCTTGAGCCTTTGGTGTCTCCTACTAGCTCAGGTGGTAAAGAATCCACCCGTAATGCAGGAGACCCCGGTTTGATACCTGGGTTGGGAAGATTCCCCTGGAGAAAGGATACGCTACCCACTCCAGTATTCTTGGGCTTCCCTGGTGGCTCAGACAATAAAGAATCCACCTGCAATGCAGGAGACCTGGATTAGAAAGATCCCCTGGAGGAGAGAATGGCAACCAACTCCAGTATTCTTGCCTGGAGAATCCCCATGGACATAAGAGCCTGGAGGGCTACAGTCCATGGGGTTGCAAAGAGCTGGACACAACTGAGCGACTGAACACAGCACAGCAGAAGGTAGGAACTTCCTACTCCCAGTTTCCATTCTTGATGGTACTGGTGGAGCAAGCCCTGGCCTCCAAGGAAGAATGGGAATAATTCCAACATCAGTTACAGGTGATAAGAGAAAGCTGGATCAATAGGCAAAGTGCAGCAGCCAATCAATCCAAGCAAGCCTTTGGAGGCTCCTGCTCTCAGGAGCTTTGAGAGCCGGACTGAGCGGTGTCTCCAGGAATCCAGGCAGGTGGCACTTAGCAGGCCTGTCAATAGGTAGAAGGCTCCACAGCACCAGATTGGGGTCTGGGGCTAGGACTCCTGATTAGGAGAAGAACTGGCAGAAGCAAGCAGGATTCCCAACTTAGAAAGAGCCAGGCCAATTATTTAGCAAAGAATTCAGGCAAGAAAGCATCCAAATACCAGAAGAAGGGGCCAGTTCAGTCTTTGTATCAGAAACCAGGCAGAAGTCCAATGACTTCAGTGATGAAAATATCAGAAACCAGTTTGGAGGCCAAGCTGACCTGACTCTGGGTCCTTAAAGACATCAAGACAGAGCTGGTGCTGCAGCTGAGGGTCCGAGGGCCTGACAGGACAGCTGTGTGCAGGCTCAGTCATGTCCAGCTCTTTGTGATCCTGTGCACTGTAGCCCGCCAGGCTCCTCTGTCTGTGGGATTCTCCAGGCAAGAACACTGGAGTAGACTGCCATGCCCTCCTCCAGGGGATCTTCCCAACCCAGGAATCGAACCCACATCTCCTGCACTGGCAGGTGTATCTTTATCACTAAGCCACCAGGGAAGCCTCCAAGGACCTGAACTATGTGCTTTTCCACTCAGGGCAGGAAAGCACTTAAAGCAGAGACTCTCTCCTACCCAAACCTACCTCCTCTTCTCACTAAATATTTACCTATAAGCTTTGGTCAAAGTGCCAATGTACCACACACTGCCAAAAGGAAAAGGTTTTTTTCCCCATGTTCCCCCTTCTTCATGTTTGCAATGCTGGTTTAAGTAGGAAAGGCCCAGAGCTTATGGCAGCCATCCTGCAACCCTGAGGAAACAGCCAATAGAAAGTAAAGCCATGGTCTAGAACCTCATATCAATGGAGCTATTAAACCAGCCCTGGGACCACCCTCTCCTGAACTCTTTGTTCTGTGAGGTAACTGAACCTCTCAAGTGTTTAAGCCAGTGGTTCTCAAAGTATGTTCCCAGGCCAGCAGCACTAGCAGCATATGAGAATATGTTACAAAGGCACATTCTCAGGCCCCAGCCAGACCTACAAGAACCTGAAATTCTACAGGAGGGCCCTGCAATCTGACTTCTATGAAGCCCCTTGGTGATTCTGACGTGTGCTACAGTTTGAGAACCCCTTGCTTAAACCATTGTTTATCAGTTTTTCTGAGACTCAGCTGAAAGCATTTACAATTGACACATTTCTTCACAGCATTCCTGAACTGCTTATGGGGTATCAGGAGGCTGAGGGCAAAGTGGGGTGGCTGACATTCAGAAAATTAAAAGAGAGAGTTTCAAAGAGGAAGTAGAACTCACAAAGGAAAAGATAAAGAAAAATTAAGCACTTCTAGCCATCAAAATAATCCCAACAGCGATTAAAAGGCTTGGAAATAATCACAAATACAATTAAAATCAAAAGACATACAAAAGAAAACACTGGGGAGAATCACTGCAACAAATAGGACAACTCTCCAAATCCTCTCTTTGTCAAAAAGACAAAATGCAAAAACTATAAAGGAAAACAATAAAATCTTAAATAAAAAGACAAAAAACACAAAAAAATTTTACAGAATGGGAAACACAAATGGATAATTAAGAGGAAAAATGCTCAGCTTCTTAGTAATCAAAGCAAATGTGAATTAGTATGAGATAGGCTGATCCATTGCATTAGTAAAGACTGAATAAGAGAAACTTCTTGATGAGGTGAGGGTAGCATAGGATGAAGACTTTCCTGCACAGCCAGCGGGGGTGTTTAGATTGGAACTGCCACCATTCTGGAAAGCAACCGGGCCAAATTCATCAAGAGATTGTTCAGCGTTCATACTGTCTGAAATCAGGAATTCAACGTCCATTTATCTAATCCAGAGGTCGGCAAAGGCCTGTTTTTGTATGGTCTACAAGCTAAGAATGGTTTTTACATTCTTAAAAGGTCGGAAGAAGAATGAGGAAAGAGAAAGAAGGAAAAAAGAGTAAGGAGAAGAAGGAAAAGATGGGGGGAGGGGAGGGGAACAGAAGAAACAGCAAATGACAGAGACCGCACTGGGTACAGCTAAATCTATTTTCTATTTGCTTTTATTGAAAAAAAACGCGCCCATCCTTGACTGCTTGGTCTACAGCAGGGTTGGCAACCTATGGCCTGTGGGTCAAGTCCAACCAGCCAACTGTTTTTATAAGTAAAATTGTATTGGAACACGTCCACGCTCATTAGTTTGTAGCTGATGGCTGCTTTTGGGCTAGCATGGGGAGCTGAGTCGTTATGGCAGAGATTTTATGGCCCACCAAACTTAAAATATTATCTGGCCCTTTGCCAAAAGTCTGCCAACTCCTGGTCTGAAGAACTAATTAGAAAGCTAGATTAAAATGTATGCACAGAGATGTTCATCACAGTGTTATTTACAGAAGACCAGTTACACAAATGATGGATTGTTTAACTGAGACAATGAGCAGGCATTTACCTCATACCCTCACGTCTTCAGGATTCAATAAACAATAGCAATTATCAGTATCTATTTTCTTAGGCTCCAAAATCACTGTAGACAGTGACTGCAGCCACAAAATGAAAAGACACTTGCTCCTTGGAAGGAAAGCTGTGATAAATCTTGATGGTGTATTAAAAAGCAGAGATATCACTTTGCTGACAAAGGTCCATCTAGTCAAAGCTATGGTTTTTCCAACAGTCATATACAGATGTGAGTGTTGGACCATAAAGAAGGCTGAGTATGGAAGAATTGATGCTTTCAAACTGTGGTGCTGGAGAAGACTCTTGAGAGTCCCTTGAACAGCAAGGAGATCAAACTAGTCAATCCTAAAGGAAATCAACACTGAGTATTCATTGAAAGGACTGAAGCTGAAACTCCAATACTTTGGCCACTTGATGCGAACAGCCAACTCATTGGAAAGAGACCCTGATGCTGGGAAAGATTGAGGGCAGGAGGAGATGGGGGTGAGAGAGGACGAGATGGTTGCATAGCATCACTGACTCAATGGACATGAGTGTGAGCAAACTCTGGGAGACAGTGAAGGACAGGAAGTCCGTGGGGCCACAAAGAGTCAGACATGACTAAGTGACTGAACAACGGTATATGCAGTCATTTTTGTGAACTAGTCATAAAACAGAAAAGCAGGCTTTAGCAATATCTGAATTTGTTCCTTTTGTATTATTTCAATTAAAATTTAAAATACAGACATGCAGAAGAAAAAAGGGAGCTGACAAGAACGAAGCCAAGCCTCAGCAATATACAGCACAGGGAACTATAGTCCACACCTTGCAGTCATCTATAATGGAAAAGAATCTGAAAAAGAATATATTCAGTACATATACAATAAGTCCCCTATAAGAACCTTCAAGTTGCGAGCTTTCAAAGGGACGAACATGCTTTCCATCGATGTCAGGCATGAGTGAAACTGCAGCTTGCCCTCCGTCTCCTATTGCTGACGGTCCTTCAGCTCTACCATCTCCCACCTCCAGTCAGTAACTCTTCTTGTGCATTCACTCAATGCCAGCCCCTGTATGCTGGCTATTATACAGTACTACTGTACTTTTCAAGGCACTGTTCTGTAAGACTTAAAATGTTTATTTGGGGGGGTTGTTTTTAATGTATAATTTGTATGAAAAGTATTATAAACCTATTACAGTACTGCGATATATAGTCAATTGTGGTCATTGGTACCCAGGATAACTCTGCTGGGCTTATGAACAAATTGGACATACGAACACACTCTCAGAATGGAACTCGTTCATATATAAGGGATTTCCTGTACATAACTGCACCCTTGTGCTGTATACCTGAAACTAACATAACATTGTATATTAACTATACTTCAATCTTAAAAATGGGTAAGGGATTCCCCTGGTGGTCCAGTGGGAAGAATCTGCCTTCCAGTGCAGGGGACGTGGGTTCACTCCGTGGTCAGGGAACTAAGATCCTACATGACCTGGGAAACTAAGCCCATACCCTGCAACAAGACAAGCCTGCGTGTGCTGCGACAGACTCAGCACAGAAAAAAAATTATTTTTTTAAAAATCTCATCAATAATTATTTTAGGGTTACAGGATCCTGGATAACTTTTCATTTGCTCCCATCAACTTTTCAGCAATTTCCAAGTTTCCTGTAATGGGTGAATAGTGCTCTTATTATTGTTCAATTAAAAAGCCTCATTTCTCTAAAAGTAATTGAATTTAGAAACCCAGCTGAGGGCCAGGGGCAGGCTTTGGATCTAGTTGCTACAGAAACCTGAACTGGGCTGCATAGCATGAGGAAAAGGCTGAGGAATGAATTTTGGAAAAAGAAGCCAGGGTGTGGTGTGAGACCGGGCCCAAAGCAGAGGCAAGCGGCCTGTGGAAAACCGCAGGGGCCACAGGACTTAGAAAACACGAGCAGGTCTAGCGAGGCTACTCACCGAATGGACCCCCGACTGGCTGCACTGGTACCACGGGTCAGAAGCGGACAACCTCAGGCCCCGCCCCAGACCGCCTGCGTCAGGTGACGTGTGCGCATGCTCGCGTCTGCGAGGCCAGCGCTGGTCTATCTGGCCTGTTAACCCTCCTCCATTCACCACCCTCCTCCTCAGGCTTTTTCAGTAAATTCATTACACTTAAAATACCTTCCAAAGGGACTTCCCTGGGGGTCCAGTGGCTGGGAGATTGCCTTTCAAAGCAGGGGGCATGGGATCAATCCTTGGCCAGCGAGCTAAAATCCCATGTGCCTCAAGAAACCAAAACATAGAACAGAAGCAATGTTGTAACAAGCTCAATAAAGACCTTAAAAAGAAAAAAAAACCTTCCAAGAGAGATTCATGCCTTCCTCATAGATCAAAATGGAAGCTTAAAACAGATAGATGGGCAAACCACTGCCCACCCCCACCACACTCGCTCGCTCTCTCTCACACAAAGACGCATGCACGCACGCACGCGCGCACGCGCACGCAACAGGCTTGAGCAAACATCAGGAGCTGGAAAACACCTGAAGATGAGCAGGGGTGTCATCCAGAGGCCCAGAGAGGCCTGTCAAGCCTCCAGGGACTTTGTTCTAAGTCCCTTCAGTCCTGTCCCACTCTTTGCAACCCATGGACCGCAGCCCACCAGGCTCCTCTGTCCATGGGATTCTCCACGCAAGAATGCTGGAGTGAGTTGCCATACCCTCTTCCAGGGGATCTTTTCAACCCAGAGGTGGAATCCACATCTCCTGTGTCTCCTGCATCTGCAGGTAGGTTCTGTACCACTAGCACCAAGAAGCCTGTAAAGCCTCCACAGAGTAGCTGTTATTCTTGGGTCAAGCTTGAAAGGACAGCTGCAACACTAGGAGTGTTCCAAAGGCCATCCTTTTGCTGATTTCCCAAAAGATATTTTATTTCTCATTCAAATATCTGGAAGAGCCATTTCAGAGCTGGAAAGACCGGATGTAGGATGAGAGGAGCAGAGAGACAGAGAGCAGTGAACAGGACTCGGGCAGGGGCCGCTGGCCTGTAGCAGTCCCTGTCAGCTTTCTGAGCTGTCAACAAATAGGGTAACCGCAGCCTTTCCACGGGGCCAAGAGCTGCACAGGCATCATCGACGTGTGTGCACAACAGTTCACTGAGGTGGGGACTGCTGATACTCCCATTTGATAGAGGTGGAAACTGAGGCTCAGGGAGACTGAATAGCTCACCAAGGGGTGACACAAGGAAGAGACGGAGTAGGGATTCAACATGAGGTAGCTGACTCCCAAGGTCAAGTTTCTTCCCAGACACCAGGCTGTCTCCTGGAAGAATCACCTTTGAGTCTAACTGGTGGGTAGAGACAACAGCTGCTGAGTGATCTTGTCAGGTGTGAGCAGCTCTGCTCAGAGATGCCCTGAGGTCCACAGCCTGTCCTGAGTCAGAGCAATAAGCACCCGGGGTCACACACAAAGTCTTGCTTCCCCCACTGTCAGAGAGGGGTCTCTGCGGGGCCCATGTGGCTGCTCGGATACCAGTCCCAACCAGACAGCCTCCAGATCCTAGAGTAGCTGACCAGCTCTGGCAAGGAGGAGCTTCCCTGGTGGCTCAGATGGTAAAGAATCTGCCTGCAATGAAGGAGCCCCGGGTTCAATCCCTGGGTCAGGAAGATGCCGTGGAGAAGGGAATGGCTGCTGCTGCTGCTGCTAAGTTGCTTCAGTCGTGTCCGACTCTGTGCAACCCCAGAGACAGCGGCAGCCCACCAGGCTCCACTGTCCCTGGGATTCTCCAGGCAAGAACACTGGAGTGGGTTGCCATTTCCTTCTCCAATGTGTGAAAGTGAAGTCGCTCAGTCGTGTCTGACTCTTCGAGTCCCCATGGACTGCAGCCTACCAGGCTCCTCTGTCCATGGGATTTTCCAGGCAAGAGTACTGGAGTAGGGAACGGCTACCCCACTCCAATATTCTTACCTGGGGAATTCCATGGACAGAGGGGCCTGGTGGCCTACAGTCCATGGGGACTCGAACAGTCGGATACGACTCAGCGGCTAACACTTTCACTTTCACTTCCTGGCTAGGAGGGGCCTGGAGAGGGAGGCAGGTCTCAGTCACTAGTGATATCTCAAAGCTTCCCAAAGCTGCACCAGATCAAGAAGAAATAACACATGAGAAGACTTCCTAGATGAAGGTCAGGTGGTACAAACTGTGTACGTGTGTGTAAGAAGGAGCGGCATCCAAGACATAGAAGGAACCTAATGTCCATCAACAGATAACTGGATAAAGAAGACGTAGTATAAATACAAATATACACACAATAGAATACTACTAAACCATAAAAACCAATGAACTAATGTCAGTTGCAGCCACATGGATGGACCTAGGGATTATCATACTAAGTGAAATAAGCCAGAGAAAGATAAATATCAAATGATATCACTTACACGTGGAACTGAAAAAAAAAATGATACAAATGAACATATTTACAAAATAGAAATGGACTCACAGACACAGAAAACAAATTTATGGTTACCAAAGGAGGAAGGGGACGGGGGAGGGATACTGGGAATTTGGGATAACAGATACACATCATTATAGATAAAATAAACAGTAAGGTCTTACTGTATAGCACAGGGAACTATATTCAGTATCTTGTAATAAAGTATAATAGACAAGAAACTGAAAAAGGATATACGTGTAACTGAATCACTTTGCTGTACACTTGAAACTGACATGACACTAAATTAACTATACGTCAATTAAAAATAAAAGACAAATTAACAAAAGAAAAGGGAGAGGCCCCAAAAAATTAAACATAAAATTACCATATGGTCCAGCAATCCCACTTCTGAGTATATATCGAAAAGAACAGAGCAGGGATTAAAACTGATACTTGCACACTCCTGCCCACTGCAGCATTATTCCCAACAGCCAAAAGGGGGAAGCAACCCAAGGGTTCATGGACACGTGAACGGATAAACAAAATGTGTCATAAACATATGACAGAGTATTATTCAGCCTTTAAAAAGGAGGGAATTCTGACACATGCTCCAACACAGACAACTTGGAAGACATGCTGCTAAGTGAAATAAGCCAGACACAAAAAGGATAAATACTGTATAATTCCACTTACGAGTTACCTAGAACAGGCAAATTCATGGAGACAGAAAGCAGAAGAGAGATTACGGAGGGCTGAGGGGAGAGAGGAACAGGGAGAGAGCTTGTTTAATAGGTCCAGAGTTTCAGTTTGAGATGATGAAAAAGTTCTGCCGATGGACGATGACGATGGTCTCCACGGCTCATTCACTCAGATACTGAATATAGCTGCTTGTGCTGTACAGCTGAGACCTTATTATTTTATGTATAGTCACGCGTATCTGTTATCCCAAACTTCAGAGTTTTCCCTCCCCCAGCCCCTTCTTCCTCTGGAAACCATAAATTTGTTTTCGATGTGTGTGAGTCCACTTCTATTTTGTAAATATGTTCATGTTTCATTTTTTTCAATTCCACACGTAAGTGATATCATTTGATGTTTGTCTTTCTCTGGCTCACTTGTTGCCTAGGCAAGTGAGGGTACTTAATGCCACTGAATTGTACATTTTAAAGTTGTTAAAATGGTAAGTTTATAACACTTATATACATATGGGATTTCTCAGGCAAGAACACTGGAGTGGGTTGCCATTCCTTCTCCAATATATGTTTTGCCACAATTTTTTAAAAAATAAGAAAAAGAGGCGGGGTCAGATAGGGCGAAAAAGGAGAGCCCTTCAGGCCCTGGGCAGAGGAGGGGGAATATGTATCGAGAGTCCATCAGCTGCTAAGCCTGGTGCTGGGTGGACTCTTCATATGTGCCATTTCATTTAATTCTCAAAATGACCCTTTCAAGTAGGGATTGTTGTTGAACTGAACTTCAGAGAGCACTTGTGGCATCAAGCCAGACAGGGGTAGATGGGGACTCAAAACCATCTGCATCCTCCAATGCACCAGCCGTCCAAACACTGTCACAGACAGGAAGCACTGGGGAGACCTCTCCCCCTGGTTCATCCTCTCAGCATCCCTGAGCACCTCCTCTGGACTGGACAGCGGAGACCGCGGCAAAGGGGACGCAGCCCCTGACAGTTAGCACAGCTGGCGGCTAAGGGCCTCGTCTTACTTCCCATCCTCAGAACCTTAACACTGAGCAAGGGCATTCCGCCTCTGACATTACCTGGCCTGATTTCTACTGATATTGGATCCTGCAACGAGCTAGGGCTAGGGTTAAGATGAGACCAGAATTGAAATCTGAGCATCTCAGGAAATGAATCCCAGACATCCTGCAAGAGCTGAGGGATACAGGTGGAATAGAAAATGCATGGGCTCGGGAGTCTGGACACAACAAACTGTGGAAAATTCTTCAAGAGATGGGTATATCAGACCACCTTACCGGGCTCCTGAGAAATCTGTATACAGGTCAAGAAGCAACAGTTAGAACTGGACATGGAACAACAGACTGCTTTCAGACTGGGAAAGGGGTACATCAAGGCTGTATCTTGTCACCCTGCTTATTTAACTTAAATGCGGAGTACATCGTGTGACGTGCCAGGCTGGATGAAGCACAAGCTGAAATCAAGATTGCAGGGAGAAATACCAATAACCTCAGATATGCAAATGACACCACCCTCATGGCAGAAAGAGAAGAACTAAAGAGCCTCTTGGTAAAAGTGAAAGAGGAGAGCGAAAAAGTTGGCTTAAAGCTCAACATTCAGAAAACGAAGATCATGGCATCCGGTCCCATCACTTCATGGCAAATAGATGGGGAAACAATGGAAACAGTGACAAACTTTATTTTTGGGGGTTCCAAAATCACTGCAGATGGTGACTGCAGCCATGAAATTAAAAGACACTTGCTCCTTGGAAGAAAAGCTATGACAAACCTAGGTAGTATATTAAAAAGCAGAGACATTATTTTGCCGACAAAGGCCCATCTAGTCAAAGCTATGGTTTTTCCAGTAGTCATGTATGGATGTGAGAGTTGGACTATAAAGAAGGCTGAGTACCGAAGAATTGATGTTTTTGAACTGTGGTGTTGGCGGAGACTCTTGAGAGTCCCTTAGACTGCAAGGAGATCAAATGAGTCCATCCTAAAGGAAATCAGTCCTAAATATTCATTGGAAGGACTGATGCTGAAGCTGAAACTCCAATACTTTGGACACCCTATGGGAAGAACTTATTCACTGGAAAAGACCCTGATGCTGGGAAAGATTGAAGGCAGGAGGAGAAGAGGATGACAGAGGATGAGATGGTTGGATGGCATCATCAATGAGATGGACATGAGCTTGCTCCAGCAGTTGGTGATGGACAGGGAAGCCTAGTATGCTGTAGTCCACGGGGTCGCAAAGGGCTGGACACAACCGAGTGACTGAACTGACTGGAGTCTGGAGCCCTGGGTTTGAAATCAAATTCTGCTACTTATTCTGTGGGGGCTTTCCCAACGGCTCAACAGGTAAAGAACCTGCCTGCAGTGCAGGAGACACAGAAGGCACAGGTTCAATTCCTGGGTTGGGAAGATTCCCTGGAGGAAGAAATGGTAATCCACTCCAATATTCTGGCCTGAAAAATCCCATGGACTGAGGAGCCTGGTGGGCTCCAGTCCACAGGATCACAAAGAACTGGACATGACTGAGTGACTAACCACACACTTACTGTGTGATCTTGGCTTGAACTCATACAAGCCTCAGTTTTCTCAGCTGTCAAAGGGGCATGTCATACCTGCTTTATAAGGGCCACCACATGTGAACTGTGGAGCCAAACCACCTGTGTTTAAATCCTGTTTCCCCACCATTTATCAGGTAGGTATATGAACTAAATAAGTTCCTTAATTCTCTATGGCTCAGTTTTCCTCATCAAAAAAAAAAAATGGGAGTAGACATTACATTAATGGGCTGTTTTAAGGTGTTAATGTGTTAATACAGGTAATATCCTGAGCACAGTCCACACAAGAAGGTGGTTTTTTTAAATATATATATACATTTTTGGCAACTGCTAGGAAATATACATAAAACCCTGGCACGGGGTAGGGGGCTCACCAATGGTAGTTTTCCCTTCCTTGCCCATCCAGTTCCCCTCTTGCGTGTGACTCAAAGAAAGTGTTGCTGTGTATTTGTCCTGGATTTTTCTCTAAATATCCGGATTGGACATGGCCAGTATTGGCAGGAACCTCTGGCTTTTCCTGTGCTTCCCCTCTGCCCACACCGACAGGGGCTCCTGGAGAGAAGCCCATTAGGCTGAACCCTCCAGGAAGGAGGTCAAAGATGAGTCATTCCAAAAATGCGCTTCTTGGCCGCCTGTGGCAGTCCCACCCCCCCAACCCACTGGTCCTTAGTGTGGATTCCAAAGACCCAAGGCAGCCAAGAGCACTAGGGGAGACCCAGGCCTTCCCTGCAGCAGGGAACGAACCTTCCCCCAAATAAGCATTAACTATTCATCTCCAGCTACCCTATAGGAGCAGTATTGCTTTCTCCATTTTACTGATGAGGCTACAAAGGCACAGAGAGGTTAAGACACTTGGCCAAAGTTACCTAGCAAGGCCGCACATGGATCAGATTTAAATCCAGGTCTTTCTTGATCCAAAGACTGGGAGCGTTCCACATTCTCTCCCTGCTGAACCACGTCACCATCAGCACTGCCACTCACGGGCTCTATGAACTTGAGTAAATCCTCGCACTTCTCTGAACTTCAGTATCCACAGTCGTAAGTGGGCAAGCTACCTGACAAGATAGTTGTTCATTCAACAATCACCGACTGAGGGACTGCCCTGGTGGTCCAGTATTTGGCTAAAACCCCGTGATCCCAAAGCAGAGGGCTCCAGTTCAATCCCTGGTCAGGGAACTAGATCTCACATGTCAGAACTCAGAATTTACACGCCACACACTAAAGACCCCACATGCCATAACTAAGACGCAGCACAGCCAAATTAAAAAAAAAAAATCACCAACTGAGCCCAGAGCCATATTTTCGGGGATGCTATTGAGGCTTCAGTTTCAGAGCCCCTCCCGCACAGGCTTTTTCCAGGATCCTGAGAAAGGTCTGGTAATGTTATACACTTTTCTTAAAGAGGATCCTCAGGCTCACAAAACCTGAGCCCAGCCCTGCTGCCATTGTGTGCCAGCAACATGCCACATGCCTTGGATGTGTGTGCATGCTAAGTCATTTCAGTCATGTCTGACTCTTTGTGACCCTATGAACTATAGTCCACCAGGCTCCCCTGTGCACGGGATTCTCCAGGCGAGAATACTGGCTGGAGTGGGTTGCCATGCTCTCTTCCAGGGGATCTTCACAACCCAGGGATCAAACCGGGGTCTCCTGTGTCTCCTGCATTGACAGGCGGGTTCTTTACCACTAGCGCCACCTGGGAAGCCCTGCCCTGGATCGGGTGGGCACAAAGGGACACCAGAGGAGCTCGTGTGTGAAGTCCCCAGCAGCGGGCTGACCCACAGCACCTGAGCAGAGGGTAGCGGGCATTGCTACCTGTTTGTCTGTCTCTCCCCCGTTAGAATGTTAGCTCTCTGATGACAGCAAGCCTTGTCAATTTTGTTTGTTGATGGTGCCCCAGAGCCCAGAACAGTGCCTGTTATGTGCTCAGAACCCAGTAAACATTCCCTGACCCTTGAGATGGTGCGGTTCAACTCTCCACAGAGGAGAAAACTTGTTCCAGAAGGTGTATCTTTCCCACGGTCGGGACCGGGCCCAGGGCCTCATCGCTCCTGTGAAAGGCTGTTACTTCTCGCTGCCTCTCTGGTGACTCATCCTGGGACCCGAAAGACATTTTTGGAATAAAAATCTAGGGAGCAACACTGTGAGTAAGAAAGCAAGGGAAGTGGGAGAGGAGGAAAGAGTAGGGTTGCCAGACTTAAAAAGAATGCAAGACAACCAGCTGATTTTGAAACTTAAGAGAAACAAGTCCTATTTTAGTATAAGTCTGCCCCGTGCAACGTTTAGAACATGTTTCTGTAACATTAAGAGTCACTGTTATATCCTGTGATAAATCATAATGGAAAAGAATATGAAAAAGAAGATATAGGTGTGTATAACTGAGTCACTTTGCTGTACAGAAAAAATTAATACAACATTGTAAATCAACTATACTTCAAAAAATACAGATTTAAAAAACCTTTTGTAAATCTAAATAAAGAAATACAGGACTTCCCTGGTGATTAAGAATCTACCAGCCTATGCAGGGGACACAGATCTGACCCCTGGCCTGGGAAGATCCCACATGCCTCAGAGCAACGAAGCCCCAGGGCCACAACAAGAGAAGCTACCCAGTGAGAAGTCCCAGCACCGCAGCTAAAGGGTAGCCCCCGCTCTCTGAAACAAGAGAAAGCCCGCTCACAGCAATGAAGACCCAGCACAGCCAAAAATACACTGATTTTTAAAAAGAAAAAAAATTTTAATAAATATAATACATTTGAGAACAAAAAAATCACTATTCATCTGAAATTCAAACTTATCTGAACTTCCTGTATTTCATCTGGCAATGTTGCCTTCGAATTCCATGGAACTGAGTTCAAATGCCTGACCATCGTAGGTAAGAATCTTTACTACTCAACGCTTCAATTTCCTCATGTGCACACTGTGGCCAGTCCTAATTCCTCATGGACTTACTGTGAGCATCAGAGGAAATAATGTCTCTTACTACAAGCACGTTGTGGGAAGACCCTTTTCAATGCTGGTATTCCTCTCCTGTTTTTAAGACACCATTGAGGAACTCAGTGGGGAGACTGACTTGCCAGTTGTTAAGATAACATGATAACTACAGTGTGGATACTTTTCCAAGCAGCACACTTGGACAGAATACGAAGTTATGGATCCTGTCTGCAGAAGACAGACACCTCACTTGGTATTTCTCAGCCTTATCAGAGCCAATACTCCCTTTTCATAAACATTTTCAACGTCTCCTTTGCCTTTCTTAAATGAAACTCAGTGATAAAAATGATCCATTTAGACAGAAACTGAAAAGACTTGATATTCGACCTGCAATTTAAATACAAAATAAAAGGAGGGCAATAAAATAACACTTCAACACGTGAGTGCTTGGGCATGTGGTAGGGAGATGCTTGCAAAGACTAAGAAGAAATAAGTTTCGATTAAGAAGTTGGACAATATTTGAGGACTTCCCAGGAGGTAAAGTGGCTGAGATCTTGTGCTTCCACTGCAGGGGGCATGGGTTTGATCCCTAGCTGGGGAACTAAGATCCCACATGCTGAACTGTGGGGCCAAAAACGAATAAATAAATAAGCAAAACTGATTTAAAAAGAAAGTTGGACAATAGCAAGTTGAACCATGTGAAACTGCTGACAATGGAACTGCTTTTGACCTATGAAAATGGAATTTCATATGATTCAACCTAACATTTAACATTCTAAATACAAGCAAACTAAATTCAACTATTGTGTGTGTGTTTGTTTAATACATGTGTATGTGTGTGAGTGAAATTCATTCAGTCATGTCCGACTCTTTGGGACCCCATGGACTATCCAGTCCATGGAATTCTCCAGGCCAGAATACTGGAGTGGGTAGCCTTTCCCTTCTTCAGGGGATCTTCCCAACCCAGGGATCGCCTGGAATTGCAGGTGGATTCTTTACCAGCAGAGTTACAAGGGAAGCCCAATATATGTGTATATGATACCATGAATCAACAGCTACAAACATGGGCAGGTATACATGTGCTGTTGACTCAAATACCATAAATACCATCACCATTTGGGTTGTGATTTTCCATAATGATGGTCCACTCTTCTAAAAATCACAAACTACTCAAAACACATCATCTTCTCTTGTTTTGCCTAGTAGCTGCACTTCTGAAAAATAAAGTTTGTCTTCTTTAAATGCAAAAGCAAAACACTGCACTTTGTTGAAGGTCTCAAAACCCTTAACCCAGTAATTCTAAGAAGAATCCTCTTCTAAGAATTCCACTTCTAAGAATATATATAAGTAAACAATCCATTAAAACCTCTGTGCACAGAAAGCATGGTATAGAAGGATGGAACTAATGACATATCAACAATAGGGAAATGAGCAGTAAATGACATACACTTTCTCTGTGGTCTAGGACCTAGCCATCAGAGATGAACTGTTGGCAGCTGTTGAAGGGCATGCATGTCTTGGGGTTTTTTTTTTCCCCCTTTGCTTTTCTTGTTTTCTATAATGATTTTCATTCCCATAGTAATTGGAGGAAAACCAACTTGAGGAAAAACAAAGAACCATAAAGCCCCTGGTTGGAATCCCTTCCCTTTCATTACTTTGCACAAATAGTGGATGGAGGAGAAAAAAAAAAAAATCTCACATATGCATCCAAGCTACAAAATGAGACCAGTGGCCCCACTGGCTCACCAAGAAAGCTGAGCACTAGCTGAGGCCAAGCCCTTCTGGTGACCTGTGGTAGTGGCCGCCAAACAGCACCTGCAATCTGGGGGCGACCATGCTGAAGATGTCTATAGGGGCCGTCCTACGGGCAAAATACAGCCCAGGCTGGGCCCATGTTTGTGCCAATCAAGTGTGAAAAGGAATCAAGAAGATAATCGGAGGTTATAAAGCAAAACAAACTAAAGACAACAATCAGCCAAGAAACAAACACTGGAAAAGGCAGGGGACAGGAAATCAGATGAAGCATGGCTTTCTCAGATGTGTTTAGGCAGATCGTCTGAAATTAACTATAAAATATGGCCATTCATCCATCATAGAACTGGCCTCTGTGGTCCCAGTCACCATAAACAAATCAGTTCCAAGATGGTAGCTATCTGCTTTGCTGGAGCATACTCAGGAAAATATTATAAAGTATCTTTACACAACGAATGAGGTAAAAAAAAAAACTATCACCATTTTACAAAATATTTTATATTTCACTAACATCTATCAGTCTTTAACTTTTGGTAAACATTATATCCTACTTCAGGGATTTTGAGATTTGGGGCATTTGATTTAATAAATACTACAAGTGATGGATGGGGAGGCCTGGCGTGCTGCGATTCATGGGGTCGCAAAGAGTAGGACACGACTGAGCGACTGAACTGAACTGACACGTCTTTTCTCAAATTATTTTTTTATTTACAGGGCTCTTTCCATTGTCTAATTTTCAGAAGAGCTTATTCAAATTATTACCTGAATTTCTCTAAAACCCCCAGCTTACATATGTGCAGAAAATGAAGGTATTTATTTATGTGAAGGATAATGTGGATTTCAGTTCTTATGTTTTAGAGATCCAGCCTAAACACACAGAACGTTTATCCTCACTGACGCCTTTATAAATCAGCATAGTCTTTTCTCAAATTATTTTTTTATTTACAGGGCTCTTTCCATTGTCTAATTTTCAGAAGAGCTTATTCAAATTATTACCTGAATTTCTCTAAAACCCCCAGCTTACATATGTGCAGAAAATGAAGGTATTTATTTATGTGAAGGATAATGTGGATTTCAGTTCTTATGTTTTAGAGATCCAGCCTAAACACACAGAACGTTTATCCTCACTGACGCCTTTATAAATCAGCATTATAAGCTAACAACTGATATGACCCATAACCTCTTGATCAGAAGTTGCTACCTTTGTGCTAGCTCTTTGGACAATTTCCTAAATGAAGGAGGCCGTTCCATACTTGACTCTTCATCTGACTGACTTTAGCTCTATCGTGAGTTCTGAGAAATCATTCATACTGGATTCTTACTGGCTGCAGTTTGTACTACTTCAAATATAATCATCCAGTTTCTTAAGTACAGATTCCAGCCTGTACTGAGATAAATGTTCCCTGGCTGTCCTTTGTCAACAGTTTCCTCATTGCTACAGCTCCCTGGTTAGAGTGCCATAAGCTTACTTTAAGAAACACTGTGTGACCTGGGGACCCATCTGTCATCTGGAGATACTGTTTTCATTTTAATTACAATTTATAATCTTAAACAAACTGAAAGCCTGTTACCACTAATGATTTGCTAATGTGTCGCCATGTTACGATTAATCAAAACCTACAATTACAGTAAAAAAAGAATGCGGAAGACCTGGGTTCGATCCCTGGGTCAGGAAGATCCTCTGGAGAAGGAAATGGCAACCCGCTCCAGTACCCTTGTCTAGAAAATCCCATGAACAGAGGAGTGTGGTAGACTACAGTCCATGGGGTCACAAAGAGTCGGACACGACTGAGCGACTTTCACTGCCGTGTTAAAATTAATCAAAACCTACAGTTACAGTAAAAGAATAATAATTTTACAAAGGAAAAGATAGCTCAAGCCAAATGCAAGTGCTTAGTTAAGTAAATGGATTGGTAATCAACATGGCACAGTGGTATTTGGAGGCTGATCCCTAAACCATTTTTTTAAGTCTTTATTGAATTTTTTACAATATTGCCTCTGTTTTATGTTTTGGTTCTTTGGCAGCAAGGTATGTGGGATCTTAGCTTCCCCACTGGGGATTGAACCCAACCCCCCGGCATTGGAGGGTGAAGTCTAAACCTCTGGATTGCCAGGGAAGTCCCATGATCCCTAAAAGTTTTACGGACTATATATGACCTGAAGTTTTCTTCCCAACTTTACTTTTTCAGAACATGTTTTGAGGCTTAAGAAAGCACTTGTTAAACCACATTTTCTTAAACACACGTACACACACAAGTAAAATCTCTGCAATGGTTCAGGAATGTTGCCCGTTACAAACAGAAATTTGTTTTTAACATGAAAGCTAACAGATACTTGGCTCTGTTCAGGTTTGTTTTACCCAAAAAAGAACTGAATGCAAATCGTACATGTAAATCTGAGATCTATTGCCAACTTTTAAAAATAGGCTTTTAAAGGGTTCTTTTAAAAAATCAAGTGTTAAAAAAGTGAGACTGCTTTTGCAAAAGTTAATCTATACCTATACACAAAGAAAAAAAATTGTAAAAAAAAAAAAAAGAATCCAAATATTAATGCCAAATAGCTCTGGGGTATATGAGCCTGGAGGGCATGGTCTTTTTTATACCTTTCTGTATATCTAAACTTTTATAGTGATTCTATATTGCTTTTATAAATGGGAGGGAAAAAATCAATAATCCAATTTTTATTTTCAAAAATGATAAAGACGGGGAAATGGCTAATGAAAGTGGGTGAGAGTTTCCCACAGGCCTGGGAGCTGGAAGGAACCAGACGGACTAATTGGGAAACAGCACGGGCTGACCCATGGCTTGAGTCATGGCTCCTCAAACAGTCTCTGAGGAGAAGAGAGCCAGGCACACACGAGGAACCTTGGAGTCACACGGCTCCAGAAAGAGCCAAACATGTGCCCCAGGGACCAGCAGTCCCAGGAAGAGGGCCCTGCCCTAGATACAAAGATCACTTCGATCCAGTCCTTGGAGAAGAATCCAGTCTGGAAGAGCCAACGAAAAGCATAGTGACATCAGTGAAGAACAAACCGCAAGTATAATTCGCAACATCTCCTAGAGATTAGAAGGAAAAAACAATGAGACAGTGTCATTGCCCTCCACCTGAGAAAAGAACAAAGAATTTTAAAAGGCTGGTGAGGGTGTGTGGAAACTAGTATTCACTCACGGCTGTTGGGAATTATTACATGACTATGTGCTCTTGAAAAACAACTATACCAATCGTTGAAAGATACTCACATCCTTTCATAATTCCCTTTATAGAAATCTACCCTAAGACACACATAAAATGCTTTATTGTCAAAGATAGTCATTGCAGTATGATTTATAATTTTTAAAAAAGGAAATAACCTGAATACTATCCAACAATAGTTCAGCTCGGTCATGTCCGACTCTTTGCGACCCCGTGAATCGCAGCACGCCAGGCCTCCCTGTCCATCACCATCTCCCAGAGTTCACTCAGACTCACGTCCATCAAGTCCGTGATGCCATCCAGCCATCTCATCCTCGGTCGTCCCCTTCTCCTCCTGCCCCCAATCCCTCCCAGCATCAGAGTCTTTTCCAATGAGTCAACTCTTCGCATGAGGTAGCCAAAGTATTGGAGTTTCAGCCTCAGCATCAGTCCTTCTAATGAACACCCAGGACTGATCTCCTTCAGAATAGACTGGTTTGATCTACTTGCAGTCCAAGGGACTCTCAGAGTCTTCTCCAACACCACAGTTCAAAAGCATCAATTCTTTGGCACTCAGCCTTCTTCACAGTCCAACTCTCACATCCATACATGACCACAGGAAAAGCCATAGCCTTGACTAGGCGGACCTTAGTCGGCAAAGTAATGTCTCTGCTTTTGAATATACTATCTAGGTTGGTCATAACTTTTCTTTCAAGGAGCAAGCATCTTTTAATTTCATGGCTGCAGTCACCATCTGCAGTGATTTTGGAGCCCCCAAAAATAAAGTCTGACATTGTTTCCACTGTTTCCCCATCTATTTCCCATGAAGTGATGGGACCGGATGCCATGATCTTCATTTTCTGAATGTTGAGCTTTAAGCCAACTTTTTCGCTCTCCTCTTTCACTTTCATCAAGAGGCTTTTTAGCTCCTCTTCACTTTCTGCCATAAAGGTGGTGTCATCTGCATATCTGAGGTTATTGATATTTCTCCCAGCAATCTTGATTCCAGCTTGTGTTTCTTCCAGTCCAGCGTTTCTCATGATGTACTCTGCATATAAGTTAAATAAGCAGGGTGACAATATACAGCCTTGACGTACTCCTTTTCCTATTTGGAACCAGTCTGTTGTTCCATGTCCAGTTCTAACTGTTGCTTCCTGACCTGCATACAGATTTCTCAAGAGGTAGGTTAGGTGATCTGGTATTCCCATCTCTCAGAATTTTCCACAGTTTATTGTGATCCACATACTCAAAGGCTTTGGCATAGTCACTAAAGCAGAAATAGATGTTTTTCTGGAACTCTCTTGCTTTTTCCATGATCCAGAGGATGTTGGCAATTTGATCTCTGGTTCCTCTGCCTGTTCTAAAACCAACTTGAACATCAGGGAGTTCACGGTTCACATATTGCTGAAGCCTGGCTTGGAGAATTTTGAGCATTACTTTACTAGCATGTGAGATGAGTGCAATTGTGCGGTAGTTTGAACATCTTTTCAAAGTCAAATATTGATCTGATGTGTGACACACGGATTAATGATTCAGTTCCTGGCCTCAATAATCTCTTAGTAAAATAGAACAAATACTAATTTAAATTCATTTCTAAACTGTATAAATGCTGTTATAGGTATGTGTACAGTGACAGAGCAGAGCTCTCCTCTTGAATCTGGTTGGAGAGGCCCCCAGAACCCGCAGAGAAGGAACTGTCAGATCTGTTTTGGATGATTGGTCGATTTTGTTGGGAAGATTGTTCAGGCAGAGGAAATGCATAAACAATTCACAGGAGTGGGAAGCAAGATACCATTGGATTTTACAAGTAAGAGAAATAACACAAAATGTGGAGTCTCCTGCTTTTAAAATTTAAGTGAGCATTTTGAAGAGCCTCCACTCCTCATTAAATGGAAGTGTTTTGGTGTATTAGCCTGATTTTAAATATTTCTCTTGGATAGATTTGATTATAAATTATTTGGCAACTAAATTTAATTGTTAAGAAAAATTAACAATTTACAATGTGGATTATATTCATTCATCTGCCAGCCCAACACAAGCGACAGATACATCTAGGCAAAAATATGGATGTCTACGTTTACTCTTTGCGCCTGAAGAAGAAAAAAACAATTCATGAAGAATTGATCAGGTTGTAATTTTCATCATTTTTTGTTTTTATTCAGTTGTTCAGTCATGTCTGACTCTTTGCACCCCATAGATTACAGCACACCAGGCTTCACTGTCCATCACCAACTCCCAGAGCTTGCTCAAAGTCATGTCCATTGAGTCGGTCATGCCATCCAAACATCTCATCTTCTGTTGTCCCCTTCTCCTCCTGCCTTCAATCTTTCCAACACCAGGGCCTTTTCCAATGAGTCAGTTCTTCACATCAGGTATTGGCACTTCAGCTTCAGTATCAGTCATTCCAATGAATATTCAGGACTGATTTCCCTGAAGTCCAAGGGACTCTCAAGAGTCTTCTCCAACACCATAGTTCAAAAGCATCAGTTCTTCAGTGCTCAGCNTCCAATGAGTCAGTTCTTCGCATCAGGTATTGGCACTTCAACTTCAGTATCAGTCATTCCAATGAATATTCAGGACTGATTTCCCTGAAGTCCAAGGGACTCTCAAGAGTCTTCTCCAACACCATAGTTCAAAAGCATCAGTTCTTCAGTGCTCAGCTTTCTTTATGGTCCAACTCTCATATCCATACATGATTACTGGAAAAACCATAGCTTTGACTAGACAGACCTTTGCTGGCAAAATAATGGCTCTGCAAGATGTGAATATAAAATAGTGATCAGTCTTCAAACTGAGTATTTTTTAAATTTTTATTGAAAAGTAGTTGAGTTACAATGTTGTGATAATTTCTGCTGTACAGCAAAGTGCTTCAATTGTATATATGTATATATACACATATATATGTCTTCATAGTATTTTAATTTGTGGTTTATTATAGGCTATTAAACATAGTTCCCTGTGTTACATGGTAAGATTTTGTTGTTTACTCATCCCATATTTAATAGTTTGCATGAATATTCATTTTTGATAAAGGAGAGTGTTTGAGAAAGAATAATCCAAAAAATACATAAAAGATTTGATAATACATAGGTAACAAGTAAAATTATAAAATATATTTGCATTAGAATAAAAAACAATGACCCCATTTTCAATGAGACAGAGGTATTGATTTGAATGAAATATTTATTTCTATATTCATGAGTATATTTAAGAGATATATGATTACATATTATTGATGCAAAGAAGTAATAAAAATAGGATAAGATCAATCCATAATATTTTAACAATCATATTTAAAGGTGAAGGTTTAATGTGATTTAAAAGTCTAACAATAGTGATCTGATCAACTAAATTGTTGCACGTAGAATAACCTAAAATGGGTGTATCAAATCGTGTTATTACTGTTTTTAACAAACTTTTCACTTACTATGTACCATGAATTGTTATAAGCATATCATGTACATTGATTACATATTATTGATGCAAAGAAGTAATAAAAATAGGATAAGATCAATCCATAATATTTTAACAATCATATTTAAAGGTGAAGGTTTAATGTGATTTAAAAGTCTAACAATAGTGATCTGATCAACTAAATTGTTGCACGTAGAATAACCTAAAATGGGTGTATCAAATCGTGTTATTACTGTTTTTAACAAACTTTTCACTTACTATGTACCATGAATTGTTATAAGCATATCATGTACATATATACTACATATCTATAATAATTAACCATCCCAATAATCCTATAAAGAATGTATTATTCATGCTTTCATTATAAAATGAGAAAATAAAATTTAAAATTAGTTATAATTTTGTCCAAATTCAGACACAAAGTGGATGAGAAAAACTCAGATTTAAAATCAAAATTCATGTTTTGGTGGCCTCCAATGATATTGCAGAAGTATTTTTGCTTCAATAGGTAGAAAAAAACTGTTTGAGGACAGTAGGATTATTGGTAATGTTTTTCTCCCTAACTTTCCTTTTCTCAGCATTAAAAATTCGTTCATTTTGATAGGCAAATATTGATTATATTTCTGTCAAAACTCGAAATCGTGCAATATCTATTAAACATTCCAGACAGATTCTCTGGTTTACACTGCACCACTAGGGCTACTGCGCACATTTTCCACCCTGCTCATCTAGCTTTCCAGAGTTTTGAACCATGCTTCCATATACTTATCCCAATTCCTTTCTTTTCTTATTGTCAATCACTACTGCAAAGGCCCAGGCTCTGACCCATCAAATAAACTCATTTCTGAGCATTTGGGGCAACCAAGGTTCCTTTGATTCTTCAGAGAGTGAAAAGATTAATTTTCTTTCAGAGTTTTGACTCAAAAGATTTCAAAACCTACATTTTTCCACCTCTTTTTCTATCGTGACTGAAGCTTTTCAAGGCCATGGAATTAAATACAACTGGAGAAAAGTTGCTAGTGCTACAGGACGGAAAAATGTATTATGTTTTTAATTATGTGTGAAACAAGAAAGAATTGCCCTGTTCTTGCTATGTGTATATTTGTTTGTGTCCCATTCCCCTTTGCAACAAGGCTATCTCCAGAAAGTAATGAACCTTACTTTCATTAAATGAAATGAAATTTACTTGAGAAAAGCACACAAGAAACTAAAAAAAATGTATGATCATGGAAAGGATTTTTTTCTTTGCCTTCAGAATCTAAAATGTTTTAAGAATATAAAGAATCAGTTCAGTTCAGTTCAGTCACTCAGTCGTGTCCGACTCTTTGCGACTCCATGAATTGCAGCACGCCAGGCCTCCCTGTCCATCACTAACTCCCGGAGTTCACCCAGACTCGCGCTCATCAAGTCAGTGATGCCATCCAGCCATCTCATCTTCTGTTGTCCCCTTCTTCTCCTGCCATATACATACATATCTACAAGTAAATATATGTGTATTTGTGCATATATAGACACATATACACACACATTAGGAAAACACAAAGGCATACATACACACATGCACACACACATGCAAACACACACAAACCAAGAGTTCTAAGCATATTTTTTTTTAAAAATGAACAATGTACTATGTACTTGCACAATTAAATTTGTGAGACTCACTGGGAAAAGCTGAATGAAAGGCTTCCTTAAATCTAGAAGAACAACAATAGCTTGAATGCAATTTTCTTTCTGGAGGAAACACTACTATACTAGCATGGGTGCATGTGTATAGTACAAGCTCAATGATGCTATGACAAACATAAAGAGCATATTATAAATCAGAGACATTACTTTACCTACAAAGGCCCGTATAGTCAAAGCTATAGTTTTTCCAGTAGTCATGTATGGATGGGAGAGTTGGACTATGAAGAAGTTTGAACACCGAAGAACTGATGCTTTTGAACTGTGGTTTTGGAGAAGACTCTTGAGAATCCCTTGGACAGCAAAGAGATACAACCCGTCAATCCTAAAAAAATCAGTCCTGAATATTCATTGGAAAGACTGATGCTGAAGCTCCAATACTTTGGCCACCTGATGTGAAGAACTGACTCACTGAAAAAGACCCTGATGCTGGGAAAGATTGAAGGAAGGAGGAGAAGGGGACAACAGAGGATGAGATGGTTGGATGACTTCACCAACTCAGTGGACATGAGTTTGAGCAAGTTCCAGGATTTGGTGATGGACAGGGAAGCCTGGCGTGCTGCAGTTCATGGGGTCGCAGAGTCGGACATGACTGAGCGACTGAACTGAAGGATGCTAGGCAGGGTAGTTGGCTAATGGTGTTCTTAGAGAGAACCTGGACCTAGAACTGCATCCAAAACAATAAGGGATAACCTTGACCTAGGTTGAATGAGTGAAGTCGCTCAGTCCTGTCCAACTCTTTGCGACCCCACGGACTGTGGCCTAACCAGGTTTCTCCATCCATGGGATTTTCCAGGCAAGGATACTGGAGTGGGTTGTTTCCTTCTCCAGGAGTTCTTCCCGACCCAGGAATTGAACCCAGGTCTTCTGCATTGTAGGCAGACGCTTTACTGTCTAAGCCACCAGGGAAGGGGACCATATAGGCTTGTATCAAGGGTTTCTTAGCAGACACTAGGGGAAGAGTGATTAGTAAATTTATCCTCAACATCATGCTCAGCCTGAGACTGCAGAGATCTTCCTACAAACTCTGGGATTCATGTCTGTTCAGTAATCTAAGACACAGAAGATTTCTTTGATTCTATGTAGAACAGTGGTTTTTAAATTTTAAATGAGATTCTTTTCTCCTTTTATTCAAATCATTTATTATCAGTCTATAGAAAAGCAACACTTTTTTTTGCATTAATTGTATATCCCACAAATTTACTGAATTCCTTATTAGTTCTTACTGTATATTTTGGTGGAGACGTAAGAGTTTTTTAACATATAGTTTCATATCATCTGCACATAGTGACAGTTAAACTTCCAATTTGGATACATTTTCTTTCTTTCTTCTCTGCTTGCCATAGTTAGGTCTTTCAACACTTTCAAATTGAATTAGTTAGAATGAACCTCCTTATCTTGTCCCTTATTTTAGAGGAAAAGCTTTCAGTATTTCAGCATTGAGTATAGTGTTACCTGTGGGTTTGTCATAATAGACTTACCATGTTGAGATATGTTCCCACTGTATAAATTTTGATGAGAATTTTTATCATCAGTAGATGTTAAATTTTGTCAAATGCTTTTCATCATCTATTGATATGATCATGTGACTTTAACCTTCATTTTATTAATGTGATATATCACATCAATTTATAGATATTTATAGATATTGGGGATTCCCTGGTAACTCAGAGAGTAAAGAGAGAAAAGAATCAGCCTATAATGAAGGAGACCCAGGTTCAGTCCCTGGCTTGGGAAGATCCCCTGTAGCCAATATCACTGATGAATATAGACGGAAACATTCACAAAAAATATTAGTAAGCCAAATTCAATGGCCAAATCAGTAAGCCAAATTCTGTCCTTAGAATTCTCCAGGCAATGATATTGGAGAAGTATCCTTGCCTGGAGATTTCCAAGGACAGAAAATGGGGTTGCTAAGAGTCAGATACAACTGAGTGACTTTCACTTTATAGATACGGAACCATTCTTGCAAGTCTGGAATTAATTCCATTTGATTGTGATGTATGATCCTATGAACATATTATTGTAGAGTGAGTTCATAAGCATTCTTTCATTTTCAATTTTTAAGTAACTTGAGAAATATAGGTATTAAATCTTCTTTAAATGTCTGGCAAAATTAACATGTGAAATTATATTGTCCTGAACATTTGTTTGCTGTGAGTTTTCTTTTTATTACTACTGATTCAATTTCATATCAATCTGTTCATATTTTCTAATTCTTCTCGATTCAATCTTGGGGAATGGTATGTTACTAAGAATATTTACATTTCTTCTAGGCTATTCATTTTATTGATGTAAAATTGTTCATAGTGACCACTTATGATTCTTCATATTTCTCTAGTGTTGGTTATAACTTCTTATCTTTCATTTTTCATTCCATTTGCTTGGGTCTCTATCTTTCTTGATAAGTCTGGCTAAATGATTACTAATTTCTTGTTGTTGCTTACTATTTAAAGGAAACCACCATTGGTTTCATTGATATTTTCTAAATTTTTGTCTCTATTTTATTATTTATACAGAAAGCTGAACACCAAAGAATTGATGCTTTTGAACTGTGATGTTGGAGAAGACTCTTGAGAGTCCCTCGGACTTCAAGAAAATCAAACCAGTCAATCTTAACGGAAATCAGTCCTGAATATTTATTGGAAGGACTGATGCTGAGCTGAAACTCCAATGCTTTAGCCACCTGATGCAAAGAACTGACATTTGAAAAGACCCTGATGCTGGGAAAAATTGAAGGCAAGAAGAGAAGGGGACGACAGAGGCTGAGATGGTTGGATAGTATCACGTACTCTGTGGACATGAGTTTGAGCAAGATCTGGGAGTTGGTGATGGACAGGGAAGCCTGGTGTGCTGCAGTCCATTACGCTTACTCCTTGGAAGGAAAGTTATGACCAACCTAGACAGCATATTCAAAAGCAGAGACATTACTTTGCCAACAAAGGTCCGTCTAGTCAAGGCTATGGTTTTTCCAGTGTTCATGTATAGATATCAGAGCTGGATTGTGAAGAAAGCTGAGCGAATTGATGCTTCTGAACTGTGGTGTTGGAGAAGACTCTTGAGAGTCCCTTGGACTACAAGGAGATCCAACCAGTTCATTCTAAAGGAGATCAACCCTGGGATTTCTTTGGAAGGACTGATGCTAAAGCTGAAACTCCAGTACTTTGGCCACCTGATGCGAAGAGTTGACTCATTGGAAAAGACCCTGATGCTGGGAGGGATTGGGGGCAGGAGAAGGGGACAACAGAGGATGAGATGGCTGGATGCCATCACCAACTCAACGGACGTGAGTTTGAGTGAAGTCCGGGAGTTGGTGATAGACAGGGAGGCCTGGAGTGCTGCAATTCATGGGGTCGCAAAGAGTTGGACACGACTGAGGAACTGAACTGAGTGCCCTTTTTCTTAGAAACACTGTTACATACAGTGGCTGGGTTTGATACTCCTATTTTTCTGTACAGTGTAAGTTAAAAAGGGTTTTTGTTGGCTAGTTTTGGAAAGTTACCTATCAAATACAGCAACATGTCTACCGGAAGCCTGTTTTTAGAATTCCAAAGTCAAGTAGAAGTATGAGTCAAACTTTCGGAACACTACTGTTTGTAGTATGAATGTCTTCTGAATTCTAATAACGTCACTGATGAATTTTAAGACTTGCTCAGTGGTCCCTGGCGCTTCCCTGGAGGCTCAGATGGTAAAGAACATGCTTGCATTGCAGGAGAGCCTGGTTTGATCCCTGGGTCAGGAAGAATCCCTGAAGGAGGGGATGACTACTGGCTCCATTATTCTTGCCTTAAGAATTCCATGGAGAGAGGAGCCTGGCAAGCTACAGCCCACGGGGTCGCAAGGAATCAATCACGACTGAACAAGTACAGCACAAATATATTTAAGGGAAATTGCAAAGGCAAATTAAAGAACATATTCAGAGTTAAGTTTTACAGATCAGTCCATGTAACACACTGGTGACATAAGGGATCCGACCCTGAAGCAACCAGGCCAGTGTCAGTGCCCCCTTCTCCTCACCACGATGCTTTCATCTCCTCTCCAGTCTTCCCGCGTGATGCTAAGAGAACTAAGAACTGAAAGAGATTCCAAAAAAGTAAAGAATGTACTTTTTAAAGCAATATAAAACAGTGATACAAAGGTACACTGGTGGACACAAAACGGTGTTAAGATTTGCTTCTATACATAGGCTAGTATGCCATATCGCTAAGAAAAACCAAACAAACATGCTTGGATTTTTCAATAGAATAAGAACTTATTAGAATTTATTTTTCTAAAAGCATGGAAGGTAGGTGGAAGTGTCACTCTCCAATTATATCAGATTGAGGTCTGAAATGCCCTAAGCGTTACGATTTTAAACGATGTAGAAAAATTTTCATGTCTGATAAAATGTTAATAAGTATAAGGATAAGAAAGCAAAATTACTCCAAACCCCAAAACAAAACCAGAGAATACAAAATTGGCAAGGGAGGGCCAAGCAATGTCAAGATTCATGTATTAAAGCTATGTGCTAAAGTCTTCAGCTGACTTCCTTCTGAAATACACTGTGAGCAACTGTTTCAATAAATGACGACACGGCCGCCAGCAGCCGAGGCCTCAGAGAGCGCATGCACACACACATGCACACACACGCGCGCACACACACACACACACGCACACAGAGACACACACACACACAGATGCACACAGAGACACACCCGCCAGCAGCCGGGGCCTGAGACCCCACGGCGCTCTGTGGGGCTGCTTCTGTTCACCGTCTCCTACTCCCAGCTGGCCCCTGAGCTCCTCAAGGCAATAAACAGTTCCTCTTCTGTTTATATGATAAAAACATGGTTTATGTAAGCAAGATCCATTGGTTGGCATTGGGAAGCCTGACTAATGACTTTTGGAAAAACTATTTTTTAAAAGTGATTTTGCTTATGTATCTTGTTTTTACTCCTTGTGCCTCCAAAATCTGAAGGCTGAGTCTCTCTTCATCAGCATCACTTGTTTACTCTGTTTGGACAACAATCTTCATTTTGTAAGAACAAGAACAGAGTAAACAGAAGACAATGTAAAACAGTCAAACTAGGTAACAATCACATCTGAACGGAATTCTTTTGTAAACCTAAGTCCAATAAGTATGAAATAATTTAAAAGACAAAATATGTTAGTCTTCTAGGTATATATAGCATCAAATCTTCATGACTGATCATGAATGATCAACTGTAAAAACTGTCATGGGGAGGGTGAGAGGAGAAATAAGTTGACTATTTTATAAAATTATAAAGGTATAGATTTGATAAGTTTCTAGGGAAGCTAACATTTTTCAAACTAGAATACTCTCAGAAAAAGCACTGCAAGGAAGGAGTAAAACGTTACACCATAGGCGTCTTTAAACAGCCTAACGCAGCGCTGGCGCGGCAAGCGGCCGAGAGGAGATAACCATGTCCAAGGTCAAAGACGCCCCAGTAAGACGGCAGGGGCTGAGAGATGGTATCATAGGGCAGATGGACAGAAACCACAGTCACAGACAACTAGTCAATCTGATCACACGGACCACAGCTTGTCTAACTCAATGAAACTATGAGCCATGCCCTGTAGGGCCACCCAAGACAGACGGGTCATGGTCTCACAGAATGTGGTCCACGGAGAAGAGAATGGCAAACCACTTCAGTATTCCTGCCTGAGAACCCTATGAACACTATGAAAAGGCAAAAAGATAGGATCCTGAAAGGTGAACTCCTCAGGTCGGGAAGTGCCCAACATGCTCCTGGAGGTCAGTGGAGACGTAACTCGAGAAAGATGAAGGGATGGAGCCAAAGCAAAAACAATACCCAGCTGTGGACGTGACTGGTGATAGAAGCTGGGTCCAGTGCTGTAAAGAGCAACATTGCACAGGAACCTGGAATGTCAGGTCCACGAATCAAGGCAAACTGGAAGTGGTCAGACAGGAGATGGCAAGAGTGAACGTCGACATTCTAGGAATCAGAGAACTAAAATGGACTGGAATGGGTGAATTTAACTCAGGTGACCATTTTAGCAGCAGCAGCAGTTTCCCTCTATGTCCATTTTAAGGAGTGTTTTTATCATAAATGCATGTTGAATTGTGTCAAAACTCTTTTCTGCAAATATTGAGATGATCGTAAGATTTTAATTCTTCAATTTGTTAATATGGTTTATCACATTGATTGATTTGTGGCTATTGAGGAATCCTTGACTCCTGGGATAAATCCCTCTTGATTAAGGTGCATGATCCTTTTAGTGTATTCCTGGATTCAGTTTGCTAGTCTTTTGCTGAAGAATTTCACATCTTTGTTCATCAGTGATATTGGCCTACGATTTTCTTTTTTGTGTGTGATATCTTTGTCTGGATTTGATATCGGGGTGATTGTGGCCTTGTACAATGAGCTTGGGAGTGTTCTTCCCCCTATACTTTTTTGGAAGTTTGAGAAGCAAGGGTCTCAGCTCTTCTGTAAGTGTTGGATAGAATACACCTGTGAAGCCACCTGGTCCTGGACTTTTGTTTGCTGGAAGACTTTTAGTCACAGTTTTAACTTTATTTCTTGTGAATGATCTGTTCATATTTCCTATTTCTTCCTGGTTCGATCTTGGAAGGTTGTACCATGCTAAGCTCATTTCCCAGTTGTCCGTTTTTTTGTTTTTGCTTTTTTTTCCTGGCATATAGTTGCTTGTAGTAATCTCTTATGAGCCTTTGCATTTCTTCAGTGACAGTTATAGCTTCTCCTTTTCCATTTTTAAATTATTAATTTGAATCCTTTCTCCTGTCTTACTTATGAATCTGGCTAAAAGTTTGTCAACTTTGTTTGTCTTCTCAAAGAACTAGCTTTTAGTTTTATTGGTCTTTGCTACTGCTTTGTTCTTTTTTATTTCACTTATTTCTGTTCCAATCTTTATGATTTCTTTCCTTCTACTAATTTTGCATCTTCTTTGTTCTTCTTTCTCTTGTTGCTTTAGGTATAAGGTTAGGCTGTTTCTTTGAGGCTTTTCTTGTTTCTTGAGGTAAGATTGTATTGCTATAAACTTCCATCCTACAACTGCATTTGTTGAACCCCACAGGTTTTGCGTCATCATGTTTTCATTGTCATTTATTTCTAGTATATTTTTAATTTCTTTGATTTCTAAAGTGACTCATTTGTTATTTAATAGCTTATTGTTTAGCTTTCATGTGTTTATGCTTTTTGCAGATTTTCTTATCCTGTAATTGACTTCTAATCTCATATCACTGTGGTCAGTAAAGATGTTTGATATGATTTTAATTTTCTTAAATTTACAGAGGCTTGATTTGTGACCAAAGATGTGACATATTGTGGACAATGCTTCATATGCACTAGAAAAAAAAGTGTATTCCGTTTTTTTCAAAATGAATATCCCGTAAATATCAATTAAGCCTACCTGGTCTAATGTGTCATTTAAGGCTTGTGTTAATTTTTGTTGTTGTTTTTCTGTCTGGACTGTTAAAGTCCTCCACTATTGTTGTGTTACTATTGATTTCTCCTTTTTGGGTGTTAGAATTTGCCTAATTATTGAGGTGCTCCTGTGTTGGGTGGATAAATATTTAAAATTGTTAAACCTTTTTGGATTGATGCCTTGATCATCATGTAGTATCCTTTCTTGTCTCTTGTAAAAGTCTTTATTTAAAAGTCATTTTGACTGACATGAGTATTGCTATACCAGCTTCCTTTTAACTTGAATTTGTACAAAATACCCTTTTCCATCTCCTCATTTTCCATCTATATGTGTCCCTAGGTCTGAAGTGGTCCTCTTGTAAGCACCATATATATTGGTCTTATTTTTGAAACCATTCAATCACTCTGTATCTTTTGGTTGGAGCACTCCTTTCTTGTCTCTTGTAAAAGTCTTTATTTAAAAGTCATTTTGACTGACATGAGTATTGCTATACCAGCTTCCTTTTAACTTGAATTTGTACAAAATACCCTTTTCCATCTCCTCATTTTCCATCTATATGTGTCCCTAGGTCTGAAGTGGTCCTCTTGTAAGCACCATATATATTGGTCTTATTTTTGAAACCATTCAATCACTCTGTATCTTTTGGTTGGAGCACTGAATCCACTAACACTCAACTTAATTGTTGATATGTATGCTTCTAGTAACATTCAGTTCAGTTCAGTTGCTCAGTTGTGTCCGACTGTTTGCGACTCCATGAATCACAGCACGCCAGGCCTCCCTGTCCATTACCAACTCCCGGAGTTCACTCAGACTCACTTCCATCGAGTCAGTGATGCCATCCAGCCATCTCATCCTTGTCGTCCCCTTCTCCTCCTGCCCCCAATCCCTCCCAGCACCAAAGTCTTTTCCAATGAGTCAACTCTTCGCATGAGGTGGCCAAAGTACTGGAGTTTCAGCTTTAACATCATTCCTTCCAAAGAAATCCCAGGGTTGATCTCCTTCGGAATGGACTGGTTGGATCTCCTCGCAGTCCAAGGGACTCTCAAGAGTCTTCTCCAACACCACTGTTCAAAAGCATCAACTCTTCGGTGCTCAGCCTTCTTCACAGTCCAACTCTCACATCCATACATGACCACAGGAAAAACCATAGCCTTGACTAGACGGACCTCAGTCGGCAAAGTAATGTCTCTGCTTTTGAATATGCTTTCTAGGTTGGTCATAGCTTTTCTTCCAAGGAGTAAGCATCTTTTAATTTCATGGCTGCAATCACCATCTGCAGTGATTTTGGAGCCCAAACAAATAAAGTCTGACACTGTTTCCACTGTTTCTCCATCTATTTTCCATGAAGTGATGGGACTGAATGCTATGATCTTCGTTTTCTGAATGTTGAGCTTTAAGCCAACTTTTTCACTCTCCTCTTTTACTTTCATCAAGAGGCTTTTTAGTTCCTCTTCACTTTTCCTTAATGTTTTTGTTTTTTAAAGTTTTTTTATGTTGACTTTTTAAAGGCATTATTGAATTTTTTACAATATTACTTATGTCTTATGTTTTGTTTTTTTGGCCATAAGTCATGTGGGATCTTGTCTCCATGACCTGAGATTGAACCTGCACACCTTGTATTGCAATATGATGTCTTAACCACTGAACCACTAGGAGAGTCCCTTGGGTTTGTTTTTAATAGGTCATCAGTCTTTTTTTTTTTTCTCTTGTGTTTCCCACATAGAGAATTTCCTTTATTTGTTTTAAAGTTGATTTGGTGATGCTAAATTCTCTTAGCTTTTGTTTGTCTGTAAGCTTTGATCTCTCCATTAAATCTGAATGAGATCCTAGCTGAGTAATTTTGCTTGTAGGTTTTTGCCTTTCATTGCTTTAGATATATCTTGCCACTTCCCTTTTGGCCTGCCCAGCTGCTGGTGAAATATCAACGATAACCTTGTGGGGAGGAATTTCCCGGGTAGCTCAGCTGCTAAAGAATCCACCTGCAGTGCAGGACACCCCAGTTTGATTCCCTGGATTGGAAAGTTCCACTGGAGAAGGAATAGGCCACCCACTTCAGTATTCTTGGGCTTCCCTGGTGGCTCAGACAGTAAAGAATCCACCTGCAATATGGAAGAACTAGGTTCGATCCCTAGGTTGGGAATATCCCCTGGAGGAGGGCATGGCAACCCACCCCAGTATTCTTGCCTGGGGAATCCCCATGGACAGAGGAGCCTGGCAGGCTACAGTCCATAGGGTTCCAAAGAGTTGGACATGACTGAGTGACTAAGCCCAGCACAACACAACCTTTTGGGGATTCCCTACTCATTATTTGTTACTTTTCTCTTGCTGCTTTTAATTTTTTCTTTGTATTTAATTTTTGTTAACTTATTAATATGTGTCTCAGTATATTTTTCCTTGGGTTTATTCTGTATGAAACTGCACTTCCTGGACTTGGATGACTATTTCCTTTCCTACGTTAGGTAAATTTTTGACTATAGTCTCATCAAATATTTTCTCAGACTCTTTCTTTTTCTTCTGGGACACCACCTATAATTAAAATGTTGATTTTTTTAACGTTGTCCCAAAGTCTCAAACTTGCCTCATTTCTTTTCATTCTTTTTTCCTTATCTTGTTCCACAGCAGTTATTTCCACCGTTCTATCTTCTAGCTTATTCATTCTTCTGCTTTAGTTATCCTACTATTTATTTCTTCTAGTTAATTTTTCATTTCAGTTACTGTGGTGTTCATCACTATTTGTCTGTTCTTTAGGCCTCCTAGATCCTTGTTAATTATTTATTGTATCCTCTCACCATGCCTCCATGCTATTTCTGAAATCTTTGATCATCTTTGCTATCTTTACTCTGAATTCTTTTCCAGGTAGATTGCCTGTTTCCTTTTTATTTGAGCTCCTGAATTTTTACCTTGTTCCTTTACCTGCAACATATTTTTCTGTCATTTCATTTTTTCCTATTTATTGTGTTTTTGATCTCCTTTCTGCGGACTATAAGATCATAGTTCCTTTTGCTGTTGGTCTCTGCCCCCTAGTGGATGAGGTTGGTAAAGAGATTATGCAGGCTTCCTCGTGGTGCCTATGCTCTGACAGGTGAAGCTGCCCTGTCCCTCAAAATAACTAAGATCATGGCATCTGACCCATTACTCAATGGCAAATAGAAGAGGAAAAGGTGGAAGAAGTGACAGATTTCCTCTTCTTTGGCTCTAAAATGACTGCAGATGGTGACTGCACCCATGAAATCAGATGACAATTCCTTCTTGACAGGAAAGTTACAATAAACCTAGACAGTGTATTGAAAAGCAGAGACATTACTCTGTTGACAAATATTATTAAAATCAAGGCTCTGGTCTTCCCAGTGGTCATGCATGCTTCTGAGAGCTGGACCATAAAGAAGGCAGAGCACCATAGAATTGTCACCTTCAAACTATGGTGCTGGAGAAGACTTCTGAGAGTCCCTTGGGTAGTAAGGAGATCAAACCAGTCAATTTTAAAGGAAATCAACACTGAATACTCACTGGAAGGACTGATGCTGAAACTGAAGCTCCAGTATTTTGGTCACCTGATGTGAATGGCAGAATCATTTGAAAAGACCTGGATGCTGAGAAAGCTTGAGAACATAAGAGTGTGTCAAAGCATGAGACAGCTGGATGGCATCACAAATACAATGGACATGAACTTGGGCAAACTTCGGGAGATGGTAAGGGAAAAGGAGGCCTGGTGTGCTGCAGTCCACTCTTTGCTGCAACACAAAGAGTGGGACACAACTGGATGACTGAACAACAAGAGCAACAATATATCTAAAATGACAGAGCCTGGGTGTTGAGTCCATGTTCAGTCCCATCCCTGGCTACCTAATATTAGCTATTTAGCTAATACATTTTCTCTTAGATAATTTTCAATTTATTGTTGAGTCTGTCTAATTTGGACCTCAGTTCCATTCAGTTCAGTTGCTCAGTTATGTATGACTCTGTGAGCCCATGGACTGCAGCACGCCTGGCTTCCTTGTCCATCACCAACTCCTAGAGTTTACTCAAACTCATGTCCATTGAGTTGGTGATGCAATCCAACCACCTCATCCTCTGTCATCCCCTTCTCCTCCCACCTTCAATCTTTCCCTGCATTAGGGTCTTTTAAAATGGGTGAAAATGTATCTTTTCATCATGGTCTTTCCCAGAATCAGGGTCTTTTCATCAGGGTCTCTTTGCATCAGCTAGCCAAAGGATTAGACTTTCAGCTTCAACACCAGTCCTTCCAATGAACATTCAAGACATTTCCTTTAAGATGGACCGGTTAGATCTCCTTGCAGTCCAAGGGACTCTCAAGAGTCTTCTCAAACACCACAGTTCAAAAGCATCAATTCTTCGGCACTCAGCTTTCTTTATAATCCAACTCTCACATCCATACATGACTACTGGAAAAACCATGGCCTTGACTAGATGGACCTTTGTTGACAAAGTAATGTTTCTGCTTTTTAATATGCTGTCTAGGTTGGTCATAAATTTCCTTCCAAGAAGTATGCGTCTTTTTATTTCATGACTGCAGTCACCATCTGCAGTGAAATTTGGACCTCACCCATCAATAAAGTTATTAAATTGTTATTACTTGATGATTTACTACAGCTAAAACAGTTTGCCTTTCACACACATCAGGCAATACATTAACATAACTCAGGAATGAGCATTAAAATTTGCAGTGGTTCTAAAAGTCTTTAATTATAAACAATGTGAAATTTCATTTTTAACTCATTTTGAAAAGTGGAGAAAGCATTGCATTCATTGTGTATGCATTACACTAAATCCCATGAAATACTCCATTGATTTTATTATCCTTGTCATTAGCAGCTAAATGTTTGTATTATTCTGCTCCCTGATAGACAGAAAACTTGTTAAGACATTATTTTCTATGTCTTTGCTCTGCCTCAAGATTTGCTGCCCCTTACCTATGTCTAGGTTTTAGTGGACATATTCCTTATTTATGACATTTTACCCTTGAAGGTTCTCAAAGCGGAGTCCCTGGGCCCTGTAGGTTGCTTTTCCCAAGAATACAGCTGCATACATAGGGTCATTTTATCGAATCCAAATGATAAAATTAATATGCCCCAGGATAAATGCAGATCAACCAGGCTTGCCTGCTACATGTATCTCTTACTAAAGGTGTAATTTGGAAAAACAAAATATTTTACCTCTTTGATCTTCAGTTCTTTTACTGCAATATCTACCTTTTAGTATTGTTTGGGGATCAAATGAGGAATATCTAATATCTACTATTTGCCAGAATTTTTTCTAAATGCTTTATTTGCTAGTTCACTTAATCTTTGCCAAAACCTTGTGAGACTGAAGCAATTATCCTTCCCATTGTACAGACGAGGCAAGAGCATGTAGATTCATTTTTCCTAGCTACACCACTAGAAAGTGGCAACACAGGGTTTGAACCCAGGCAGTGGGACTCTTGGAATATTGACCTCTCATGTAGTCGCATGGTAGAGTGCCCATGGAATCCCCATGCCTTCCCAGTCCTGCTGCCAACTGGGATTGGTATGGGAGGTATGCAAGTAGTGCTTCTTTTCACTACACATCTCCCAGATTTTTCAGGAGCCAAGCCACAGACTTGTCTTTGTTTTCTAGGTGTGTTTTGTCCTGAAGAGCTGAGTATGTACTCATTCATGCCACCATAATGCAACTTTCTCTATATTAAGATGAATTAAGCAAATAGAAACCAATGACAGTAAAGAGAGCAACCATTAATATTAATATTCAGGATAAAATCACAGAGTCTAAATCTGATAGAAATAATTACTGGAAATTCACTTTTAAGATGAATTAAAGACATGTTTTAGATACCATAGCACTTTCCAGGTCATAAACATGCTTTCCTCATATTTCACCAGCAGGATGGCTCTATCAGAAGGCATTAACAGCTCCATTATAGCTGAAAAAATTTGAGGTCCCTGAAGGGTACAGAGTTTGACAGATAAGACAGGTTAGCAATGGAAAAACTTGGATTTGAAATCTGGATTCTTCTTATAATTAACTAGAGGTATCTTCAATCACCTCAGAAACAGTGAAAACAGTGTCAGACTTTATTTTTTTGGGCTCCAAAATCACTGCAGATGGTGACTGCAGCCATGAAATTAAAAGACACTTACTCCTTGGAAGAAAAGTTATGACCAACCTAGATAGCATATTCAAAAGGAGAGACATTACTTTGCCGACTAAGGTCCATCTAGTCAAGGCTATGGCTTTTCCAGTAGTCATGTATGGATGTGAGAGTTGGACTGTGAAGAAGGCTGAGCGCCGAAGAATTGATGCTTTTGAAC
>SJYX01002675.1:31530-123570 GCA_006410675.1 Oreotragus oreotragus | reverse complement strand
GAGCTGACATTCCAGGTTCCTATGCAATATTGCTCTTTACAGCATTGATTCTTGTTTCTATCACCAGTCACATCCACAACTGGGTACTGTTTTTGCTTTGGCCCCATCCCTTCATTCTTTCTGGAGTTACTTCTCCACTGATCTCCAGTAGCATATTGGGCACCTACTGGCTTGGGGAGTTCCTCTTTTGGTATCCTATCATTTTGCCTCTTCATACTGTTCATGGGGTTCTCAAGGCAAGAATACTGAAGTGGCTTGCCATTCCCTTCTCCAGTGGACCAGTTCTGTCAGACCTCTCCACCATGACCCGCCCGTCTTGGGTTGTCCCGCAGGCATGGCTTGGTTTCACTGAGTTAGACAAGGCTGTGGTCCTAGTATGATTAGATTGACTAGTTTTCTGTGAGTATGCCTTCTGATGCCCTCTTGCAACACCTACCATCTTACTTGGGTTTCTCTTACCTTGGGCGTGGGGTATCTCTTCACGGCTGCTCCATAGCACAGCCGCTGCTCCTTACCTTGGACGAGGGGTATCTCCTCACCACCACCGTTCCTGACCTTCAACGTGGGACAGCTCCTCTACCCTCCTGCACCTGCGCAGCCACCGCTCCTCGGGTTGCTCCTCCCGGCCACCAGCCCTGGCCTTGGGCTTGGGGTGGCTCCTTAGGGTCACCGCCCCTGACCTCAGACGCGAGGTGTCTCCTCCCGGCCGCCCGTGATCTCGGACGCGGGGTGTCTCCTCCCGGCTGCCACTGGCCTTGGACGCGGGATAGCTCCTCCCGGCCGCCACTGGCCTTGGACGCGGGATAGCTCCTCCCGGCCGCCCCTGGCCTCGAACACGGGGTGTCTCCTCCCGGCCGCCCCTGGCCTCGGACGCGGGGTGTCTCCTCCCGGCCGCCACTGGCCTCGGACGCAAGGTAACGCCTCCCAGCCGCCGCCCTGACCTCGGACACAGGGTAGCTCCTCTTGGCCGTTCCTGAATGGTAATTTTCGATATAACCTCTCAATGGGCATTATGGAGCCATTAAAAACAAGGTTTATGGAGCCTTTATCATAAACACATAGGGAAATGTTTATGTTACCATGTTAAATGACACCGTAGGATATAAAATTGTATATAGAACACTACTTTAACTACATAAAAGTTCACATAAACCAGGAAGAAATGCTCTAAAACTTTATACAGTTCCCTGTAGATTGGTTGGGTTATGAATGGGTTTATCTTTTAAAAAATAATTTATTTTGAAATAATTTCAGGCTTACAGAAAATCTGTAAGAAAAATAAAAACTGTCATATTCCTTTTACTCAGGTTTCCCAATGTCACCATTTTTCTACATTTGCTTCATTGTGTGCATGTGTGCACACAATCTTTTTTTTTGCGGGGGGCGCCACTGCACAGCTTGTGGGATATTAGTCCCCCAACCAGGAACTGAACCCAGACTCTCGGCAGTGAAAGCACAGAGTCCTAACCACTGGACCACCAGGGAATTCCCCACACAGTGCTTCTTTACATACATACAGTATCTACAATGCTTAGTCTTTCTCTGAACCACTTGAATATCCTAAAAACAAGAATACTCTCCAACATAACCTTCCCAATTGAGAAATCAACACTGGCACAGCACCACCCTCTAACCTTTGCCCCAGTCACCCTTCACCAGCTATCCCGCTGTCTCTTTTTCCTTCCTGGTCCAGGATCCAATCTAGGAAGACACTTTGCCTTTAGTTGTCATGTCTCTCCATTCTCCTCAAACTGCAACATTTCCTCTCTTTTTCCCCATCTTTCATGTCTTTCTTTGACAGCTGTTTTTTTGTTTGTTTTCTAAAGAGTGTAGATCTTTCATTTTATAGGGTATCCCCAACTTGAGGCTGACTGTTGTTTCCTCTCAATGAGACTTAGGCCATGCCTTCTTGGCAGGAATAGAACAGAAACGAGGCTGTATCACCTAAGGAGGCCCATGACCCCAGCCTATCGGGCCCTGGTTCCTTTTGAACACCTGCTCAGATTGGTGTCTGCCAGGTTTTTCCCTTTGTAGCTGGGAAATATTTTCTGGAGATACATTCCAGCATCACACTCAAACTATTCTTCACACATTCACCTGCCGGTCTTAGCATTGTTGACAAGTCCAGCCTGAATCAACCATCACTGTTGTTGTTCAGTTGCTAAGTTGTATCTGACTCTTTGCTGCCCATGGACTGTAGCATGCCAGGCTCCTCTGTTTTCCACTATCACTGTGATGGGTGCCTAATGTGGATTTTTCCTATTCCCATCAGTAATTGACAATCTCTTATAAGAAAGAGCTGACCTTTCTCTCCTATTAATTTATTCACTTAACTATATCCATATGGTCAGGACGTCCCTGGTGGTCCGGTAGTTAAGAAACTGCTTGCCAGTGCAGGGAACACAAGTTCGATCCCTGGTCTGGGAAGATTCCACATGCCGTGGGGCAACTAAGCCTGTGTACCACAACTACTGACAGTAGTTGCACAGTAGGAAAGGCCACTGCAATGAGAAGCCCGCACACTGCAACTAGAGAAAGCCCGTGTGCAGCAATGAAGACCCAGCACAGCCAAAAATACGGAAGAAGGTAAGTAAAACTTTTATCAAATAAGAAAGAAACCAAGATCTGGGAGCTTGGTGTGTTCACCACACCTAGAATGTTATTGCTTCTAGGTCCTCTACAAATTATTTAATAGGAAATTCATGCACATATGTAAGTATATGTACAAACAACTATCACTGTGTGTATGTAAGTTTGCATGTATATATACATATACACACAGACACACACACAGAGGCTTCCCAGCAGCTCAGTGGTAAAGAATCTACCTTCAGTTCAGGAGCTCCACGAGATGCGGGTTCAATCCCTGGGTTGGGAAGATCCTCTGGAGGAGGGCATGGCAACTCATTCCAGTATTCTTGCCTGGAAAATCCCACGCACAGAGGAGTGTGGAGGGCTACGGTCCATAAGGTCACAAAGAGTTGGACACGACTGAAGCGCCTTAGCACACATACATACACACGGAATTCATAAGTGTTAATGTGTGTATAAATATGTATATGTCAATGAGGTTATTCCTATGCAGCCCTTTCAGGGTTCTTTCTAGACATCCCCCTTTCCATGTTTGCATATCACTTCTCTAATTGTGAGACGCTTGACTGCGATTAGCCTCGATTTATTCATTTATTTGCTCAATGTAACCAGTCTCTCAGCCACACCAGCTGCCTTCTCTGCCCAATGCCCCTGCACGTACCCCACCTCCTCAGCCACTGGGCACACCAACACCTCTGCAAAGCCCTCCACACACCCCATTTCTTCAAACACCAGGCATGCCTATACTTATGAAAAATATTGGTTTATGTATTATCAAGTCCCACCTTTTTTCTTTTTAATTGATGTTATAATGTGAACGCCACTTGCATCCCCAGATGCTATTAAGTGAATGGAGCTCGAATCGTTAGAACAATGCACCCCCATAGGCCTCCTTTTCTCCACCACCCGCACTCCCTCTGTACCTCCCCTGACCCTAGGCAGCAATTCCCAGGGATGTGACCCTTCTAAGGGCCTCTCTGCCTCTTGAGAGCCAACCAGCCCCCTTGCAGGGATCCTGAGGCCTTTCACAGCTCACCCTTCCTGGGTCCTTCTCCGTCAATCTGGAGGGTGATCCCCACTACCCACTCCGCTTTCTCATCCTCACAGACCCAGCACTGAAGAAACCAAAGCATATCAAACCCAGAGGAGTGTGGGAGAAAGCATAAAGGACACACAGGTCTGCCTTGACAAAAGGGGCTCTTCCTTAGACAGCTTGAAAGTCAAAGTGTTGCTTATGAATGAGCTGGAAGCTTCAGAAAGATGGCAGCAGCAAAAGCAAGAAATGGAAGGTTCTGGAATCAGAATCTAAGGGCAGGGGTAGGCACATTGGGCTACTGTACACAGAATAGCCAGAGGAGGCCCTAATTCCCCAACAAGCTACCCTGCAAGCAGAAGTCACCCTCCAGGCAGGACCTGCCTCCCCCACACACACCAGGGCAGGACCACAGGGGTCCTCCAGTCCTCCGGATATACTGGGCCCCGGTCCACTGTTCCTGGCCAGACTGAGAGCACACATGCAGTGCAAGACCATCATCCTCTGTTCAGGAAGCCCTAAAGGCAGATCCAGCCCCAGCTCCCACAGGGTCTCCCAGCCACCCTCAGCCAGGAAGGGAAGTCAGAGTCTCCCGAGTCTCCTGCATTGGTTGGCAGATTCTTAATCACCACATCACCTGGGAAGCCCCTACATGGAATATTACTCAGTCATAAAAAAGAATGAAATAATGCCATCTGCAGCAGATTATCATATGTGAAGTCAGAAAGAGAAAGGAAAATACCATACGGTATCACTTATGTACGGAATCTAAAATATGACACAAATCAACACATCTACAAAAGACTCACAGATATAGACAAGAGACTTGTGGTTGCCAAGGGAGGAGGTGGGGTAGAGGAGGGAAAAATTGGGAACTTGGAATTAGCAGATGCAAACTAGTATACACGGAATGGATAAACAAGGTCCTATTGTATAGCACAGAGAACTATAGTCTATTTCCTGGGATAAACCATAATGGAAAGGAATATGAAAAAGAATATATCCATGTGCCTGAGTCACTTGGTTGTACAGAATAAATTGGCACTGAAGCATGAGTTTGGGTCTCAAGCCTGCCAGCTTTCTCAGGGAATCGACACCACTAGCTCTCTCTGACCTTCAGACTCAGAGGGAACAACACCCTGAGCTCTCCTGGGTTCTTAATCTCACTGACTCATCTGAAGATCTTAGGACTGTCAGCCTCCATAATCACATAAGCCAGCTCTTTGTAATGAATCACTTTATCTGCACACACACACACCCTATTGCTTCTATTTTTCTGGAAAACCCTGACTAGTACAGTGGCCCAGAGAGAGTCGGTGACTTGACCCAAGCTCCTCAGCATTGCAGAGGAAGACACGGCGCCCAGCTTCCAAGCACAGCCTCCTCCTACTCCCCCCTCACCCCAGTTCACAAGGACTGGGACCCTCGCTACAGAACAACAGCCCCTAGCGGCTTCAGCCAAGGTGGGTCCCGCCCAGACAGACTGGACATCCACTCAGGAGGCCAGGATGGAGCGTGCATGTGCCGTCACAAAGACCTGGGTTGAAAATCCAGCTCCTCTGCATACTAGCTCTGTGGCCTCAGCACTTTGCCACACCTCTCCAAGCCTCAGTGAGCACCTCTGTAAAATGGGAATCCTATCACCACAAAGCTGTTGGAGGATTAAACAAGACACTGGTAGTCCAGTAAACAGCACAGGGCCTAGTCCATCAGTGAATCCCGGGGGTGTTCTTTCTCTCCCCTACTCTGTTGTTATTTAGCCACTAAGTCGTGTCTGACTCTTGTGCGACCCCGTGGACTGTAGCCTGCCAGGCTCCTCTTTTCATGGGATTTCCCAGGCAAGAATACTGGAGTGGGTTGCGATTTCCTTCTCAAGGGAATCTTTCCAACCCAGAGATCAAACCCAGATCTCTTGCATTGCAGGCAGATTCCTTGCCACTGAGCCATATCGGAAGCTCCTACTCTGTTAATTCTCCCTTAATCTCACCAGGTGATTGAGAACCATTGACCTGGAGCAGTGGTGAAAATCTATTAAGTCCATTAAAGTCACCTGAAAAGGCTCTGAAACATACCAAGGTCAAGTCTGCACTGCTCTAGCGCCTCTAGTTTTTAACCCTGTATCCCCCAAGGAGGATACTCAAGTGCAGTCAGGGTGAGAACGTCTATGCAATCAGCAGAATTTCTCACCCTTTATGCTCCCAGAAAACTAAGCTGGAAGGACTCATAAGGGGACCTGGGGCTGGGCATGGGGCCAGTCAAAGGCAGCTCCCTATCCCTTCATGGCCTGATCTCTCTGTCCTGTGACTGCCAAGGCAAAACTCTCCTCCTCTACGTCCCTGGAGGGGCTGAGCCTCATGACCTGGGTGGCACTCCTAGTGGAGATATTGAACAGCAAACCTGCCTGATGCCTCCCAGGTTCAGTTCCTTCATCTGCAGGGTGGGGAAGCATAAACTCACAGGAGAAAAACCCCAGCACAGCTCCCAGCTCCAGGACCACGTCTAAAGTTCAAGGCTTTCCATCACCCAGCCGCCTCCCACATCTCCAGTCTCCTGCCTTCCCACCTGCACACATGCTACCCACTCTGCCTGGAATGTGCTCACCTTTGCTGCCTGAAAACTCCTACTCATACTTCAAAGCCCTACTCAACTGTCATCCCCCACCTGGCAGACTCCTGTAAATCAGGGTTCTCAGAGACCACAAAAGCCCAATTCAAGCTTCATGATGCAGAAAAGTGATGTCTTTGGCTTTCCCACCTGGTATCCAGTCATTCCTCTCCTGCTCTTGATGCCAGCTTCTTCCTTGTCTTCATTCTCCAGCGGGCTCACTCCATGTGGTGACCAGGTGGCCATCAGTGTCTCCAGCCTCACAGCCCACCATTGAGCAGCCCAAGCAACATGGGAGCGTCCCTGACCCAGTAGTAGTTCCAGGCCAAGGCCCGAGGTTGCTTTCACTGGCCTGGCTTGGGTCCCCTACTTCTCTCGGAACCCAGTCATTAGTATCAGAAATGTGCTGATGGGCCGAACAGGCTGGAGGTGGCGTGTGCTCAGCCTCGGAGCCCGAGGATGAGTTGAGCCCACCTCCAACCAAATGCAGGGAGAGCAGGAGCTGTGATTCCTAGTGGGATTCTGGGAGCAAATTCCAGGTGGAGGAACAGGAACTCGGAAACTTGGTAAAATCAGCCTGCAGCCTCCGGCCTGCCAGAGTCAGGAGCCCTCCTCTCCACTCTGGAAGGCTCCGAGTGCCCCCACATCTCAGAGCACAGCAGTCACTGCACAGACTTGGCTTTGCAACTGTGGCTGCAGAACGGAGCTCTGTGAGGCAGAAGCGGCACCCTAGGCACGTCTAAAGCAACCAGCGAGACGGCCAATCTCTGACAGCTGAGCAGGTTTCGCCTTGACGGGGGAATTAAGCTCTCTGGGGCCAGGCAGACTCTGTATAGAGAACACCTGTGAAAGGTGGACACTCTGGATGGTGGGAAGGAAGTCAGGCAGGAGAGAGAGCAAAATGGCCCCTTTGGATAAAATCAGGAATTTGGCAGCCCGGTAAGGAGCTGGTGGGAAGGCCTGAGATGGAGGGGAGGAGAGAAAGCTGGGGAACACCTCGGGAGGCAGACTCGAGGCCAAGAGGCAGCCAGTGTCTCCCAGAGGCTGGAAGAAGACAGAGCGTTAAGAGTTAAGGCTGGGCTGGGCGGGCCATCCCCCTTCTGACTCCTTCAGGTTTTCAGTGAAAGTAAAAGTTGCTCAGTCATATCCGACTCGTTGGGACCCCATGGAATTCTCCAGGCAATACTGGAGTGGGTAGCCTTTCCCTTCTCCAAGGGATCTTTCTGACCCAGGAATCAAACCAGGGTCTCCTGCACTGCAGGTGGATTCTTTACCAACTGAGCTAGGTTTTCAGTAATCATCTGCTAATACCCCACAGCCTGTGCTGGCAGCTGATAAATCAAGGGAAAATTCCAGATTCTTTGGTAGACTCCATACAGGGCAGAGAAAAGAAACCAGGTCTTGGAGGAGAGGTGTAGCAAAAGCAAGACTTCCATGGAAATGTTCTAAATGCCACTGAATTACACAATTTAAAATAGTTAGAATGGTAAGTTTTATGTGTATTTTGTCACAATCTCTTTTAAAAAATTTTTTAATTGAAGGAAAAATCACAATGTTGTGATCGTTTTACACGACTCAGTGACTTCACTTTCACTTCTCACTTTCATGCATTGGAGAAGGAAATGGCAACCCACTCCAGTGTTCTTGCCTGGAGAATCCCAGGGACGGCGGAGCCTGGTGGTCTGCCCTCTATGGGGTCGCACAGAGTCGGACACGACTGAAGTGACTTAGCAGCAGCAGTAGCAGCAACTACACAAATCAGTCAGAATTGTATAATTATATCACCTCCCTGATATAATTTCAAATAAGAACTGACTCATTTGAAAACACCCTGATGTTGGGAAAGACTGAAGGTGGGAGGAGAAGGGGACGACATAGGATGAGACGGTTGGATGGCTTCACCGACTCAATGGACATGAGTTTGAGTAAACTCCGGGAGTTGGTGATGGACAGGGAGGCCTGGCCTGCTGCAGTCCATGGGCTCACAAAGAGTCAGACATGACTGAACAACTGAACTGAATCACCTTCTTGAACCTCCCTCCCAAACCTCCCTCCCCTCCCCAATCCCACCCCTTTAGATCATCACAGTCTTTTTTAAAAATGGCAATGATCTATATCAGTGATACCTAACCTTTTTGGCACCAAGGACTGGTTTCATGGGAGACGATTTTTCCATGGACCTGGAAGAGGGGGTGGTTTGGGGATGATTCAAGTGTATTACATTTACTGTGCACTTTACGTCTATCATCATAACATCAGCTCCACCTCAGATCATCAGGCATTAGATCCCAGAAGCTGGGAGGCCCCTGCCTACATGGTCGGGGGCAGGGAGATGGAGCAGAGGAGAATTCAGTACACAGAGGGAACCAAAGCTAGACATAGCACGTGGACGCAGTGTGGGGAAGGAGAGGGTGGGACAAACAGCAAGATTAGGATTGCCATATATACACTACCATGTGTAAAACAGGTATCTAGTGGGAAGCTGCTGTATAGCACAGGGAGCCCAGCTCTGTGCTCTGTCCTGACCTAGAGGGGTGGGATGGGAGGAGGGTGGGAAGGAGGCCCAAGAGGGAGAGGAAATGTGCATACACACATATATATAGCTAATTCACTTCAATGTACAGCAGAAACTAACACAACATTGTAAAGCAATAAAATAAAAAACAAAAAAGCAAGAGGTCCCAGAAGAGAAACCTGGACAGGGGACGGGGGCTTCAGTCAATCCACCACCACGCACACACTTGACTTGGAACCAGCTTTCTTAACTGTTAAGGAGAAGGGCGCTGTCATGGCTCAAACACAGGCATTGTTTGGCTGTCACATGGTTCCATTCCACTAGCTTTGAGCTGATGGTAAACCTAATGCCGTATCTTATTGATTCCAAGATGCCCACCTTTCCAGTTTCACAACCCTGAAATTGGAGTACACCTTACAATCAGCAGTACAGACAGCTGGCGGCGTTCTTTCTTTGTCAACACCTGAAATGGCAACGCTTCTTACCATCATCATCAGATCTCGGGTTCTGCGGAATCCCGTCAAGAAGGAGAACAGGAGCCACGTGGTCTGCTTTCTCTGTGGTCTGTTTCAGGGAAGGGAACTTGGACAGGCCTGCATCCTCACAGAGCACAGGAGCACGCTGACTGTAATACTAGGGGCATCACCTCCATCAGCCTGCCGTCCCACCACTTCTATTTTATTAAGTCTGACCCCGGCCTACACAGCTGGGAAAGACGTGTCTCAGAAACGGAAATGAGTTTCTCAGATGTGCGCTGTTTGCAGAGGAAGTGAAATGTGGTGCAAACAGCGTGGTGTTTATTCCGTGAGCCCTGCATCCTGCAATTAGGAGGTGCCCGTGACCCTCGGAGGGCCACACCAGACTCAAGGCCCCTCCAGGGCTGGGACATGATGTCTTTGTGTGTGGGGGGTGGGGACAGTTAGCAATCACCTTGGAAATGCTCTGCCCTCCCTGTAAGGAAGTGCTGTTTTACCTTAAGGTCAGCAAACCCAGGCTCCTTCCCCAGGCGCCCTGGGGCTCCCTCCCTGTCAACCCTCCGCCTGCCAGTGAACCCTCGGGCCCAGCCTCTCTTATTCTGGCCACACACCTGAGACCCCACTGGGAGGAAAACAACCGGGATCTCATCAAGGCCCAGGGGGCTCCCTCCCTGTCAACCCTCCGCCTGCCAGTGAACCCTCGGGCCCAGCCTCTCTTATTCTGGCCACACACCTGAGACCCCACCGGGAGGAAAACAACCGGGATCTCATCAAGGCCCAGGAGACTACAGCTGAGCCCAGCCCTTGGCAGCAGGCAACGTGGTGTGGCTTAAGTACCAGGGATATACGTCCCCTCCCCCTTCCCTTCTCATCCCACCCCTCTAGGTTGTCACATGTTGATGTATGGCAAAAACCATCACAATATTGTAAAGCAATTATCCACTAACTGAAAAAAATTAAATATATTTATATATATATAAAGAATCAGAGATAGAGTAGCCTAATAAAAGATCTGGGTGTCCTACAACTTGATTTGCTAAATCTGGCAACCTTAATGAAGTGAAAAAGTAAAAGTGTTAGTTGTTCAATGGTATCCTACTCTTTGGGACCCCTTGGACTGTAGCCCACCAGGCTCCTCTGTCCATGGGATTCTCCAGGCAAGAATACTGGAGTGGGTAACTATTCCCTTCTCCAGGGGATCTTCCCAATCCAGGGATCAAACCAGGTCTCCTGCATCGCAGGCAGATTCTTCACTGTCTGAGCCACCGGGAAAGTACAGGGGGAACACAAAAGCCATGAATCTCTGGAACCCTGTGGCCAGCACAGAGGCTCCAGGTGAGGGAGGCAGTTTTTCTCCAGCTCCTTCACACATCTGTCCCATTTGCCTTTCTGCTCTGAGCCTCAAAAGCTGCTCTTTCAAACCTGAGGATTCAGCTGTGAGCCTGGCAGGGCCTAGTTCAAGGGCACATGGGTTGGCAGAACAATGGCCCTGAAAGACAATCAGGTCCTGACCCCCAGCACCTGTGAATGTTACCTTCTATGGCTTAAGGCAGGGGTCCACACCTCCAGATCTCATACCTGATGATCTGAGGTGCAGCAGGGAATATTATATTCCCTGATGCTGGGAAAGACTGAGGGCAAGAGGAGAAGTGGCGACAGAGGATGAGATGGTTGGATAGCATCACTGACTCAATGGACATGAGCTTGCACAAACTCAGGGAGATGGTGAATGACAGGGAAACCTGGCATGCTGCAGTCCATGGGTTGTAAGAGTCGGACATAGCAACTGAACAACAACAAAACATATATATATTTACATAATATAAAATATATTTAATTGTATAATATAAAATATATACTATGATGTAATAATAATAGAAATAAAGTACACAATAAATGTAATGTGCTTGAATCATCTCAAAACCACGCCCCCATCCCTGGGCCCACAGAAAAATTGTCTTCCATGAAACTGGTCCCTGGGGCCAAAAAGGTTGGGGACCACTGGCATAAGAGACTTTGCAGATGTGATTAAGAATTTTGAGATCATCATTATCCAGCATGGACTCCAAATGCAGTCCTCATATAAGAGAGCAGCAAAGACTTGACGACAGAGGAAGTAGGAGGTGTGACCACAACAGAAGCAAGAAATTGGAGTGATGAGAGGAAGGGGTCACAAACCGAGGCATGCAAGAGGCTTCCACAGGCTAGAGGCAGCAAGGAAACCCACCCTCCCCTAAAGTCTCAGGAGAAAGGGAGAAACCAGTTGAATCTAGCTCAGTGAGACCATTTCAGACTTCTGGGCTCCAGAACTGTGAGAAGGTTAATTGGTATTGTTTTAAGCCACTTAGTGTAATTTGTCACCAGCTCCACAGGGCTCATGCTCAGAAGGGCCCCACGCTTGGTTTAATGCTCTGCTGGTGCAGTCCTGAAATTCTAATTTTTGAACAAGGGGCCCCGCATTTTCATTTTGCACCAGGCCCCACAGTAGCTGGTCCTAGGGCCTGGTACACCTGCAGCTTCCACCCTTACCCCCTGCTAAACCCAACACACCACCTGGACTCCAGAATGGGGCAGAACAGCCTTATTTTCATATCAAAGCAATCAGACACATTATAGGAGAGCATGAGAAAGTCACACAAATTTAAAAGGTAAAATGAGAGACTCTCAATCTTTTTAACGTCAGGAAGTTTGCACACGAGTATGTGTGTGCACTAAGTTGCTTCAGTTGTGTCTGACTCTTTGCAACCCTATAGACTGTAGCCTGCCAGACTCCTCTGTCCATGGGATTCTCCAGGCAAGAATACTGGAGTGGGTTGCCATGCCCTCCTCCAGGGGATCTTCCCAATCCAAGGATCAAACCCATGTCTCCTGTGGCTTCTGCATTACGGGCGGATTCTTTACCACTGAGGCACTGGGGAAGTCCATCGGGAAGGTTACTCCTTGCCAAATGNCCATGGGATTCTCCAGGCAAGAATACTGGAGTGGGTTGCCATGCCCTCCTCCAGGGGATCTTCCCAATCCAAGGATCAAACCCATGTCTCCTGTGGCTTCTGCATTACGGGCGGATTCTTTACCACTGAGGCACTGGGGAAGTCCATCGGGAAGGTTACTCCTTGCCAAATGCTCAGGCCCTCAAGGGTTAAGTGGCTGTCAGGGATGGCCACCCCGGAGCAGCCCCAGTATTTCTCTCTTAACTCAGTGCACTCTACAAAGCCACCACCTCCAGAAGTTTCTGAGCACTGATCACAGAGGGTTAGAGATCCGTTTCTCAGCCTACCCTCTCAAAACCTCCCTGGGCTCTCCAGCCTCCCTCACCGCTCCTGACCCTAATATGCACAGAGCTGTGGGCATACGTGGGGCACAGACTCTGTCTGGGACTTATTAGTCAGCAGTTCCAGTCTGAGCTCCAGGGTCAAAGTCCTAGTTTGTCCAGCTGGTATTGGAATAAGATTGCATGGGCTTTGAAGTCAGATAGTTGAGGGTTCAAATTTTGACCCCACCAAGGACCAGGAATGATTTTTGCAGTCATTTAACTACCACCAAAGCACCTGCTATATGTCAAGAGCTATTCTAGATACTGGTGATACAATGAAATGCTGGATTGTATGTTTTCAATTTGGCATAATTGTCATCTCCTTCTGTAGTCTGCTCTACAAAGGGAAAGACAAGAACCATGTTTCCCAGAATCTCCTCCCCTGTATATTTCTGGGTTTGAAGCTGTCAATGAGACAGATTCAAAGTGGTGGATGTGAAGCTTGTAGCAACTTCCAGGTGTTAGTCACTCAGTCCTTTCCAATTCTCTGGGACCCCAGGGACTTTAGCCCATCAGGCTCCTCTGTGCATGGAATTCTCCAAGTAAGAACACTGGAGTGGGTTGCCATTCCCTTATCCAGTACTAGTTTGTCCAGCTGGTATTGGAATAAGATTGCATGGGCTTTGAAGTCAGATAGTTGAGGGTTCAAATTTTGACCCCACCAAGGACCAGGAATGATTTTTGCAGTCATTTAACTACCACCAAAGCACCTGCTATATGTCAAGAGCTATTCTAGATACTGGTGATACAATGAAATGCTGGATTGTATGTTTTCAATTTGGCATAATTGTCATCTCCTTCTGTAGTCTGCTCTACAAAGGGAAAGACAAGAACCATGTTTCCCAGAATCTCCTCCCCTGTATATTTCTGGGTTTGAAGCTGTCAATGAGACAGATTCAAAGTGGTGGATGTGAAGCTTGTAGCAACTTCCAGGTGTTAGTCACTCAGTCCTTTCCAATTCTCTGGGACCCCAGGGACTTTAGCCCATCAGGCTCCTCTGTGCATGGAATTCTCCAAGTAAGAACACTGGAGTGGGTTGCCATTCCCTTATCCAGTGGATCTTCCTGACCCAGGGATTGAACCCAGGTCTCCTGCATTGCAGGCAGATTCTTTACCATCTGAGCCACCAGGGAAGCCTCCTTGCAGGCAAGTGTGCTAGCCAGCAGCAGCTTCCTGGAAGTTCTTTAAGATTCACAGCAGCTTCTGGGCAGACTCTTGAAAACTACTTTCCTTGTTGCAACAGACTGAAATCATTGACAACCAATTCCAGTATTTCTCAAAATTCACAGTGGCCTCTTGGAGAGCTCTTGAAAACCATCCACTTTTCCTCTCCCCACCTGTGGCTCCCCACCCCATCTTAACTCCCATCACCCTTCCAATAATTGTGAGTCTCCAATTCCATGAATTAAAACCCTTCAAAAGTGGAATCCATAGAGTAGTGTTTATTTTCCCGATCAAACCACAGCTGAAAAACAACAGCCCACAAATCAAAGAACCTGTCCTCAGGAGAACTTGTACTTCTAGTGGGCAGAGTCAGGTCGCAAACAACGAAAGGCATAAATAAGGGTAGGTTATGGTACTCAGAGGGGCCCTTCTGGAGGCATTGACTTCTGAGTTGAGACCAAAAATGAGCTGAAGGGAGCCACCTGGGAAAGTGCAGGAGAAATTTCCAGAGAGGGAACAACAAGTAGAAAAAGCCTTGATGGGGGAATGGAGGTAGCACATCCAAGAAATAGCAAGAGTCTCTCACTACTAACCAAATTAGGAGCTACCACTAACGTTACCTCTTCCTGTCTGAGAACCTATTACTGTCTGCAGGGGTCTTACTTAGCGCTTTGGTGACGAGACTACTGTCCATCTATTAATATTTCAACTACAATATAAGTCTATGCGAAGGGGTGTCTTGTTCAACTCTCCATCTCCAGCCCCTGGCACAATATCTGACCATTGGACATTTAACATTGGGTAAATGAACCAACAGGTGAATGAAGTGTGATAAATACCATAATACAGATGGGTTCACAGTATAATGGAAACTCCAAGAAGGGACCAGGAACCCTGCAGGTGCTGGGGGGTGCACTGGGAAGTTGTTTATTGCTGACATCTTACTGACAAAGGTGTTTCTTACCTCTGATAAAAGAGAACTAGACTGACTATCCACGGGCCTTTGGCTTTGAACTTTTGGCTCTGCTTATCCCAGGACCATGCTGGGTTTGGTTCAGTCTGGTGCGGCCATTTTTCTGGGTGCTAAGTGGAAAAGCAGTTTCAAGGCCTAATTATTTCTTGTCCTTACACAGTGCAGTTCTCTCATGAACAAAAATCAGCTAAGCTTCAAAATCAGAAATGCCTCCAGATAGATGTATGGGGAGAAGAGGTTTGCTGGGGAAGACATTTGTATTTGCGTTCACACAGATCTGCTTGGACGGCAGCTGATACATCAACATTTGTTAAAGCCTGAAATGTTCATCCACTTAGGTTGCCATGGTGACACCCACTCTCCAGGATGGGACCAAGAGATGTAGCAACTGAAACTGACCGCAGTCAGATTACTAAAGTCTCATCCTTCTTCATGGTCCGTCCCTTCTCTCTGCTGCTTCAACCAAGGTTTCCCATGACAGTTGAGGCAGAGAGCAAGTGGTTGATAAAGTGACCTCTTTGAAACACAAATCTAATCACACTGGTCCCCGACGTGATTAAGCCAGTCAGGGGCTCCTCTGCTTTTCAATTAAATTCCAAAGTCCTGTCGGTCTGTGAGACTCCGTAAGTTTCCCTGATGACAGCGACAGTTTACTGCTCCCAGGTGAAGTCAGTCACCCCGGATACTCCCTCCCAAGACTCAGGGTTTTCCATTCCAGCACAGCCTACAGTGTATAATGACACATTCATTTGTTCACCATCTGCCTCTCCCACTTAATTATAAACTCTTTAATGCCAAAGTCTTTCTATGTGTTAACTCTAATAATCCATCGCCTAGCACAGTACCTGGCAAGTAATAGGTACTCAACAAATATCTGCTATTAAGCTATCTGACACCCATCTCCACTCAAAGGCTTCCCTGGTGGCTTGCCAGAATTCCATGGACGAGGAGCCTGGTGGGCTACAGTCACCGTGGTGTCGCAGAGTCAGACACGACTGAGTGACTAACACTTTCACTTTCCACTTGAAGGAAGGAGATTGAGAAGCACCACTCCCCAACCCAAGGGGGAGGGAGGGAAAACCTGAAGTGGGGGAATCAAAGATCTTCAGAGGGTCCCATCTCAGTCCATGCAGAGGAGATAAAGCAAGAGTCCTGGCAGGTGGTCCCCATCCCTGGGGAGGCTGCTGCTATCACCTTGGGACAGACCTCCCCAAGTTGGTCCTTCTTCCCTTGGTCTCCAGAGCTGGGGAACAGCTGCCTATAGTTAGAAACAAGGCAGAAAACTCACTCCCAGGTTAATTCCCTAGTACTTGGGAAGTGCAGTCATTCCCCATGACTTTTTCCTCTTAATAATAACTAGCATTTACCAGCACATGCAATATGCCAGAAACTGTGCTGAGAGCACTTTACAAGAATATCTTCTTTAATCCACACAACAGGTCTCTGAAGTTGAGGTCACTGTCATCCCTATTTTTCAGATGAGTATGCTAAGTTAAGAAAATTACCCAAAGTTATAGAGCTACTAAATTGGAAAAGCTTGAGGTCTTAACCATTACGTGAGGCCACCTCTCCTTAAATCTAACCTGTATCCCCTTCCAACCAGCCTCCTGCCTCTCTGTGAGGCAGAGAAGCAGAGAAAAAGCCTGAAGTTCCATCGACTAGGCAAAGGGTTAGTTGAGGGGTGGGGAGGGGAAGGGCAGAGAGCACAGCTGGAGAGACTGGAAGTTCACCCTTACTGAGAGGAGGTTTCTAATTCTGTGGGAGAGTTTGGGGATGAATTAGGATGATTGAAAGGATATTAAGCAAACTGGAGAACAATAAAAAAAAAAAAATGCTGGAAGTATTAGGTATTAAATGGTAGCTGCCATAACAGACACATCTTAAAATCTCAGTGGCTTAACACACAAAGGTTTATATCTCATCTGTGTCACAGGCTGAAACTGGTTGGCAGCTCTCCTCCAGGTGGGGACTCAGGAGCCCAGCCCCCTTCCATCTTGCAGGGCCACCATTTCAGGGCCCTTCACTCCAGCTTCCTTGAGGGGAGGGTCAGGGAGTGGAGAAGGCCTGGGGCTGCTGAGGGCTGATCACTTCCCCTTGCATTCCCATTGGCCAGAACTTAGTCACATGGTCCCAGCTGAACCATAAAGGAGACTGGGAGATGTCATCTCCTGCTTTCCCAGGAAAAGGAAATAGGGGGTGAACACATAACACTGTTTCTACTATATCATATAAGAAATAAGATGTAATAATTGCACTTCATGTAATTCAACCATGGAAAGTATTTACACAGTCACAGTAAGCCAAACCCCAGATACTGGTTCAACCAAAAATCACAATATAACTATATTCACAGTAAGGCAAACCTCAGATATTGGTCCAACCAAAAATCACAATATAACTGAATTAAGAGCGTGAAGAGAGCAGTGGTTGTAGAGGGAGTTGTCAGGCTGGCAAAGGAGAGCAAAATCTATTTAAGTAGGAGGTCAGTAGATAATGTAGAAAAAAATTTTTTAGTTGAGAATATATTTCATAATACATGTAAGTCAAACCATCATGGTGTACACTTGAAAGTTATGCAATGATGTATGTCAATTAGATCACAATAAAACTGGGGTGGAGGGGAGAGAAACAGCATTATAAACAGATTTTTAAAAAATACAGTAGAAAATGCCCAAAGGAAGACTTAGAGTTTATGATGTTTGAGTCTAGAGAGTCGGATTCTGGCACTGGACACGATACTTTCCAACTTTTATTTTTTAACCACATACTCATGTTACCTTGATAAAAAATAAAAAATTAATTTTGAGGGGCTTCCCTGGTGGTCCAGTGGTTAAGACTTCACATTTCCACTGTGTAGGGCATGGGTTCAATCACTAAGTATGGATCCCACATGCCATACTAAGGTGTTGTGAGCTGCACACTGCAGCCAAAAAATTAATGATAATTTTGGAGGGAAAGATAAAACAAAGAAAGGTAGTGCTATTGTTTCTCTAGTGAGTAGAGGGCGAGGACAAACACCAGGTATGACACACAGAGGAGACACAAAGCGGAAACCCAGAAGCATGGGCCTAGCGAAATGCACACTGGGTCTCAGTCTTGCCACACCTTGGAGAAGAATGTTGGGCCTGACATGGCCGGAGCACCGCAGGCTGTCCTCCAGGGGAGGGACCCTGCATTGATTAAGTGGGCCGAGTTAGGCTATCGAAACACCCCCAAAATCACAGTGGCTTCACACAACACAAGTTTCTTTCTCACTCTTGTTTGTATCCCATGAGTACTGGGGAGTGGCAGGGCCCTGCTCCCTTCAGGCATGTGGAAACCGAGCAGAAAGAGGCTGCCCTATTCTGGAGCTTCTCCACGGGCCACACAGCCTCCTTAGCTGCCATGCACCTGCTGTTGGATGCCGCCCCCAAGAAGGGACACATGTCCTTCCCTCTCACAGCCCACTGACCAGAACCACACGGCCCCGCCCAACTGATATATAGTCTTCCCGGAGGGCAGGAAAACTGGACACGGTGCACTCTTGTTGTGTCTACATGCATCGTAATTCTCTGTCACCAGGAAAATTTTAGAGGAGTTGGGGGAGGTGGGGCCCCCCTGACTGGGTTGGCAGCTCCAGGCTTTGCAATCAGAGTGACAGCCTTCCACCAGGGTCAAGCTAAGGACACACTTATTAGTAATCTACAATACGGAGTCTGTAATCTGCATCGGAAACTCCTATTCCATGAAATGGGTTACTATTTTGAAGCACTAGGGAAATGGAGGAGAAAGGATGCAGAGCTCAATTATCTAATCCATTTCCCCACCTCTCAGTAGGACCTCATCAAACCAGCCACGAGGAGCACAACGCAACAGAAGAAGGAAAACGAGACGAGACTTTAAACCACAAGCAGAGTGCCTTCTCAAGACCCACCAGGTCAAGGCCAACTTCCCTTTCATTTCTTTCACAGATCACACAAAACCTATGTGAACCAGTCACTTCATCAACAAGCACCCTCATCTCACCTTTGCGCTGCTCCAGAAGTCAACCTTGGCCTGGGTGAACAGAGTCTCCACTGTCCTGTTCTGGAGTTTTATTCTAGATACTTCTCCATGTGTGGAATATGCAAAGGCTGTTGTTACTACATTGGCCCAAGGCGTCCAAGACAAGGAAGCATTCAATCCTGGTCTGTTTCCATCCATGTTAAAGATTATTCCTAGAGTCATGTGTCTTAGGGAAGTGGTAGCAACAGCGATGATAAAAACAACAATGGCCAACATTTATTGAGTGTGCCCGGCACAGACTGTTTACTTAACTCCTTTAGTCCTCCCAACAGCCCAGAAAGGCAAGAATTTATATCACCCCCATTTGCAAGAGATTTAGGAATTTCCCCAGGTACACACAACTAGTCAGTGAAAAAGCTAGGATCTGAACCCATACATTCTGGCGTCAGACCCAGGGTTGGGAGTTTTACAAAATTAAGTTTAAATTCTGGCTCTGCCACTTCACACATGCATGTTGTTTTAGTGTTTAGACTAAGTCGCATTAGTCCTGTCTCTTTTCGACCCCAAGGACTGTAGCCCGCCCAGGCTCCAGGCAAGAATACTGGAGTGGTTTGCCATGCCCTCCTCACACATGACATTAATCACTTCTTATCTTTGAACCTCAGCGTCTCCCTAAAAAATAAGCCTCAATTTCTCCTAAAATGGGCGGGGGTTAAAATTTTACTTCTCTAGAGGTGGTTGAGGGCTTCCCTGGTGGCTCAGATGGTAAAGCGTCTGCCTGCAATGTGGGAGACCCGGGTTCGATTCCTGGGTCGGGAAGATCCCCTGGAGAAGAAATGGCAATCCACGCCAGCACTCTTGCCTGGAAAATCCCATGGACAGAGGAGCCTGATAGGCTACAGTCCATGAGGTCACAAAGAGTCGGACACGACTGAGCGACTTCACTTCAGAGGTGGTTGAAGATTAAATAAAATACCCCGGAGATTCTTAACGCAGTCCTGGCTGGTGAAGGAGAGCAGGGCGAGCCCCTTTGGAGATGTGTTTGAGCCAAAGCTGTGCTAGAAAGAGGGCTCGATCGACTTTTGGAGAGGTCTCATCGCCCCCCTCCCCCAACTATGTTTTTCATCCATAAATTAGGTAGCCTTGCGATTGCACAGACACAGAGTAGGTGCTAGAACACCTTCACCCTTCCTCTCCCCTCTGACCGTTGGGCATTTGGGTCATTTCCAGGTTCTCACTGTTATAAACACTCAGCCTCACAGGATTTTTGCCCAGGCCTGTGCCTAGCTCTGCCTCTGGCATTTCTCCCCACTTTCTGAGTCAGACCTTTGGAGGTGCCTAAGTGGGGCTGGCCAAGGAGCCCTCGCCTGGCACAGCCCTCGCCCTGGGACTGGAAAGGGCAAAGACTCAGATGCCAGCCACCCAGCATCAGCTGGGGCTCGGTCTGTCCGTGCCTATGGACCATCACCCTGCCATGGATCATGCCTTATAAAAGAGACTCCAAGCAAATTCATTTCTGTTTACCCATATCCACTTTAATATTAGTCATCGCTCAGCCTTCACACCCCACGGCCATCATCCATCTCAGTGGACACAAGCTATTACCTGCCAGAACCACAGGCCAGAGTAAGAGCTCGCCACCTCTGGATGCCCAAGTACAGTCATCACAACCATTTTATGGCTTTTAACTTATTTAAATACCTATGAAGAATCAGAGACTCCTAGAGCCAAGAATTCAAACTAACCTTTGGACCCCAAACAAGAAAGAACCAAGAGGCTTCCCTGGTGGCTCAGTGGTAAAGAATCTGCCTGCCAGTGCAGGAGACATGGGTTTGATCCCTGGTCCAGGAAGATCCCACACGCCACGGGGGAACTAAGCCACAAATACTGACCCTGTGCTCCAGAGCCCAGCGACTGCAACTATCGTGCTTCACAAGAGAAGCCTCCACAACGAGCAGCCTGAGCAGCAAAGACGACCCAGGACTGCCAAAAAGAAATAAATAAGTAAAATTATTGTTTAAAAAAGAAAGAACCAAGCTGATTCTCTGAACCCTGAATGAAAATCCTTTTTCCTGAACTACAGATCAAAGCCAAATCTTCCCAGGAAATATCCAATGAACTATTTTGATCTAAATCATGAGCTGAGCCTCAGTTTCTCTATCTGTACAATAAGGTTAAAAAGTACTCAGTCCATACGGGCTCCTATAACAAAAATACCATAGACTGTATGACTTAAACAACAGAAATGTATTTCTCAGAGTTCTAGAGGCTGGGAAGTCCAAGATCAAGGCTCTGGCAAACTCAGTGTCAAATCCTACATATTATTCAGGGCCCAGTTCAAATGTTACCTCCTCTGTGAAGCTTCCATATTAATTAGGGTAACCCTTAATAATCCCAAACCATCAGTGACTTATTGTAATAGAAGTCTACTTTTTGCTCAAGTAACAGGCCGAGGTAGGTATTCTTGGTTGGCAGGTGCCCTCCCTCCTTGGAAAGAACTTCCTGCTGTCTGGAGATTCTGCCTCGGCATCCTCTTCTTCCAGCCAAGAAAGGACCAAGGAGACAAGCCACACTCATCCTTTAAAAAAAACTCCAGACTGGAACTTCCTTGGTGGTCCAGTGGTTAAGAATCTGCTTGCCAAGGCGGGGGACATGGGTTCGATCTCTGGTTCCAGAAGATTCCACACGTTGCGGGGCAACCAAGCCCACACGTTCTAGAACCGGCGCTCCACACCAAGAGAAGCCACCGCAAGGAGAAGCCCTCCCTCGCCGCAACTAGAGCAAGCCGTGCGCAGCGATGAAGACTCGGCGTAGCCAAGAGTAAATAATTTATATAAACCAATAAATAAAGCTCCAGCCTGGAAGTGCCTCAGGTTTCATTGGCAAGAGCAATGGGGGGGTGGGAGGGGGGCACTTGGGATGCCAGGAGGAAATGGCAGCCCTGGGCTTTACCCTGTGGAGCAGGAAGCAGACATTTCTCATGGAGAGTCAGGAGTCAGGCCTCGCTCTGCCCTTCCTAACCTGCGCCGCCGCCCTGCCCAGCCCCAGCCGCCACCCCAGGCGTCGCGCCCTCCCTCTCTGGTCCCCACTGCGCTCCGCCTGCTCTCAGGCGGTTTCTCACACCAAAACCAACAGTGCGTGGCGGGCGGCTCGTGCCTGTCTCCTCGCCCTGATGGCAGGACCTTGCCTTCCACCTGTTCTTCCTCACGGCATTTAGGACAGTGCCTGGCACACGCCAGGGCACAGGATTGGCACCTGTTATGTCAGAGAACTCTGTTTTCTTTCTGCTTTCCTGGGTTTCATGCGAGGTCGCTTCGGTTGTGTCCGACTCTTTGTGACCCCGTGGGCTGTAGCCGGTCAGGCTCCTCCGTCCATGGGACTCTCCAGGCAAGAATACTGGAACGGGGCTGTCACTCCCTTCTCCAGGGAATCTTTCTGACCCAGGGATCGAACCCGTGTCTCCTGCATTGCAGGCAGATTCTTTACCGTCTGAGCCACCAGGGAAGCCACTTTCCTGGGTTATTTCTCTCTAGATGACTAGGACTAACTCCTAGCATCCAATCTCCTCCTGCCTCAAACAGAGCTGAAAGTACAATTTGCTTCGCTCTACAGCTATAATAGGAAGTTAGATAGAACTTTCCTGTTGTCTCAATTTTTTAGTTAAAGACTAAAAGCAGAATGATAGATAACATATACCCCCACATTTTAAGGAATAATGTTTTTTCTAAAGAAGACATACATATGGCCAACAGGCACATGGAAAGATGTTCAACGCCATTAATCAGCAGAGAAATGTAACTTAAAACCACAATGAGATGTCACCTGTCAGAATGGCTAGCATCAAAAAGACCACAAATAACAAATGTTGGCGACGATGTGGAGAAAAGGGAACTCTCGTATACTGTTGATGCAAATGTAAATTGGTGTGGCCACTGTGGAAAAGAGTGTGGGGCTTTTTCAAAAAACTAAAAACAGAACTACCATATGGTCCAGCACTTCCACTCCTGGATATATATCCAAAAAAGACGAAAATACTAATCCAAAAAGGTACACGCACTGAGGCTTTCAATGGCTAACTCAAAGACTTCTCTTGGCAAATGTCACAGTACACTTGAAAATATGTGGGTTATTTTCAAATATCTCCTGATATTAAATTGCTAACATAATTCCGCAGTGATAGGAAGACTGTATGACTTCAATACCTTTAGACCATCGGATTTTTGCAGTCTTATGCCCCTAGATATGTTCCAGTGTCTCCAAGTTTATAGTCTTTGGGAACTTGAACAGAATTTGTATCCTACTGTTGTGTGAAAATGTATAAATCTTAATTATGTTGAATTGGTTCATAGCGCTTTTCAGGTCTACTATATCCTTGTACTTCTCATATATTAATTCTACGAATTTTGGGGAGTTAGAGGGCAGGAAAACTGGACACGGTGCACTCTTGTTGTGTCTACATGCATCGTAATTCTCTGTCACCAGGAAAATTTTAGAGGAGTTGGGGGAGGTGGGGCCCCCCTGACTGGGTTGGCAGCTCCAGGCTTTGCAATCAGAGTGACAGCCTTCCACCAGGGTCAAGCTAAGGACACACTTATTAGTAATCTACAATACGGAGTCTGTAATCTGCATCGGAAACTCCTATTCCATGAAATGGGTTACTATTTTGAAGCACTAGGGAAATGGAGGAGAAAGGATGCAGAGCTCAATTATCTAATCCATTTCCCCACCTCTCAGTAGGACCTCATCAAACCAGCCACGAGGAGCACAACGCAACAGAAGAAGGAAAACGAGACGAGACTTTAAACCACAAGCAGAGTGCCTTCTCAAGACCCACCAGGTCAAGGCCAACTTCCCTTTCATTTCTTTCACAGATCACACAAAACCTATGTGAACCAGTCACTTCATCAACAAGCACCCTCATCTCACCTTTGCGCTGCTCCAGAAGTCAACCTTGGCCTGGGTGAACAGAGTCTCCACTGTCCTGTTCCGGAGTTTTATTCTAGATACTTCTCCATGTGTGGAATATGCAAAGGCTGTTGTTACTACATTGGCCCAAGGCGTCCAAGACAAGGAAGCATTCAATCCTGGTCTGTTTCCATCCATGTTAAAGATTATTCCTAGAGTCATGTGTCTTAGGGAAGTGGTAGCAACAGCGATGATAAAAACAACAATGGCCAACATTTATTGAGTGTGCCCGGCACAGACTGTTTACTTAACTCCTTTAGTCCTCCCAACAGCCCAGAAAGGCAAGAATTTATATCACCCCCATTTGCAAGAGATTTAGGAATTTCCCCAGGTACACACAACTAGTCAGTGAAAAAGCTAGGATCTGAACCCATACATTCTGGCGTCAGACCCAGGGTTGGGAGTTTTACAAAATTAAGTTTAAATTCTGGCTCTGCCACTTCACACATGCATGTTGTTTTAGTGTTTAGACTAAGTCGCATTAGTCCTGTCTCTTTTCGACCCCAAGGACTGTAGCCCGCCCAGGCTCCAGGCAAGAATACTGGAGTGGTTTGCCATGCCCTCCTCACACATGACATTAATCACTTCTTATCTTTGAACCTCAGCGTCTCCCTAAAAAATAAGCCTCAATTTCTCCTAAAATGGGCGGGGGTTAAAATTTTACTTCTCTAGAGGTGGTTGAGGGCTTCCCTGGTGGCTCAGATGGTAAAGCGTCTGCCTGCAATGTGGGAGACCCGGGTTCGATTCCTGGGTCGGGAAGATCCCCTGGAGAAGAAATGGCAATCCACGCCAGCACTCTTGCCTGGAAAATCCCATGGACAGAGGAGCCTGATAGGCTACAGTCCATGAGGTCACAAAGAGTCGGACACGACTGAGCGACTTCACTTCAGAGGTGGTTGAAGATTAAATAAAATACCCCGGAGATTCTTAACGCAGTCCTGGCTGGTGGAGAGCAGGGCGAGCCCCTTTGGAGATGTGTTTGAGCCAAAGCTGCGCTAGAAAGAGGGCTCGATCGACTTTTGGAGAGGTCTCATCGCCCCCCTCCCCCAACTATGTTTTTCATCCATAAATTAGGTAGCCTTGCGATTGCACAGACACAGAGTAGGTGCTAGAACACCTTCACCCTTCCTCTCCCCTCTGACCATTGGGCATTTGGGTCATTTCCAGGTTCTCACTGTTATAAACACTCAGCCTCACAGGATTTTTGCCCAGGCCTGTGCCTAGCTCTGCCTCTGGCATTTCTCCCCACTTTCTGAGTCAGACCTTTGGAGGTGCCTAAGTGGGGCTGGCCAAGGAGCCCTCGCCTGGCACAGCCCTCGCCCTGGGACTGGAAAGGGCAAAGACTCAGATGCCAGCCACCCAGCATCAGCTGGGGCTCGGTCTGTCCGTGCCTATGGACCATCACCCTGCCATGGATCATGCCTTATAAAAGAGACTCCAAGCAAATTCATTTCTGTTTACCCATATCCACTTTAATATTAGTCATCGCTCAGCCTTCACACCCCACGGCCATCATCCATCTCAGTGGACACAAGCTATTACCTGCCAGAACCACAGGCCAGAGTAAGAGCTCGCCACCTCTGGATGCCCAAGTACAGTCATCACAACCATTTTATGGCTTTTAACTTATTTAAATACCTATGAAGAATCAGAGACTCCTAGAGCCAAGAATTCAAACTAACCTTTGGACCCCAAACAAGAAAGAACCAAGAGGCTTCCCTGGTGGCTCAGTGGTAAAGAATCTGCCTGCCAGTGCAGGAGACATGGGTTTGATCCCTGGTCCAGGAAGATCCCACACGCCACGGGGGAACTAAGCCACAAATACTGACCCTGTGCTCCAGAGCCCAGCGACTGCAACTATCGTGCTTCACAAGAGAAGCCTCCACAACGAGCAGCCTGAGCAGCAAAGACGACCCAGGACTGCCAAAAAGAAATAAATAAGTAAAATTATTGTTTAAAAAAGAAAGAACCAAGCTGATTCTCTGAACCCTGAATGAAAATCCTTTTTCCTGAACTACAGATCAAAGCCAAATCTTCCCAGGAAATATCCAATGAACTATTTTGATCTAAATCATGAGCTGAGCCTCAGTTTCTCTATCTGTACAATAAGGTTAAAAAGTACTCANAACCCTGAATGAAAATCCTTTTTCCTGAACTACAGATCAAAGCCAAATCTTCCCAGGAAATATCCAATGAACTATTTTGATCTAAATCATGAGCTGAGCCTCAGTTTCTCTATCTGTACAATAAGGTTAAAAAGTACTCAGTCCATACGGGCTCCTATAACAAAAATACCATAGACTGTATGACTTAAACAACAGAAATGTATTTCTCAGAGTTCTAGAGGCTGGGAAGTCCAAGATCAAGGCTCTGGCAAACTCAGTGTCAAATCCTACATATTATTCAGGGCCCAGTTCAAATGTTACCTCCTCTGTGAAGCTTCCATATTAATTAGGGTAACCCTTAATAATCCCAAACCATCAGTGACTTATTGTAATAGAAGTCTACTTTTTGCTCAAGTAACAGGCCGAGGTAGGTATTCTTGGTTGGCAGGTGCCCTCCCTCCTTGGAAAGAACTTCCTGCTGTCTGGAGATTCTGCCTCGGCATCCTCTTCTTCCAGCCAAGAAAGGACCAAGGAGACAAGCCACACTCATCCTTTAAAAAAAACTCCAGACTGGAACTTCCTTGGTGGTCCAGTGGTTAAGAATCTGCTTGCCAAGGCGGGGGACATGGGTTCGATCTCTGGTTCCAGAAGATTCCACACGTTGCGGGGCAACCAAGCCCACACGCTCTAGAACCGGCGCTCCACACCAAGAGAAGCCACCGCAAGGAGAAGCCCTCCCTCGCCGCAACTAGAGCAAGCCGTGCGCAGCGATGAAGACTCGGCGTAGCCAAAAGTTAATAATTTATATAAACCAATAAATAAAGCTCCAGCCTGGAAGTGCCTCAGGTTTCATTGGCAAGAGCAATGGGGGGGTGGGAGGGGGGCACTTGGGATGCCAGGAGGAAATGGCAGCCCTGGGCTTTACCCTGTGGAGCAGGAAGCAGACATTTCTCATGGAGAGTCAGGAGTCAGGCCTCGCTCTGCCCTTCCTAACCTGCGCCGCCGCCCTGCCCAGCCCCAGCCGCCACCCCAGGCGTCGCGCCCTCCCTCTCTGGTCCCCACTGCGCTCCGCCTGCTCTCAGGCGGTTTCTCACACCAAAACCAACAGTGCGTGGCGGGCGGCTCGTGCCTGTCTCCTCGCCCTGATGGCAGGACCTTGCCTTCCACCTGTTCTTCCTCACGGCATTTAGGACAGTGCCTGGCACACGCCAGGGCACAGGATTGGCACCTGTTATGTCAGAGAACTCTGTTTTCTTTCTGCTTTCCTGGGTTTCATGCGAGGTCGCTTCGGTTGTGTCCGACTCTTTGTGACCCCGTGGGCTGTAGCCGGTCAGGCTCCTCCGTCCATGGGACTCTCCAGGCAAGAATACTGGAACGGGGCTGTCACTCCCTTCTCCAGGGAATCTTTCTGACCCAGGGATCGAACCCGTGTCTCCTGCATTGCAGGCAGATTCTTTACCGTCTGAGCCACCAGGGAAGCCACTTTCCTGGGTTATTTCTCTCTAGATGACTAGGACTAACTCCTAGCATCCAATCTCCTCCTGCCTCAAACAGAGCTGAAAGTACAATTTGCTTCGCTCTACAGCTATAATAGGAAGTTAGATAGAACTTTCCTGTTGTCTCAATTTTTTAGTTAAAGACTAAAAGCAGAATGATAGATAACATATACCCCCACATTTTAAGGAATAATGTTTTTTCTAAAGAAGACATACATATGGCCAACAGGCACATGGAAAGATGTTCAACGCCATTAATCAGCAGAGAAATGTAACTTAAAACCACAATGAGATGTCACCTGTCAGAATGGCTAGCATCAAAAAGACCACAAATAACAAATGTTGGCGACGATGTGGAGAAAAGGGAACTCTCGTATACTGTTGATGCAAATGTAAATTGGTGTGGCCACTGTGGAAAAGAGTGTGGGGCTTTTTCAAAAAACTAAAAACAGAACTACCATATGGTCCAGCACTTCCACTCCTGGATATATATCCAAAAAAGACGAAAATACTAATCCAAAAAGGTACACGCACTGAGGCTTTCAATGGCTAACTCAAAGACTTCTCTTGGCAAATGTCACAGTACACTTGAAAATATGTGGGTTATTTTCAAATATCTCCTGATATTAAATTGCTAACATAATTCCGCAGTGATAGGAAGACTGTATGACTTCAATACCTTTAGACCATCGGATTTTTGCAGTCTTATGCCCCTAGATATGTTCCAGTGTCTCCAAGTTTATAGTCTTTGGGAACTTGAACAGAATTTGTATCCTACTGTTGTGTGAAAATGTATAAATCTTAATTATGTTGAATTGGTTCATAGCGCTTTTCAGGTCTACTATATCCTTGTACTTCTCATATATTAATTCTACGAATTTTGGGGAGTTTGACATTGAAACTCCAACTAAAAATCTTAATTTATCTAACTAAAAAAATAATTATTATATATATATATAGTGGAATTATATGCAACTTTGTCCTGTGTTTTCCAAGTCTCCTGTAAATGTGTTACATTTTCATAATTTAAAAAAAAAAAAAAGAAGAAGCATGCACCCAATGTTTTTGTTTGTTTGGCTTGGTTTTTCTTGGGCACACCACAGGACATGAGGGATAATCCCCCAACCACATATAAAGACATAAATAAAGAACAAACCAGTAGTTAACAGTGCAGAGAGGGAGGGGGAAGGACATGATGGGGTAGGTGATCAAGAGGTACAAACTACTATGTATAAATTAAATAAGCTACATAAATATATTGTACAGCACAGCAACATAGCCAATATTTTATAACAACTGTGAGTGGGGTATAACAACAGAAAAAGGTGGAGTATAACAACAGAAAACAAAAGGATCTGGTCATACAGAAATTTTTAAAACTTTCTTAAATAATACTTGGACAAAAAAAATAAAACTGACTTCTGCTTCCAGCCAAGATGGCCTAATAGAGACTAGATGTACTTCTTGCCTGAAGCAACCAAAAACCAGACAAAAAGAAAAAGAAATTTCAAGACACTGGACATTAGTAACAAAGGACAGTGATCCCTGAGTAGTTTTCAGGCTGTAGTACAGGGAGGGGGACCCAAGGAGAGCCAGGCGGGTTCCTTGAGTTGAGGAGACCAAGGTGGCTAGATTTCACAGGACAGAGGACCCAAGAGGACAGAGCTATCCAGAGAGAGGACTCCAGAGATCAAAGCATCCTGACTCTGTTTCTCCCCATCCTCATTGGCACCACCACAGTTCAGACCACTGTCATTTCTCACAAAGATCCCTGTAACCCTCCTGCAATCTAATCACACAGCACAAACACACACATCTCATAGGCAAACCCTTCAGTGGCTCCCCATCACCACCAGGACATCAGACTCCACAACTCAGCTAATAAGACCTCTTATAATCTGGCCCCAAACTGTTTTTTCAGCTTCTCTCTCATCCCTCTCCCACATCACATTTCATCCTCCAGCCAGAGTGAATACTTGCAAATCCCCTGATGTACCATATTCACTCTTGCCTTTGGCTTTCCTTAACCTATGGCTCCATCTCTTCCCTCCTCCATTTCCCCTGGCCAAAACTTCCAAAACTTCCAGGTATCTCCTTAAGGCCATTTCCTCTGGGAAATTCTCCTTAACCCCATGAGTCTGCACTAGGTACTCCTACCAAGGGCTCCCCAAACTTCCTATCCCTAACTCCTAACACTATATTAAGAAATGTGTCTGTCCTTTTCCCCCACCAGGCAACAAGCTCCCTAAGGGGAAGAACTTGATCTTATTCCCTGCTGGCTTCCCAGAACCTAACACAAAGTAAGCAATCAATAAACACAGAATTTTCAACTGCATGAATAAATGACTGACAGTCACCCAGTTGTGTTACAGCAGTCGGCATACCATCGGTCTGCCTCCAAGGCCCCCATCCTCTCATTTCTCTGGAACACTTCGGAAGAGCTGGAGAGAAGTTTCTGAACTGATAACCTGTGGAAGGTGAACTTCAAGGCTATGTTAATTTTCTTTTTAATTTCTAGGTGGCCTCCACTCCATCTCCCTAATGAAGGGGTTCCCAACCTCTGGGCCATGGACTGGTACTTCCCGTCAGATCAGCAGTGGCATTAGATTAGAAATAAAATGTGCAACAAATGTAATGTGCCTGAATCATCCCAAAACCATCCTCCAGTCCAATCTGTGAAAAAACTGTCTTCCATGAAACCAGTCCCTGGTGCCAAAAGGTTTAGGGACTGCTACCTTAATGCATGGTTTCCAACCTTGGCTGCACCTTAAAACCATTTAAGGAGCTTTAAAAATTACTGACACCTGGGCCTCATCCCCTAAAGGTTCTTATCTGACAGTCTAGAACGTAGCTTGGGATTCTAATCATTTGGCCAGGTTGAAGCCTGCCCCTAAGGCTATACAAGGCTTTCCTGGTGGTTCAGATGGCAAAGGATCTGCCTGCAATACAGGAGACCTGAGTTTGATCCCTGGGTTGGGAAGATCCCCTGGAGGAGGGCATAGTAACCCACTCCAGTATTCTTGCCTGGAGGAATCCCCGTGGACAGAGGAGCCTGGCGGGCTATAGTCCAGGGAGCTCCAAAGAGTCAGACGCGACTGAGCAACTAAGCACGCACAAGGCTATACAACCTTTCCAGCAAGACTCCTATTTACTTTTTAAAACTCAGAGCAGGACTTCCCTGGTCCCGTGGTTAAGAATCTGCCTGCCAATACAGGAGACACAGGTTCAATATCTGCTCTGGAAAGATCCCACATGCTGCAGAGCAACTAAATCCATGTGCCCCAACTACTGAAGCCCGCAAGCATAGAGCCTGTGCTTTGCAATGAGAAGCCAGCACAGCGAGAAGCCCACACATGACAATGAGGAGTAGCCCCCGCTCACCGGAACTAGAGAAAGCCTATGTGCACCAGCAAAGACCCAGGGCTGCCAAAAATAAAATGTGAAAAAGAAACCAGGACAAATGCCACCGCCTTAGAGAAGGCTGCCCAGGCTGACACACACACCCCTCCAGGATTAATCACTTATTTCTCAGTTCTTTAGCTTTTGAACGTATTTCCCAAGAGGCAACTTGCCACTCCATCTCCAGTTCCCAGCAAAGGGCCGGGCACATAAAAGATGCTCAACAGATTCACCAAATACACACATGTATGCTGCTGCTGCTAAGTCGCTTCAGTCATGTCCGACTCTGTGCGACCCCAGAGACAGCAGCCCACCAGGCTCCACCATCCCTGAGATTCTCCAGGCAAGAACACTGGAGCGAGTTGCCATTTCCTTCTCCAATGCATGAAAGTGAAAAGTGAAAGTGAAGTCACTCAGTCACATCTGACTCTTCGTGACCCCATGGACTGCAGCCCACCAGGTTCCCCCATCCCTGGGATTCTCCAGGCAAGAGTACTGGAATGGGGTGCCATCGCCTTCTCCGACACACGTGTATAGATGAGGCAATTTCTAAACCGGACATCCTGCCTGAGATTCCCAAGTCCCAGCTGGAGGCCACACATTAGCATGCAGCAGGCGATGGTCCCAGAGAACAATGGTCCCTTTAAACCAACTGGAAGGACACTGCACTCAGAGGTAGATCAGCCAGACACAAGGTAATTGTTGCTCCCCCAGAAATTATGGCAACAAAGCCAAAGAGATGCATAATCATTAAAAACAAAGTTTTCTCCTTGGCACTTTTACAGTTGGGCTGAAGATCAGTTATGAAAATACTGAATAAATAATGAAATGATGGCCCAGGGAGAGCATCTGACAAGAAGGGCTCATGCAGCCATTTTTAAAGGCAGAAACACAGGTTTATTGAACCTGGCTGCTGCTGCTGCTGCTAAGTCACTTCAGTCGTGTCCGACTCTGTGTGACCCCATAGACGGCAGCCCACCAGGCTCCCCCGTCCCTGGGATTCTCCAGGCAAGAATACTGGAGTGGGTTGCCATTTCCTTCTCCAATGCATGAAAGAGAAAAGTGAAAGNAAAAAAAAAAAAAGGCAAACATATTCTTCCTCGGGAACGATCTCAAGAAACTGGCGACTGAAAGCCCCCAGCAAGCACATTTCTGTGCCCCCAAATTCCCTTTGGTCCTCAAGTCTTTAACTTCAAGGACTACCCTTAGGAAACAGCAAGCGCATCAAACCACAGTAACAATGAAGGATGGAGGGCTTCAGCAAGAACCCGGGGATGGTCCCAAGAGATGAAACAAAAACCCAAATGTTGTAGAAGACTCAAGTGTGTCCCTGGGAACATGGCTTGAGCCAGTGAAACCCAGAGAATGGGAACAGCAAGTCTTTGGAGAGGGAAGGCTGGCTGCCCTGGGTCACACGCCAGTCTGTTTCTCTAAGGCGCCCCTTAAGATCTCCCTTTTCAAAGATCCCACAAGCTCCTCTGCAGACTGCACTGATGCTGGGCTCTTCCTCAGTCATGTGGTGGGGCCACTGGTGTTTTTAACTGAACACCCCTGCCTTGCTTTCAAGGCTACATGGAAGAGGAGTGGTATTCCTTCAAGCCATGCCCCCACCCCCACCGCCACCCTGGGGACTGTGTATGTGGGGCATGATGCCCCGGCTGCTGTGGGGGTGTGCGTGTGTGTAAGCATACAGACCATACTGGAATTTACCAGATGAGTTCCATGAGTCTTTGAGTGGGTGTGGCCTCTCAAAGTGTGTGGTCATTCTCTGCGTATACAAACTCATTGTGTATACAAACTCACAAACTCATAAACAGGACATCAGGTGGCAGGAACTCTCCTCCCTCTGCAGCACCCTTGTGTTGGAGAAGGTGAACATCTGTGAATGAGTTACCAAGTTGGGGATGATCAGGGCCAGACCCTTGTGAGACAGCCACAGTGTAAAAATGAGTCAATGCTTTTTTAAAAACTGATTAATTTAATTGGGTGACACTGTCTCTTTATTTCTCCTTTTTCTATCTTGTGGTCTTGCCCAAAGGTTTTCAACCCTGGTTGCACACTAGAATCACTCAGCCTTTTAAAAGCTCTAGATGTCCATATTTCATCTAATCACAACCCTTGCCTCTCAAGTCAGGCTGGTCTCAGAAGTGTTAGGGTTTATATTAGGCAAAGGATCTTGGGGACTACTCCTTGGCCAGAATGTTAAATAGAGGTGGAATACCAATCCCACTTCTCATTTCTGTTTTGCCCCGCAAAGGGCTGTAGCGGTAGCAGTGGTGCCTAATGAGAGATCCCAGTAGAAGGTGAATCCTGGGGGAATCAGAGACACCTGAGAGTTAATAGCAAAGAGGAGAAGAGGGTCACTTGGCAGAGAACTCCGTGGCAGACTTCACAGAAGCTTCACCGATTTAAACATTTAACTGAGAAATATTTGTTTACGCATGCCATGTTACCACACCATCAAGGTCCTGGTCTGGTGTATTAGAAAAATGTAATTTTTCTAAGAAGGTGATCATGTATGAAATAGATTCAGTCTCCCAAATTTCTTGTTAGGAAGATGAGGCACCTCTGACAAAGAACAAAATGATCAATTTGTTACTATCACTATTCCCAAACTAAAATCATTTGGGGAAGGCAAGAACTAAAAAAAAAAAAAAATCTTTCCTTAAATATATCTGAGAAGTAACTAGTTTTTTTTATGAGGCCCTTGCCTATTGCAAATTAAGTTAGGCTCTGACTCATTACTCAGAGGCACCCTTGTAGTAATACAGTACTGGTACCATGACATCTGAGGTGACAGAAATTAGAAAAACATGTCAGAAGAATGCCCTCCTTTGGGACCTTTTTTGGGTTTCCACAGTTCAAACCTCTTTTAAATTCTGGAAAGTTTTGGGAAAAACAAATTTACCAAAAAAATTTTTTAAGATGAGTAATCTGGCATTTAAAAACTATGCCCTTTCTTGTAAATAGGCAAAAGTCCACACTGGAGATTCAATCTGAAAAACTATTTCAAAAACTAAATTTCTTCCAAGTTGAAACCTGGATACAATTTTTATATCGAACTTGCAAAATCCTGGTAACAAGAATTTAACTTTGAACAGTTAGTTACAACATTTTAATCACTGCATTAAACCCACACACATTTCAAATAAAGCATCTGCTCAGAGCATGTAACAGTATATATTCACAATGCTGCACCTGTGTGACCGTTCTCTGTAAAACATTACAACTGAACTCTTCTTTAAATACTACAAAAAAACAAAAAGGGGATTTTTTTTGACCACTGAGCTTCTGTGGAGGGTGGCTGAAAAAGTTATTCTAATAGTCTGGTTGTCGGATTCATGTCAATGTATGCTAAAACCAATACAGTACTGTAAAGTAAAATAAAGTAAAAAAAAAAAAATGTCTGGTCGAATCCTACCCGGCCAATGAAGGGGGAGCATTTAAACCAACATGGACACTGGCCACTGACCTCAAACCACGTTTGGGAGACAAGACAGATAGAAGAGCAACTTGCCTTTCTATGTATTTCCTCCCCCACAACTGCCCCACAGTACTTTGTGTGTGTGTGTTTCCCAGTTATAATTTTCAAAAACCAGACAAGTAATGTTGTAATGTTGTAATTCCAATCATGAGTGACGAGCTTTCCGCACAGCAAATGTAAGAATATAGCAAGACTGAAGAAAGGAAAAAGTGGGAAGCAAAATCTAAAATTTTTCTTTGCTTTTAAAGTACATTTCAAAAAGGGCCTGTCTTTGAGACAACTTTCTAAAACCAAAGCATGGCCTATCACCCAAGCTGACTTAAACAGTGCTATTTCACTGGTCTATAGAAGTCAGAAACTTCTCTTTTCACTTTTTATTTATCTCCTCTAAGTTTTCAAACAGGATTGGAAGTAAAAAGCCTCTGGCAATAAAAGGTGGTCTCCCCACAGGGTTACTTATGAGCCCGTTTTGACAGCAGTGCAGCTTCCTGCACCTGCAGGCTGGATGGGGCAGGAAGCTAGGCTGGGATGAGGTATTCAGTCAAGTCACTGGCTGCTTTGCCAGTGGACTTGGTGTCATGTAAGTTTCTAGCCGTTAATCCTATAGGGATCTTAAAGTCCAATTGGCTACAGTTAGATGTTAGCTGTTGGAAAAACAAAAAACTATGAAGCATCCTCACTAGCGGTATGAAAAGACATTAGTGACTAACCCCTTCAGTTAGCAGGTAATTATCTCTCAAAGTCCACCTTTTAGATTGGCTCTGTAATTCAAGAAGTACTTAACAGCTGAGACTTCAGTAACAATATGTTAATATTGGTGGTTTAGTTGCTAAGTCGTGTCTGACTCTTGTGATCCCATGGACTATAGCCTGCCAGGCTCTTTTGCCATGGGATTCTCCAGGCAAGAATACTGGAGTGGGTTGCCATTTTCTTCTCCAGGGGATCTTCCAACCCAGGAACTGAACCCAGGTCTCATGCATTGCAGCCAGATTCTTTACTGACTGAGCTATGAGGGAACTATGCTAATATTTATATATGTGTGTATATATATATATATAGACTTACAGGTTTAATACTAGTAATACTGTAGCAAAAACTGTGCTAACAATATATTAATATTAGCACAGTTTTTGCCACAGTATCACTAGTATTAAACCTGTAAGCCTTTATATTCTGTGGTCACTGGTAACCAAAGAATGTCCATCCAACTTTCAAAAGGTTGGGATTGTTTAACAGTGCATTCAGCAGTGGAATGCCCAGTGTTCTAGACACTTTTCTAGTTAGGTTGTGGACAGGCACTACATTTTCCAAATTTAATAAGGAAAAGCTCTGGGAATTTAATTTGTTAACCAGTATGCAACTGTTGAACACAAGAACCACAAACTACGTAAATAATAGGAATTCAAATAGATATGTTAACAGCTAAAGTTCATTTAAAAAAATCAATTCAATATGCTACATGCAAGCAATCAATTACAGTGCAATCATCATTTACAAATCAAAGTATAATGCGGATACTCATGGGAGTATATACAACTAGGTGGAAGTGTGTGATTATGGACGAACAGGCTGAAACTGTAAATTATGTAACTGTCTCTTGTAATTACCCTGCTTGAGAACCAAAAGAAACTTCCTGTATAATTTTGCTGGAGAGTGGGGATCAAGATACAGAATTGCTTTTTAGCTGGTTTTAACCCTTCAACAGCTATTTAATTATGTGTGATGAGGTCAAAGAAAGTTTATGCTTAATTTATGAAAACTCAGCAGGGAGGTATTTCAAAGTAATCCTCTGAAAAGCTCCAGATTATTCATGAAAACTCATGATTTCTCTTCCTCTTCAAGAAAGATTTATCTAAATTATCTGGTAAAATAAACAACATTTAAAACAAATTCACAGGTGTCATTCAATTTATTTCCTCTCTAAAAACATTCGTTATGGCCCGTAAGTTCTTAACTGGATAGAACTAAAACTTGCAGGGGTAGAAGGCTGTCAGAGTCCTCAGAGGGCTCTTCTGCTTTGGTAGGGAAAAAAAAAACCTCATTAGCTTCCTTAAATTCATGGGGAAAAGCTCCAATACTGGGCAAACCACAGGGAAGGACTTCTAATCTACAGAGAATCATCTGCTTCTTTAGAAGGAGGAAGCCTGCTTTTGCAACAAATAATCAGCAGAATCTATTCTCATTTTAAGACATTCTAGCCTTTTTCCTTACCTTTCCTAAAAATCTAACTTTTACACACCTTTTCTCTTCTGTAAGCACTGTTTCTAGTGCCTAGAAATCTGCCCCACATCTCAGAATGCTGAACGCTCAGCATCTTGGTGGAAGAGCAATTTCCTACCACTTCAGTGTCTGCCAGTTTTGCTTTCCCTCATTTTGGATCAAAAAAAGGGTGGGGGGCTTCCCTAGTGGCTCAGTGGTAAAGAATCTGCCTGTAGGAGACCCAAGTTTGTTCCCTGCTCCTGGAAGAGGCCACAGGCCCTGGTCACTAAGCCCATGTGGCGCAATGACTGAGCCTGGGCTCTGCAAGAGACGCCACTGCACCCCAAAGAGAGAAAGCCTGCGCGTAGCAACAAAGACCCAGCGCAGCCAAAGATCAAACACAACAAAGTAAACAACACAAACAAATTAAGTTATTTAAAACAAAGGGCAAGGAAAGAAGAGAGGGAGGGTGGGGGGTGGAGGAAAGAAAGAAGGAAGGGAGGGAGGGAAGAGGAGAGGAAAAACAAAATCCCGAGGCTGCAGTGTCTCTTCTTTACCTCTTTGGTCTTTCCATTCCATATTCTCTCCTCAGTTCACCCCTATTCTGCACAGCCATTCCTTGCCTGCATCCTCTATTGTATCACCTGTGTTAACATATAGCCCTTCATTTATGTTTCTCTAGGTTTAAGAGTAGAAAAATAATTTACAGGAATGCTGTTTTTCTAATGGACTTAACATCTGAGAGGCTATGATTCTAGTAAATTTCGGGATATTTCCTTCACATAAAAATGATTCTGCATAGCACTGAAATATATACATTACAATGTGTAAAACAGATAGCTAGTGGGAAGTTGCTGTATAGCACAGGAAGCTCAGTCTGGTGACAACCTAGAGAGATGGGATGGGAGGGAGACACAGAAGGGAGGGGATATGGGTAGACTTACGGCTGGCTCATGTTGCTGTACAGGGAAACCATCACAACATTGCAAAGCAATTATCCTCCAATAAAAAATAAAAAATAAATGATCCTGCAAAGTCTGATATAAAGGTGATGCCAATATACCAAATACACTTGTAGTGTGCCAGTCGCTTCAGTCACTTGACTTTTTGTAACCCCATGGACTGCAGCCCGTCAGGCTCCTCTGTCATGCAGATTCTCCAGGCAAAAATACTGAAGTGGGTTGCCATGCCCTTATCCAGGGGATCTTCCTGATCCAGGGATTGAACCAACATCTCTTATGTCTCTCGCACTGGCAGGTTCTTTACCAGGAGTGCCACCTGGGAATCCCCTTATATTCATGTAAAAGTCTAAGCTCTAAAACAGATATCATAGGACGTGATCTCCTATTTCAAGAACATCACTTTCTTTAAAAAACAAACAACAACAACAACAAAGCAAAAATTAAACACAGAGACATATTAAATAAATATATACAGCTTAATAGATTATCACAGAGCTACCGCCCTTGTAACCATCTCCCAGGATCAAGAAGTAGAAGCTTGCCAGCTAGCCTGCTACAAACCTCCCACCTGTCCCATCCTGTTTACCCTTCTCCTTTCTTCTTCATGGGCTTCCCTCATGGGTCAGAGGGTAAAGCGTCTGCCTGCAATGCAGGAGACCCAGGTTCAATCCCTGGGTCGGGAAGATCCCCTGGAAAAGGAAATGGCAACCTACTCCAGTGTTCCTGCCTGGAGAATCCCATGGACAGAGGAGCCTGGTGGGCTACAGTCCACGGGGTCGTAAAGAGTCGGACACGACTGAGCGACTTCCCTTTTGCTTGTTCATAAGTAACCACAATCATGACTAACAGTAATCTCTTGTGTTTCTTTATACTTTTATCACCAAAATATCCCCCCCACACATGCAAATATATTGTGTATAGTGAGGTCAACTTGCATTATATTTTCCTCAAGATTTCAGCAACTTTTTTCAATACCTTCTACTATATAATCACACTGCATATTTTTTTCCAGTGTGGACAAATGCATAACTGAATTATTCTTAATCCACCAAGCTATTTTAAAGCACTTTATAAACATTGATTTAAAACAATTTTGTTGAAAAAAAGGAGCTCCTCTGTGGTGTTAGCTCAAAGCAGGACTCAACGTGAATTAAGTATAAAACAAGGTTTTTATATTGGTAAACGAGAAAATGCAGCACTAATATTAGAGCAGAACCACATGGAAGACAAATCCATGAGGGAGAAAAAAAAAAAAAATCATGAGGGAGAAAAAAACAAATCAGGTTTCTAACTAATATTTTCCTAACAGAATTCTAAACAAATGTTAAGAAAATTGCTTAACCCAAAACAAATTGAAATAAAAAAATTCTGCTTTACAATCAACTGAAATTTTAAATATATTATTTAGAAATTTCCTGGAGAGAGGATGTTATCAAACTATTATCTTACACTCTTCTACTTCAAACATACTACCTTTGCTGCAAAACATGCTTACAAAGAATAGTTCCCTTGAAACCAAAACCAGGTATAGCACTAATTTCAGCCAAATGGAACAAAATCTTTCTTGCTCTTGGTTTAATAATGAAAAAATGCTTCCCTTGCATATATCTTAGCTGGGAAAATGGAAATGGAAGTTGGAAGCATTTCCTCCTCTGCAATGATGCAGCCCAAGTGTGCTTCACAGCATACACTGGGTGGGGGGTTGGGGAGCATCCTTAGTGTGCCCATTTCCTGTGAGCAAGAACTAGATCATTTATCCTGATGTTTTCATCACCAAGGCTAAACCTGGCAGGGTCTGTGCAAAGCATGCTGCTGAAGGAAAGGATGAAGGGATCAACGAATGAAAAAAAAAAAAAAGCAAAAAACCAAAGATGGAGAGGAGATCTGAGATCTGGCTGGGTCAATCGGACAGGTGCCGTCACTGACAGAGAAGAGGACAGACTACATTTGGGCATTCATTACTTCTCTCCCTCAGCAAGCTTTTTGTGGGCTCACCTATGAGTGTGACACTGTGCTCGTGGCTTGGGGTAAAGCAGTAAACAAGTCCTGGCACCTGTGATGGTGCTGCCAGTGAAGTGAAAGTCGCTCAGTCATGTCCGACTCTTTGCAACCCCATGGACTATACAGTCAGTGGAATTCTCCAGATCAGGATACTGGAGTGGGTAGCCTTTCCCTTCTCCAGGGGATCTTCCCAACCCAGGGATCAAACCCAGGTCTCCCGCATCGCAGGCGGATTCTTTACCAGCTGAGTCACAAGGGAAGCCCAAGAATGCTGGAGTGGGTAGCCTATCCCTTCTCCAGTAGATCTTCCAGACCCAGGAATCAAACTAGGGTCTCCTGCATTGCAGGTGGATTTTTTTTTTTTTTTTACCAACTAAGCTATCAGGGAAGCCCTGCCGGCGTTGCCAAGTTCCCTTTATTCTTGAAGGCTAGGTTTTCTCATACTAACTCCTGGAATGGAGCTTGCCCAGTAGTAGGATTCAAAACTACTTGCTGCAAATGCTGGTCAATGTAAACAATTCAAACGGGCAAAAGACTTGTTAAAAAAAAATCCACCTGCGTGCCAAAATTTGAAACATTCTCAGCTATGTAAGGCAAAATGGTAGTTGCAGGTCGTATGTTTCATATTTACAATGTTTTCATTGATGCATGAATACAAACTATTCTATAAGAGCTATTTATTTGCTCTTATTTATGACAAGCTTAGTTAAAAATAAGATACATAAATAAATCGTTAGCTGCACTGCCTCATGCAACTCATTTCAATGCATTCAGTAACAGTCACTCTGAATAAATCACTGAAGAGCTCAATTTTCAACCTTGATGTTATCTTTAGCATATTAAAATATACTGTACTTCAGCCCAGCACAATAAAGCAGTCATGACGAAGGCTTGTAGCGCAACGTATTATAATGAGAAAATAAGGAAAAATAGCCATTTCCCTTATCATATTATAAACTAGAATCCGATTAAAAGATATGTCATCATTATATTTGATTACACAGGTCAAAACATGTCTTCCAGAACCCAGCCAAAGTCTGAGGATGCAGCTGCTGGTTCTATCTTCCAACAAGTGTCATGGTGGAGGTGGGGGGAACAGCTCCTATCTTAGAAAAGGCCATAAAGGACTTGAGCACCATTTCAAAAGCATAATTTATTATTCCTTAATGGTTGCTCAGCCTGTGCTCACCATGGGAGGAGAGCTGCTGGGAAAGCTCTGCAAAGAAAGAAACTTCCGTGACAGTTTCTTAGGACTAAAGTTGGAATTCTCCTTCCAAAATAAATGCATGAAGAAGCAAATTATCTGATGAAAGCAGGATAAGATAAATATCTCTTTGACCAACTGTGTGTAAATGTGCATTTTGTCACAGCTCTCAATTCTCTGGTTTATAGTAGATAACTGACAGCTTCCTTTCTGATGCAACTTATATGATCCTAAGACAGAGGCTGCCCTTAAACAAAAATACCAGACCTCAACAGAAGGCAGGGTGAACACATCATGTAGAAGACAGCAAACCACACCTAATTATGTTCGAATAAGATAAAATTCTTCTTCCTAAGAATCACATGTGAGAAGAGAAAGTATATTAAGAAAGTTCTTCCTGAGGTAATTCATTTAACATTTATTCAATAAGTAATAAACACCTATTCAGTGCCAGGGGCTTCTCTGATGGCTCAGCAGTAAAGAATGCAGTAAAGAACACCTCCCAACGCAGGAGATGCAAGTTCGATCCCTGGGTTAGGAAGAGCCCCTGGAGGAGGGCATGGCAACCCACTCCAGTATTCTTCCCTGGAAAGTTCCACAGACAGAGGAGCCTGGTGGGCTATAGTCCATGGGGATGCGAAAGACGTGGACGTGACTGAGCATCTAACAACACTTCAGTGCCAGGCTCTTCTAGGGGTGAGATTACAGAAGAGAACGAAGACCCTACCTCCATGACGGACAATAAACCATGAATATATAAAAGACATCTGCAACTTTCTCAATGACTTTGCACTTACTTAGCCTAGAGCACTTTTTAATAGTCAGTGCCATTGAAAAAAAAAAAAAAAAGAAAAAACTATTAAGTAAAAATCACAAAAGTAGGTAAATAGCACATGTCAAACATACAGCTCCTTAATTCAATTTGCTTAACTTCTCACAGGTGGTCAGAGCGTTTCAGTCAGATCATGCACCTAAGACACAGTGCCATGGTCTCTTAAAACCTCTCTGACGCTTTGCTTGTGGGGCTCCTAAACAGGGGAAAGTGGAATATTTATCCTGTAACCTACCCAACAGAGTCTATACCCCCAGGGGTGCTGCATGGCCTCCACCCAACAGGGAGAAGATAACATTCACGTGCCTGCCAGGGAAAAAGGATGAGGCTGCTCAGGGCGAGGTGACTAGCACTGGAGCTCTCGAGACTGCAACACCTCTGGCTAGCTGGGCCAGTTCCTGGGTCACTCGTTGGAAAGTGTAGCCCTAAGTTGACCACAGTGGTGTAGAGACGCCCAGAGAGCCTCACTAGAGCAGTGGGTGTCTCCCCAGGGCCTGCCACCCTAAGGATCCAGCTCTCGGGGAGAACCTGTTGGTCCTGATATGGTACTCAACTTGGCCTCGGAGAGAAGCTAGTGACTCCCGTCAAGTCCTGGTTCTTTAGAATTTACCAACAGGTAAAACGTGTCACACTGGAACCCAACCAACTCGATTCCTACAGGAGACAGGCCAGTCAGTATCAGAAATTTTGTTCTAAAAAAAGCATGCAATTTTCAGGTAGGATGAAGTTACTCTAAATTTTTGTTTAATAGTTTCCTTAAGTTTTACTTAAATTGTGTTCTGAAAAGTCTGTAAGTGGTAGCTCTTTTAATATAATCTATTGAAGGCTGACTGTTAAAACTGAAAGTTGCTAGCTGGTAACCAGAAATACTATGAGATGTATCTTGGTATTTAGATATATAACATTTAAGCTAGTGGCTAGCATCTAATATCAGAGAAGGCAATGGCACTCCACTCCAGTACTCTTGCCTGGAAAATCCCATGGGCGGAAGAGCCTGGTGGGCTGCAGTCCATGGGGTCGCTAAGAGTCGGACACAACTGAGCGACTTCACTTTCACTCTCATGCACTGGAGAAGGCAATGGCAACCCACTCCAGTGTTCTTGCCTGGAGAATCCCAGGGACGGGGGAGCCTCGTGGGCTGCCATCTCTGGGGTCGCACAGAGTCGGACACAACTGAAGCGACTTAGCAGCAGCAGCATCTAAGATACAGGGGAAGACGTTTTCTCTTTGAGAGAGGTAACGTGGTTAACATTACCAACATCATGTTAACTTTCAACATCACAATATTCTAGGTAGAGATGCAACATGTGACTTTCTAATTCTGCCTGATGGACCTAGAAAGGCAGAGTAGTAGGAAGAGAACGTGCTTTCTTGTCTAGGTGGTGCTTCCTCAAGAAATCAGCCAAGAGCTATAAAGAGGCTAAAGGAAAGACAAGAGGGACTGGACTCTCTGAACTACCTAAGAGATCTCTGTCACTAGAACCAGATCAGGGGAGGAATGAGGGCATGGAAAGTTGATTTGTTAATTCTCAGTGAGGATGAAACTAGCTATTAAATGGTACCCAGAAGCATCCTTTCTTAGAAGTTTATTGTATTTCTTATTTTCCTTAAATCCAGGTGTATGGACTCCTTAAGAATGAGACTTAAATCCAGTCTCATTCTTAAGAAAAGTGAACAAGTACAAGGACATTGCTAACCACACTGGTGGCATGACCAAGTTCATAACCTGTAGGCACAAAACTGGGTCATTTGCACACGTCTTCTAGCAGTACACACTAAAGTCAGACTGAGTTTGTAAACAGTATACATTCCTCATGAAAGTTGAGGGGAAACCTCTCGACATACGAGATCAGTGAAAATATCAGCAAAGGTGATTTCTGGAAATAATAAGTACCTAACTCATTCCATCATTCATATTTCCTCTAGAGCAACTTCTGTTCCATGAAGGACAACCCTGATACATTGTACAGTATTTTAATACTCAATGGAGAAAGCCAAGAATCGAAGCTGCTTACAAACTTTTATGATTGGCCTACAAATAAACAGTTGTTTTTAAAATGACTGACTGAAGGTAAACTTAACTGATAAGTTATGTAACTGAAAAGCTTGTCATCTGTGTACTAGTCTCAGGAAAACCATAGATTTAAGTTTGTAGACTCCTGGACCCAACTGTCGTCTATTCTTTATAGCTCCCTCCCCTAAGAGTAAGTCAAGTCTGAAACAAAGAAGAAAAAGTTAATATAAGATTTAGAATTCTTATGATTCAAATGAGTATGTTTGATTATTTCAAATTAGGAAAGAATACTGAATTTCATCAAATGCCTTTTCTCATTTGTACTAAACAACCCCTCTGGTTATCCTTTATTTTCTCCTTGATTTTTCTCCATCAGTGCTCCAGTCTCTCTAGCTTAAAAACAAACAAAAACTACAGCCCTTGGTAATTAAGCTTTTTAAATCTACTTCTTTAAATTTCACTTATACCACAGTCCTCAAAGTATACTTTTTACACCTTATCTTAGCCTTCTTCTATGGGGTACTGAACAGTGGCTTAGGAGTGATCTTAAANGGTTCCCCACCCACGAGAACCCTGGTTCATTCATTCAGTCGGTCAGACCACCAGGGCATCAACCTTTCCTACACGTCTGCTCTGCAGCAAGGACTGGGATACAAGCTGATAAGATAGCTGTCCCCACTTTTTTTTTTTTCCAAACTATGTGGAGTGGTCTGTCTCACCCTGCGGGCCATCTCCAGTTCCTCCCCCAAGAATCCAACCCTCCCCTGACTCTCCTTATCCTTCCAGACCTGCTCTGAGCTAATTCTGCTGAAGAGCAGAACTGACCTCTGCCCTTTGTTCCACCCCCACCCCTGGACACATATCTGCCAGCCCATTTACAACAATGCTACCCATGACTTGTCTGCACCTCTAGTCTGGGCTTGCCAAAAGGACTGGGACTCTGGCTGGTTTATCTGCAACCCTGGTGGCTTGTAGCTGGTAAACATTCAATGGATATTTATAGTTTATCGAGGCAGAAAGACACATACACATAAAACAGAGCAGGAATTGCTAGGATGGAGGTAACTATAATGAAAATCAGTGGTTCCTTGGTGGTCTAAGAGTCCATNGCTGGTTTATCTGCAACCCTGGTGGCTTGTAGCTGGTAAACATTCAATGGATATTTATAGTTTATCGAGGCAGAAAGACACATACACATAAAACAGAGCAGGAATTGCTAGGATGGAGGTAACTATAATGAAAATCAGTGGTTCCTTGGTGGTCTAAGAGTCCATGCTTCCAATGCAGAGCACTGGGGTCCAATCCCCAGTCAGGGGAACTAGATCTCACAGGCTGCAACTATGACCCAGTACAGTCAAATATTTTTTAAAATAGTGAAAATGCAGGCATCAGGGCCAGACAGAGTGCTTGGCCCAACTGGAAACAGAGAGAGGGATAAAGCACAATCCCACCCCCAGGACCCCTCCCCCAGTCTTGGAAGAAATGTGGAAAGCAAGAACCATGACATAAAGCCACGGGGAAGGGACATTAGGTAATCAGAAACAAGGTGTCCCCCAAAGGGACACATCATTTCCAGCTATTAATCTGTAAATGTTTCAAGGAGAAGTAGTATTTGAACTCAGATGGAAAGGACAGACTTGTATATTTGAATGAGCAGACGTGGGATGGTCAGGCACCCTAGGAAGAAGAACTGGTGTAAGCAAAGGTATAAAGGCAGGAACAGGAAGACACGTTTAGGAAGGTCGAGAGATGAGAGGTCATGAGCCAGAGCCTCTGAGCAGAGTGTCTGGGGGTTGGAAAGTCACAGACAGGAGTCTGAAGGGACACAAGTCCTCCTGTATCGTCAGGCTCTCCAGAGGGGCCACCAGAAGAGTCTCTTGGCCTCCCTTTGTCTGCTATTGCCACATTTTCTAGATTTATATTTCTTAACTAATTCGATTTCCTCAGTTCACACATTCCCAGTATTTGCAACATTTCCCCTGGGCCTCGAAAATGCATCACATGAAACCTAAGTTATCTGTGTTGAACAACAGTTTGGAAGAACTTCACAGGCAAGGTCAGAAGTTGGTCAAACTGGGTCTAGTGGGGGAGGCTGGACTCTGCATTGATTTGCCCAAGAGATGAATTCAAAACGAAGTGTGGTTTCTTCGAGGAAGGGGATTTCCTTTTTCCTGGCCTTCTTTCCTGATCCCAAGGGCTGAGGCCAATGTCAAGTGCTCTGAACAACAGCTCAACAAAGACCAGGCGACCCATGGCCAGACCCCCACGATCAGTCCTGGGTGAAGTCTAGTGGAGGCGTTCAGGGAGGGCCAAGACTGTCAGCAGAGCCTGGAGCATGAGAAATCTGTTCTTGCCTCCTATGCTGTTGGTGGGAACTTAAGTTGGTGCACCCACTATGGAAAACAATATGACGGTTCCTCAGAAAACGAAAAATAAAATTACCATATGAGCCAGCAATCCCACTCCTGGGCATATATGTAAACAAAACTATAATTCAAAAAGATATATACACCCCTATCTTCATAGCAGCACTATTAATAATAGCCAAGAGATGGAAACAATTTAAATGTCCATCGACAGATGAATGGACAAAGAAGATGTGGCACATATATACAATGGAATACTACTCAGCCATAGAATAGAAGGAAATAATGCCGTGTTCAGCAACATGGATGCAACTGGAGATTATCCTACTAAGTGACGTCAAAAAGAGACAAACACAGCATGATATCATTTACATACAGAATCTACAATATAACACAAATAAACCCATATATGAAACAGAAACACAACCGTGGGCATAGAGGATAGACTGATGGTTGCCAAGGGAGAGTGGGGTAGGAGAAGGATGGATTGGGAGTTTGGGATTAGCAGATGCAGACTAGTATATATGGAATGGAAAAGCAACAAGGTCCACTGTATAGTACAGGGAATTATATTCAATATCCTGTGAGAAATCATAATAGAAAATACGAAAAAGAATGTATACACGTGTATAAATGAGTCGCTTTACTGTACAGAAATAATTCACACAACATTGTAAATCAACTATATTAAAAAACTTTTTTTTAATGTCTGTTCTAGGAAGCCCTGAGCCAAGGGAAAGAGAGGCAAGATGGACATTAACCAGCCATGGAGCAAGGGTCAGAGGTCTGGAAGCAGTTAATGATCACCGTCACACAAAAGGACGAAAGTATAAAGGTCCGGGCTTAGAGGTCATCATTCAATGAGGATGAGATACAAACTGGGCACTCACTAGGGTTCTGCAACCAGGATTGGAGACTGAGATTCTTCTCAAGGGCCCACGCCAAGCCTCATCTTTACTTTATGGCCTAAGTGTGTTGTGACTGCTGATTAAACACGAGAGAGCTGGCTAGTAGCTGGGTGGCAAGGCCCAGACCCTCTTTAGAGCAGCTTTATCCATTAGAAATACAATTTGTTGTTGTTATTCGGTAGCTAAGCCGTGTCTGATTCTTTGCAAAGCCATGGGCTATAGCACACCAGGCTCCTCTGCAGGTTATGCATAAATGTGATACGAGCTAACTATGTAATCTTGAATTTTCTAGTAACCACTTTCGAAGTAAAAAGAAACAGGTGAAATTGATTTTATAGCTATATTTAATGCAATTGATCCAAAATATATTTTAATATGTAATCTATGTAAAAATTACTAATAAGATTTATGCATTTTTTTTTTCAGCTAAATCTTTATGTATTTCACACTTACATTGAGAATTTCATCCCAATTTGGACAAACCACATTTCAGGTGCCCAAGAAGAGCCATGTGTGGCTTAGTGGCACCCACACTGGACAAGGTAGCTTTAAGTTGATTTAGTGAAATCAGACGTGAAAAAGAATATCTCTGCCTCATTCGTGGCTGGGGATTCCCAGGTGGCTCAGCGGATAGAGAATCTGACCACAATGCAGGAGATGTGGGTTCAATCCCTGGGTTGAAAAGGTCCCCTGGAGGAGGAGATAGCAATCCATCCCAGTATTTTTGCCTGGAGAACCCTATGGACAGAGGAGCCTGGCATACTACAGTTCATGGGGTCACAAAGAGTCAGACATGACTGAGCACACACACATTCATCCGTGGCCAGAGTGGCTGGCTAGAACGGTGTCCCTTCTGTCCTCACTGCCCTTCAACGCCCCCCGAGACAACGCAGTTGACAAAGATGCCCTTGTACACAGAGAAATGCTGCAGACATGGTGTGCTCCCTTCCAGACTCTCCACATCAGTCCTCATGGCCCAAGTACAGAGGCGGGTGCGCTCTGTGCTAAAAGAGGAAGGGCTAAGGGACTTCCCTGGTGGTCCTGTGGTTAAGAATCTGCACTTCCACTACATGGGGTGCCAGTTCAATCCCTGGTCTGGGCACTAAGATTCCACATGCCAAGCAGCCGAAAAGTTAAAAAAAAAACTTAAAAATAAAAATTTTTTTAATGGGCAAAGACATTTAAAAAAGAAACAAAACACCAAACTTTAAGAAAAGGAATGGCAAGGCTTCAGGCAAAGACTGCTGAGGGGGAGGAGTATTAGTCTGCTCCAGCTGACATAACAAAGCCTGAGTAGCTTAAACAACAGAAATTTGTTTTCTTAAAATTGCAGAGGCTGGAAGTCCAAGATGAAGCTGTTGGCAGGGTTACTTCCTTCTGAAGCTTCTCTGCTTGGCTTGTAGATGGGAACCTTCTCCCTGTGACTTCACAAGCTCTTCCCTCTGTATGTGTCTGTGTCCTGATCACCTCTTCTTATCAGAACAACAATTACAGGGTGTAGGGCTCACCTGCGTAACCTCATATTAACTTAATCACCTCTCTAGAGACCCTGTCTTCAAACATCCACTATGAGTTGGGACTTCAACATCTGAATCTTGGGGAAGACAATTCAATCTATAACAGATGAAAACACAGGGATACTCTGAGATTAAGTGTTAGCTAGAAGTCCCCAGATCCTTGAAATTGCAATAGGAAAGGCAGAAGCTAAGAGTAGGATGGAGGCTATATTTTCAAAGCTTCAAGCAGGTCTCCATGTTATCAGAGTTGAATTTGCCTCTAGAGAAGACAGCCTTTTATTTGAGGACAAATCCACTCTGTGTGTCTCACAGTTGTGAAGACATAAAGCAAACATTCCCGTAGCTATGGAGATGGGAGAGACAGCTGTGGCTCCGAGGAACCAGATGAATCCATGAGATGCAGGGAAAGGTTATCTGTGTAAGTAGTAACCTGCAGACTGGGAGAGAAAAGCTTCTTGCACTAGTCAAGGATGTGACTATCCTGTACAAAGAAAAAAAAAAAATTTATCCTTAGGAAGCTCTGTGGTCTTATTCAGGCAATACTCACAGAAGATGAGAAACTGAGGCCTGGTCTTCACTGAGAGTTGGAGGAGAGACTGTAAAAAGAACCTGGGCCAGACTGTTAACGTCCGCCTCATGATGCCATTTAAGATAGGTCGCTGGGGACTGGTATGGTTCTTCTACCCAGATGATTAAACAAAAAAAGGAAATTTATTCAGGAGGAGATTTGAGATGAAACATCCAGAAGTAACACCCAAAACCATGGCCCAAAAGGAAACTGCCAGCCATGTCAAGCTCGATAAGCTTCAAGAACCAGTCCAGCTGCAGTCACTGCCACAGCAAGCATCGTTTTCACTTCTGCTTCAGGAACTTGACTTTGCTACCTCTGGGAAGCACCATCATGGCAGCCGCCACCACCAAAAGCTGGGCACCCCTGCTGCCATCCACACCAGCAAACATGGCGGCCTCACCCAAGCCTGCCTCTTCCTGTGGCTCCCATCTGAAGCAAGGTCCGCATGGATGCATCTGATTGGTGGAGTCGGGTCACAGGCCTGCATCCCAGTCCCAGGGCAGGTGGAAGTGTGGCTTCTGACTTTCTCACTGGGAGGAGAGAAGAGGAATTTCCCCAGATACACAAAGACAATTCAAAAGATACTGGGCAGCACAAGATGAAAAGAGTTCTGTGGATGGTTGGTGGCGATGGTTACACAATAATGTGAATGTGCTTGATACCACTGAACTCCATGCTTAAAAATGGTTAAGATGGTAAATCTTATATGTATTTTGCTACAATTAAAAAAAAAGACACTAGGCGCTGTGAATATGACAAATGACCACTGCTGATCTCAACAAACGTTTAGTGAATAAGCAAATAAAGGGAATAGGTGGGGGTGCTGGACTCCTAGACACACAGTAGTTGTCACCAGCCACTGTTTAACATTTCTCAGTGTACTGAGCAATTCTTGGGGTACTTTGTACTTCCTGCTATCAGAGCTCACACCACACAGGAGGACTGTTGTTTACATAATTACAGCTAATTTGTATAAGTATTTACAATGTGCCTGATGCTTACACATGTTATCTCAATTACTCCTCGCAATAACCTGGGAGGTGGGTGATGGGTGACCTCATTGCTCAGAGGGAGTAATTCATACTGCAGGAGGAAGACGGTATCAGTCAACAGAAATAGAAAGTGAATTCAGGGCAAAGATCCAGAAGAACCTGTGAAGAAGCAGAGATTATAAAGAGAGAAACGTCGCCTGTTTTTGTTTGGGGAGGGGGGCACAATAGCAAGGGGCCTGGAAGAGGCTGGAACAAAGGCGAAGTGTAGCTAAATAAGGTCAGGCTAAAAGAGCATATGCCCTATACCCAGTAGCCCTGGCAACAAGCCCTCACTCTACAGTCTGATATTATAATAAGAAAAGCTACATACAAAGAAAGTAAACAGTCATCCCAGACGGGGCCACAGAGAATCCAGCTGGTACTACACTAAGGAAAGTTCTGGGAGGAGTTTGAGAGGAATTTGTGCCATAAGTTGAGGTCAAAGAGATATCACCTGAACCGTGCATGATAAAGAATTAACCTGGGGCTTCCCTGGTGATCCAGCAGTTAAGAAGCGGCCTTGCAATGCAGGGGTCACCAGTTCGATCCCTGGTCTTGAAAGATCCCACACGCCCCTGCGCCACAACTACTGAGTCCACACTGGAGAGCCCTCAAGCTGCAGCTACGGAGCCCACAAGCCTTTGTGTCTGTGCTCTGCACCAAGAGAAGCCATCACAACGAGCAGCCAGTGCACTGCAGCCAGAGAGTGGCCCCTGCTCGCTGCAACTAGAGAGAGCCGAAGCACAGCAACGAAGACCCAGAGCAGCCTACATAAACAAACATACGAGGGTCTGAAAAACAGCCATCAGACTCTTAAAAAAAAATTAACTTGAACTACACACTCAAGGGAACCTATTGGTCCAGCCCGTACCTGTTGCTTCTGCCACAGAGTTTGACCAAAGTCTATGAGATTAGCCGACTGTGCGTGTGCTCATCCAAATGGTCTCACTGGATGTTCCTCCCTGGCGTCTCTGCCTGGAAGGAACTCCAGGCTGGAAAAGTGTAGAAGTTCACTCCCTGGTTTGAAACTGAGCAACTGCAGCAGCCCTCTACCTATACTGCTCTCTTGACCCCCTACTACCACCCAGCTGGAAGTAAAAAAGTGAAAGTGTTAGTCATACTCCATTGTGTCCATCTCTTTGTGATGCCACAGATTGTAGCCCACCAGGCTCCTCTGTCCATGGAATTCTCCGGGTAAGAATACTGGAGTGGGTTGCCATTCCCTTCTCAAGAGGATTTTCCCGACCCAGGGATCAAACTTGAGTTTTCTGCACTGTAGGAGAATTCTTTACCATCTGAGCTGTCATGGAAGCCCATGACCCAGGTGATGCTAGGGGTAAAGAATCCACTGGGAAGATCCCATAGAGGAGGGGAAAGCAACCCACTTCAGTATTCTTGCTGGGAAAATTCTATGGACAGAGGAGTCTGGTAGGCTACAGTCCACAGCATCAGCAGAGTCGAACATCACTGAAGCAACTTAGCACACACACATGTGGGAATACAGAAAGTATGAAATCTAAGGATCTTCTAAGTATGAAAATAAAAAATTAATTTTATTTCATTGAGGACAAGATAGCAGGGGAAGATGAGGGTGACCTGGCTCTGTCTTCAAGGGCAGTGATATGGCCAGTGAATGGGCCTGGGGCAAAATCTGTAGGAAGGGTACCCTTCCTAACTCCTTCCATCAAGGAAATGGGTTTAGCTAAGCCAAAGATTCTTAACTTTGGCCACACATTGTTATCACATGGGCAGTTTTTAAAAAATGCTGCCACCTGGCCCCACCTCCAGATGTTCTGTGTTTAATAGTCAGGCATGCAGCCTGGGTATTAGTGAATGGGGTAGTCAGGCTGAGAACTCCCAAGCTAGGCAAAGATGCAGTTCTTGGGCTAACTGGGGTGCAGGAGAAGGTGGGAGCGTGAATGTGGTTTTTTGTATCAAGGAAGTAAAAGGACCAGTGAGGAGAACATCGCTAAGGCCCTAGACACAAGCCCTGGGCATTCATGACAAGAGCAGAACAGAGCCCCTGCTTCCCAGCGGGCAGCTGCAGGTGTTACAGGCAAGACCTCAGAGCCACAGTCAGGAGGCACATGTCTCCATCAGCCTGCATGGATGTTAGTCGCGTCCAACTCTTAGTGACCCCATGGGCTGTACCCCACCAGGCTCCTCTGTCCATGGGATTCTCCAGGCAAGAATGCTGGAGTAGGTTGCCATTGCCTTCTCCAGGGGATCTTCCCAACCCATGAATCCAACGTTCATCTCCTGCATCTCCCATATTGGCAGGCGGATTCTTTACCACTGAACCACCTGGGAAGCCCTCCTTGCAGTCAGCCTGAGACACAGCTTATTGCAAAAGCTGCTCACCAGGCTACATGAAAAGGAACGTTATAACTCCAGCTCCGTATCTGGCCTGCCTGACCATGGGAGGAGAGCTGCATGGTCACCTGGAAATGGTCTGTTGTGTTTCCAGAGTCAGATAAATAAAAGGCATTATTATTTTATTAGCAACTCTTAAAAGCTCCTGCAGTGGCGTGAGTTACAACAGATACTACTCCTTTCAGATATTCATTTTATGTGTTTAGTGCTTAATTCACACTCACTTGCATTGCAAAACACTCAACTGTAACAGATTTTACTATGTTCTGTTCTTCCACATTCATCAGACTTTATTGATTACTCACCTTCAGGACTTCTCGACAGCAGCTGCCTTGTTTCTAATCATCCCCTTCTTTTGTCGGTCTTAATCTGTCATCTTTGTTACCGTAGAATCTGCTCTCCACGTTGCTTTCCTTCATTAGTCTTTCTTCTATGGTTCTCAAGGTTCTTAGCATTAGTCCACCATTTTGTGCTTCTTAAAATACTAAGACGTAAGATTCGTTTGAGGAGAATACTCAGAAAACTTTTTTCTTATCTCCCCACCCCAACGGCAGGGCCCCAACCGTAACCCCACACCCCTGTCTTTTAGTGTCATCTTCCCAGTCTTCCCAAGCTTCACTGGTTTTAGAATTTCTGAGGCCCCGCCTTCTGCCCCCTCGTTGCTCACTGGACAAGCTCAACCCCAGGGATTCCTCTCCCTGGACCCATCTCTGGCTCAGCTGGTTCCACCCAAACCCCTCCTCAGGTTCCTCCTCTGCCCAGGCTCCACCCCCACCAGCATAGGCTCCTCCCTAAGCCCCACCCCTCAGCCGGAGAAGCACAGCCCTCAGAGCCTGAGACCTGAATCCCCAAACCAGCCCTAAACTTATAAAACTTTCATGCTCTGTATAAAGCCCAGAGGATAAGATAGCTGGGTGGCATCACCGACTCAATGGGTTGAGTTTGAGTAAACTCCGGGAGTTGGTGATGGACAGTGAGGCCTGGCGTGCTGTAGTCCATGGGGGTCACAAAGAGTCTGACACGACTGAGCAACTGAACTTAACTGAATAAAGCCCAGAATTGACGGTATGTTGAACATTACCTGGTAGAGAAATTCTATGCTTAGCTTTCCAAAAAAGGAATAAAAGCTCAGAAACAGGCATAGACCTTTTCATCAGTAGTCACCACCTCTGTCCATCTGGGTCCTGCAGGAAGCAGATGATGGACTTAGGAGTTAGCAGACCCAGAGCTGGGCTTCCGAGGTGGCACAGTGGTAAATCCGCCTGCTAATGCAGGAGGAGATGCAGGAGACGAGGGTTTGATCCCTGGGTCAGGAAGATCCCCTGGAGAAGGATATGGCAACCCACTCCAGTATTCTTGCCTGGAAATTCCACGGACAGAGGAGCCTGGTGGGCTACAGTCCATGGGGTCGCAAAGAGTCTGACACGACTTAGCGGCTGAGCACATAAACAACACACAGGTCCAGAGCTGGAGTTAGAAATGAAAGATTTGTTGGAGAGCCGTAACTGTGAAAGACAAAGGGTGAGGAGGCAAGACTGAGCTGGGAAAGCTTTCGGGAGGCCACGCAGACCTTGTGAAGCGAAAGACTAAGAGAAAAAAGGCCGGGAACTTCTCAGACCCCAGCGCACATCTTGGGCAACGCAATGGGGGGTGGAAAAGTTGCCTCTTGAAGGGTCTGCCAAGGGGCAGAAATGGTAGGTGCTGGCATCTCCTCCACGCTCAGACATTGGTTAGGGGGCTGTCGGGGAGGAGCCTGAAGCTGGCTGAGGAGCTGCTGCTGGAGGCGATTAGCTAACCGCGTTCTTTGCAGCTAAAAAGAATACAAGTTCTTTCTTGAAGGGAGATCCGAGCGCTGCGGGTCTGCGGCGGCCGCGCCCCTTCCCATCTCCTGACAGTGTAAATCTTTGTAAATGAAAGGCTCAGCATTCGCTAAGGTTACTAAACGCCTGTCTTTTCTCGGCCTGGCAAGATTAAGTAAACTGCACTGTAGGAAAAATGCAATTAAACGTTGTACGGAGGGATACAATTGATTGACAGTCCCTGGTAGGGCCATGGGTAACTTTTCTTTCTGCTTTTCTCTACGTTCCAAATATTAGACTTTGATTATTTATTTTCTTCTTGATTGGAAAACATTTTTCAATTATTTTTTTTTAATTAGGGGATAATTGCTTTACAATGTAGTGTTGGTTTCTGCCATACAACTAGAATCAGTCATAATTATATATTTATCAGTCATATTTATCAGGCTTCCCTGGTGGCTCAGCTGGTAAAGAATCTGCCTGCTATGAGGGAGACCTGGGTTCGATCCCTGGGTTGGGAAGATCCCTTGGAGAAGGGAACGGCTACCCACTCCAGTANATCAGTCATAATTATATATTTATCAGTCATATTTATCAGGCTTCCCTGGTGGCTCAGCTGGTAAAGAATCTGCCTGCTATGAGGGAGACCTGGGTTCGATCCCTGGGTTGGGAAGATCCCTTGGAGAAGGGAACGGCTACCCACTCCAGTAATCTGGCCTGGAGAATTCCACGGACTATATGGTCCATGGTATCACAAAGAGTCGGACATGACTGAGCAACTTTCACTCACTAATATATACGTCCCTGGAGAAGAGAATGGCTACCCACTCCAATATTCTTGCCTGGAGAAATCCATGGACAGAGGAATTATATCCCCTCCCTCTAGAGCCTCCCTCCCACTTACTCCACCCCAGTCCTCAATGGGAAACCTTTATAATGAACATTTTAAAATTAGTCTTCATATCATACCTTTTTGATCCAAAATGGCATTTCCCAATTTGATACCCCAACAAATTGCTTTCAACAAAGAGAACATGGTATTTGACCAAGCATGGCTTTGAGCTCAGACAGATCTGAGCTTGAATCCTGGCCCTGTGACTACTGTTCTATACTCTGGGCAGGCCTTTCATCAAGAAAGGGAGACTCATATCCCTACTTCTCAGCTTTGCTTTAATAAAACATTTTAAAATTGATTTTTAAGGCTTCCAAAACTGCTAGTGGCTTTCCTGATGCCTCAGAGGTAAAGGATATGCCCGCCAATGCCGGAGACTTGCAGGAAACACGGGTTCCATCCTTGGATCGGGAAGATCCCCTGGAGTAGGAAATGGCTAATTTCTCCAGTATTCTTGCCTAGGAAATCCCATGAACAGATGATCCTGGAGAGCTACATACAGTCCTCTTCTCAGCTTTGCTTTAATAAAACATTTTAAAATTGATTTTTAAGGCTTCCAAAACTGCTAGTGGCTTTCCTGATGCCTCAGAGGTAAAGGATATGCCCGCCAATGCCGGAGACTTGCAGGAAACACGGGTTCCATCCTTGGATCGGGAAGATCCCCTGGAGTAGGAAATGGCTAATTTCTCCAGTATTCTTGCCTAGGAAATCCCATGAACAGATGATCCTGGAGAGCTACATACAGTCCGCTGCCGCCAAGTCGCTTCAGTCGTGTCCGACTCTGTGTGACCCCATAGACGGCAGCCCACCAGGCTCCCCCGTCCCTGGGATCCTCCATGCAAGAAGACTGGAGTGGGTTGCCATTTCCTTCTCCAATGCATGAAAGTGAAAAGTGAAAGTGAAGTCACTCAGTTGTGTCTGACTCTTAGCAACCCCATGGACTGCAGCCTACCAGGCTCCTCTGTCCAGGGGATTTTCCAGGCAAGAGCACTGGAGTGGGGTGTCCATGGGGTCTCCAAACAGTCAAACACGACTGGGTAACCAAGCAACAAAGCAGTAAAACTGCTGCTGCTGCTGAGTCGTGTCAGTCATGGCCAACTCTGTGCCACCCCATAGACGGCAGCCCACCAGGCTCCGCTGTCCCTGGGAGTCTCCAGGCAAGAACACTTCTCCAATGCAACTGCTAGCAATTTCTAAAAAATCACATTCAAAGGACAAAAAGTGGCCATCGCTTAGGAAACCCAAAATAATTTCTGGGGAAGTCCCAAAAATGAGTTCTAAAAACCGCCTTGAGAGCAATTGCCCTTCTAGATATACAGGCCAAAGAACTGAAAGTAGAGATTCAAACATGTATTTGTACACCCTTGTATTCATACAGCAGCATTATTCACAATAGCTGGAAGGTAGAAACAACCCAAAAGTTCACTGACAGATGAATGGATAAGCAAAAGGTAGCATATTCATACTATGGACTATTATTCAGGCTTTGAAAAAAAAAAAAAGGAAATTCCAATACACACTGTAACACAGGTGAGCCTTGAAGACATCATGCTAAGTGAAATAAGCCAGATACAAAAGGATACATACTGTCTGATTCCACTTATATGAAGTACCTGGAATAGTCAAGTTCATAAGGACCAAAAGTAGAATAGAGGTTACCAAGGGCTGGAGGGAGGAGGGAATGGGGAGTTAGTATTTAATGAGTACTGAGCTTCAGTTTGGGATGATGAAAAAGTTTTGGAAATCGATGGTGGTGATGGTTGCACAATAGTGCGAATGTGCTTAACGCCACTGAATTGAACACTTAAAAGTGTTTCAATGGTAAATTTTATGTTTTGTAGATTTTACCACAATAAAAAAAGAATTTTTAAAACCATGTTAAACTTCCCTGGTGGAACAGTGGATAGGAACCTGCCTGCTGATGCAGAAGACATGTGTTCAATCCCTGGTCCAGGAAGATTTCACTTGCCGCAGAGCAACTAAGCCCATGTAACGCAACTACTGAGCCCATCGGCCGCCACTGCTGAAGCCCACACACCCTAGATAGTCTGTGCTCTCCAGCAAGAGAAGTCACCGCAATGAGAAGCCCACACACCACACGGCAGGGTAGCCCTCGCTCCCTGCGACCAAAGAAAGCCCGAGCACAGCAACAAAGACCCAGTACAGCTAAAAATAAATGAATTTTAAAATAATGAAATAAAATAACTACAACCCACCCCCAAAAAAACCTCTTTTGTTGATGCACTGTTACTACTTACAGGAAGCAAAGCTAAGCTGCCCGCAGGAGTTTCTCACGTAGAAAAGCAACACACACTTTCTGCAATTCATTGTATTTTTCATCACTTTTAATTATAAACATAAGAAAACCACATCACAGAAATATTTGAAAGCAAAGAAAAAATTCATAATCCCCTTTCTTTTCTTCTTTACAGGAATTTTTTTTTAGACCTGGTTGTAATCATACTGTTTGGACAAGTCCCAAAAGTGACTTCCAGAAATCGCCTTGGCCCAGAGCAAGATAATCACTATGATTTCTCTTGGGAGGCTTAGCCGTGCTTCCCCCAGAGTAGGAAGCATCCATTCTCTGGTGGATGTGGAGGGCTGAGAGGTGGTGAGAGAGGGGAAAGAGAGTAGGAAGAGAGAAGGCTGATGGCCTTCTATGACCCCCTTATACTGGCACCAGGCCATTGGCACACGTGTGCATGTATGCATACAAGAACACGCATGCATGTGGGTTCTCCCCAGGATGAGGGTCTATAACATTACCCAAGGCTCTGTTTTGGGTTAAAATCCAAAAGGAATGGTGAAGTAGCCCCAGATCCTGAATACAAGGACAATCTAGTTGATGGCTGAGACCCTCTGCAAGGAGCCCAGGACAGCGTACCCTGGGGAAAATGAAGTGGAACTATAGCCTCCTATTCAGTTTGATTCACACCAGGACAGCAGAGTATTAGTCTAGGACTGGACACACCCAGGTTCGAGTCTCAATACAGCCTTAAGGATGTGATTTGCTTTCAAACGAGCTTCAGTTTCCTTAGCTTTAAAATAGGAGTCCTATTCCTACCTCCTGATGGTATTATGAGGTCTGAAAGAGAAACCATGCAAAGTGCTTGGGAGGGAGCCCTCGCTAAGTGGAGGCTGTAGCAGATACAGCCCTCCTAAAGCCCCAGAAGCAACTTCACTGACCCAATAAACAACTGAAAACGTTTCCACTAGGGACATGGTTGTGAACTCAAGTGAAGAACTCACCAAAATTATTTTAACATTGTAAAGAAACACTGGAAAAACATAATAAAAGGTTTACTTAAGTATTTTCAGAAATACATGGAACACTTAGGAAATTTAATTATATTCAGATCTTAACAAATTTCAAACATTTGGCTTCCTGTCACTTTTTCTAATGGTATGATTAAATTTGAAATCAATTACAAAACTAGGGGGGAAATGTGTCTGGAAATTAAGGAGCACATTTTCAAAAGTCATGGGTTAAATAATAAATCAGTGGAAGGACCTCCCTGGTGGTCCAGTGGCTAAGACTCTGCACTCCCAATGCAGCGGACTCAGGTTCAATCCCTGGTCAGGGAAACTAGATCCCACCTCCCACAATTAAGAGTTCTCATGACACAACTAAAGACCCAGTACAGGCAAGTAAATAAATAAATATTTTTTTAAATAAAATGAGCCAGGAATTTTAAAAATACTTAGAACTCTACAATAACAATAGGACTACATGTTAAAACTTTTTTTTTTTAACCTAAAGCATTATGGTGGTAGTAGGAATGTACAGTGGCACCCAACTCCAGTACTTTTGCCTGGAAAATCCCATGGACGGAGGAACCTAGTGGGCTGCAGTCCATGGCGTCGCTGGGAGTCGGAGACGACTGAGCGTCTTCACTTTGACTTTTCGCTTTCATGCACTGGAGAGGGAAACAGCAACCCACTCAGGTGTTCTTCCCTGGAGAATCCCAGGGCCGGGGGAGCCTCGTGGGCTGCCGTCTATGGGGTCGCACAGAGTCGGACACGACCGGAGCGACTTAGCAGCAGCAGCGGGAATGTACACTTCTATGTTTTTATTACATAGTAAGTTTTTTTTAAAAGATTGAAAAACTAATAGTAGCACAAACCCAGAGAAACTTGTAAGAAAGGGAATAATATAAATAAGAACACAGAATGATGAAAAATAAACATATACAGAAGAATCAACAAAACAAAAATTATGCTATTTTAAAAGATTAATAACACTAACAAACCTCTGGCAACATGAATCAAGGAAAAAATAACAGAAGGCATAACATTAGGAATGAAAAATAGCATATAACTGCAGATGCCACGTAGGTTGAAACGATGGAGAATATTATGCACGATTTTATGCTAATAAGTTTGAAAACTTAAAAGCACATGGACAAATTCCTAGAAAAATGAGCTGACTCAAGAAGAAATTTAAAATCTGAATAACCCTGTAACCATTGAAGAAACCATATCAGTAAATTAAAATCTCACCACAAGAAAAGCACCAGGTCCAGATGGTTTTACTGCTTATCATTCAAGGATCAAATAACTCCAATATTTAAACTCCAATAATAATGCTTTAAATTATAGTATATGAAGAAACACTTCCTGATTTTTTTTTTGGGGGGGGGNGTAAATTAAAATCTCACCACAAGAAAAGCACCAGGTCCAGATGGTTTTACTGCTTATCATTCAAGGATCAAATAACTCCAATATTTAAACTCCAATAATAATGCTTTAAATTATAGTATATGAAGAAACACTTCCTGATTTTTTTTTTGGGGGGGGGGTATTATAATTCATAACAGGGTTTCCCGGGTGGCTCAGTGCTAATGAATCTGCCTGCCAGTGCAGGAGACACAGGTTCGATCCCTGACCCGGGAAGATCCCACATGCCGAGGAGCAACTAAGCCCTACGCCCCAACTACTGAGCCAGTGCTCTAGAGCCAGAGGAGCAGCACACTAGTAAAGCCTGCACACGCCGGAGCCTGTGCTCCACAAGAGGAGCCGCCGCAGTGAGAGGTCCACGCCCCACAACTCGAGAGCAGTCCCCCTCACTGCAGCTAAGTACAGCCCGCGCAGCATCGAAGACCCAGCACAGCGAACACTGAATAAAAATCATAGCAAAATTATACCCAAACTGATACCAACACTGCACAAAATGTACAAGACAGTTTCACAGATGAACACAGACACAAAATTCTTCCTTAAAAGTGAGCAAGCTAGTTCCAGCAGCGTATAAAACAAGCTTGACCAAGTTTGTTTTTGCGGGACTCCAAGACTATTTAATGTTAAAAGGCCAGTTCATATAATTCAAAGATTTAAAGGAAAAAAAAAAATGATCATCTCAGCAAATGGAAAGTTTTGATAAATTTAAATATTCATTCATGATTTTAAAAATATATTTAAAAACCTTAGAAAGCTAATAGGATTTCCTCAACCTCCTAAAGTATATCTATGGAAAATTGACAACAAAAATCCTATTTACTGTGAAACACTGAATGTTTTCTCTTTAAAGCCAAAAAGAGAATACCTGCTAGTATCTGAATTCAACATTATATTGGAATAAAAGAAGAGAACTAAAAGTATAGGGACTGGAAAAAATAAATCAAACATTTATTATTCTTACATATTATTGCTATGTGGAAAACACAAACATCTATAGAGAAATTATTAGTTGTAACAAAAGTTTAGCAATGTGGCTGAATAAAAAGTTAATATACAGAAGTCAGTGACTTTCTACAGTCAGTAACAAATGAAAAGGTAATTGTTAACAAGATAATCATGCCAAAACTATTAACTGAAATGAATAAATCTAACAAAAACTACATAAATGTTTTCTGAGAAAATAATGACATGTTTGGAAAACATTAAAGATCTAAATAACAGGGGGGTTGTGGATACCTTTTCATTTTAATATATTTTTCTTCTAAATGTTCAAAATCAATTATTGGGAAACATATTAAGACAATTTTAATTTTTAAATATTGTATTATATTCACTCAAACGTCTCTGGCCAACCTACAGAGCATCCAGACAGAAACAATTATAATTAAATTCAGTCACATTTACTGTTTTGCCAATTTCAATAATAATAATTACATTGTTGTCCATGTATTTTTTTTATACATATATATGCATATCTACTTTTTGACCTTGCCATTAGGAGGGTGCATTTGTCAGGGTAGGAGGATGGAATACATTTAGCACTTTGTTAGCCTGATTCACAACTTTTAAAATTTGACAGAGGGTATTTGGGCCTCCTTTTGTCTTCTTGCCATGGAATCCTCTGACTTTAGGGGCAGGCCTGAAGGCATTGCAGTGGGCCTGGCTGTGGGCAAGGAACACATTTCTGGCTCCTATAGACTGCCTCAGCAGGCACCAACCCAAGTGAGTCAGGGCATCTGTACTTGGAAACATCAATCAAACCCCAGGAAGTTGGTTCCTGGGAGGAAGCTATTGCACCTTCAGGGCAAACCTACTCAAGCTGCCAAGAAGGAAACTTAAGCATTTCAAAGCTTCTCAGTCTGGGGCTACGTGGAGTCAGGGCTGGAAGATGGGCATGTGTTGTAAGAAGTTCTTGACAGGGGGCTGGGGATCACAAGAGGAGAAAGAAAAGCCATTGCCCCTTTCTGTCTGCGCATGAGCAAAGCTTCAATTTATTCAACAAACATTTCCAGAGTGCTAGTCATGGTCCCCATCATCAAAATAGCTAAGATTGATTAAGCACTTATGTCCTGGGACCTGGGACAAATGGTATTTTTCATAAAATCATGCACAATACATGTCATATAGGATAGTCAGTTGAACTAGATATAATACTATTATTTTCTCAATTTTATGGCTGAGGAAACAGAGGCTGGAGGTTAAACGACTCACCCAGGGTCATAGAATTTGGACGTGACAGAGCCAGGATTTGAATCTGGAGAAATTGGATGTGTGTCTGGGTCTACATATTGGGCCATGAGCCAGTGAAGAAGCTATAGAAATGAGTCATGGTCTAGTGGCAGTCAAATACGCACACAGAAGTGTTCTGATAACCCAACTTGGATAAAACTAGAGGGTCAGGAGGGACGTCTAGGAACTTCCCTCATGGCAGTGGTTAAGAGCCTGTCTGCCGGTGCAAGGGACGCAGGTTTGATCCCTGGTCCAGGAAGATCCCACGTGTCACTGAGTAGTTAACTTGTGCTCCAGAACTACTGAGCCCACACTCTAGAGCCCACTAGAGCCCATGAGCAGCAACTAACGAAGTCTAAGAGCTCTAGGGCTCACGCTCCACAAGAGAAGCCATCACAACGAGAAGCCCCCAGACCAAAATGAAGAGTAGGCCCCACTTGCCACAACTAGAGAAAGCCCACACCCAGCAACAAAGACCCAGCACAGCCAAAAATAAAAAATAGATTAAATTTAAAAAGGACATCTAAATGAAGCAAAGTTAATGAACTGGGAGTGACAGAACATGCTAGAAGTACAGTGAGGGTCATATCAGATTCTAGAGAAAAACAAAAACACAGAAACAGCATGAATAAGTAGCAACCAGGTTAGCTTAATATTGGATTGTGGGTAGGGCTTGCAGTTGTTTAGCTAGCCAACGGAAACTAGTTAAGAAAAAAAACTGGGAATAACAAGAAGGTACTACCAGAAATGAGATATAATCTTGAAAAATTAGTTATGAACACTACATAGCAATAAAGAAATGCTTGTAAGGATAAGTGCAAAGACCATAGTTTTTAAATTCACATGTATACAAGAATACAAATCTCTCTTTAAAGCCCCCCCCAAAATATACCCAAACAAACTAAGTGAATTAGCCTATCCCCAAATCCTATTTTTAGTTCATTAATGTTATGGAATGAACTGTGTACCCACCCCACCACTGGACTTCCCTGATGGCTCAGCAGGTAAAGAATCTACCTGCAATGCAGGAAGTACAGGAGATGCAGGTTTGACCCCTGGGTTGGGAAGGTCCTCTGGAGGAGGGCATGGCAACCCACTCCAGTATTCTTGCCTGGAGAACCCCATGGAAAGAGAAGCCTGGGGGGCTACAGTCCAAAGGGTCACAAAGGATCAAGCACAGCTTAGCGACTAAGCACAAATGCCTACCTAAAATTTGTAGGTTGAAGCCCTACCCCCCAGTGTAGCTATATTTGGAGACAGGGCCTTTAAGGAGGTGAATACAGTTGAGGTTAGATAAAGTTGGAAGGGTGGGGCCCTGATCCGATGGGACTGCTGAGCTTGCAAGAAGAGGAGAAACACCGGAGACCTCTCCGTGCACACAAAGTAAAGGCCACGTGCGCACAGAGCAGGAAGTCACCATCTACAGATTAAGGAGAGGGACCTCACCAGAAACTGATACTGCCAGCTCCTTGATCTTGGACTTCCACCTCCAGAGCTCTGAGGAGATAGGTATGCATTGTTAAAGCCACCAAGTCTGCAGTATTTTGTTATGACATCCCAAGCAGACTAACATAGTTAACCAGCCAGCCACCAAGTCCTGTCCACTCTTTCTTTGCAATACAAAAAAAAAAAAAAAAAAAAAAAAACTGCTACTGGATTTTAAAATAATACTTTCACTTTATTTTATTAATTTTATTTATTTGTTTTTATGTTGGCTGCACTGTGTCTTCACTGTGGCACATGCAGGCTTTTCTTGCCGTGGAGCACATGGGCTCTAAAATGTCCAAGCTCTCTAGTTGCTAGGCAACACGTGAGATCTTAGTTCCCTGATCAGGAATCAAACCTGTATCCTCTGCATTGGAAGGCAGATTCTTAACCACTGGACCACCAGGGAAGTCCCTGCAAGTCTTGCTTTCTTCCTCACTGTGTCTACTGTCAGCATAGCTCGAGATCATCTTACGCCCAGATGAAGGCAATCAACTCCGTTATCTTCTCTGGCTTTGTATTTTCTGACTTGCTTCTTTTTTTTTTTTTTTTCCCCACATTCACCCTTTGGTCCTAGTTTAATCCACTTTTTCCTCAGAAGTTGACAAGCATTCCTGTTGTTCATCACAGTTACGCAAGAACTTTTAAAACAGTTGCAATTGCTTTCTTGAGCTCTCCTTTTCTAAATCCATGCATGCTCAATCGCTAAGTCATGTCTGACTCTTTTGAGACTGTAGCCTCGCAGTCTCCTCTGTCCATGGGATCTCCCAGGCAAGAATACCAGAGTGGGCTGCCATTTCCTTCTCCAGGGCATCTTCCCGAACCAGGAACTGAATCCGAATCGCCTGCACTGGTAGATGGGTTCTTTACAAATGAGCCAGCAGGGACACTGACTTTCGAACAGATGGATTTGCTCACATCTCTCACAAGCCCTGAGCCTGAACAAAGGGCGACCCACCCCGAGGGTCCAACTGACCCGTACTTCATTAATCCAAGAGAGTGGAGAAGTGGATGGATCAGAATCATGGGGAAAGGAAGCTCTTCTGGGCTACCCACCTGATCAGAATAGACCTTCTGTGCTTGTCCCCTCTGACCCAGTGGCCCTTGATGCCAGCTGGGAACACAAGGCCAGTGGGCAGGGAGGTGAGGGCAGAGGTTCTGGGGAAAAAGGGGCCCAGCATAGACTGGTACCCATAGGGCCTGAGACATGGCAGCACCACGGTGTCTCCACTGTCCCATCCCAAAGACAGGTATGTATTATCATAGCAACAACCACTGAGGGACTGGTTCCAAAAGACAAAGACAAGCAGATATGTTTATATAATTTTTCTTCCAGATTAGATTGTTCACATTAGTATTTTCCTAAATAGCCTCAATCATATCGGTTATTTTACATCTAAAGCATTTTGAATCTCTTTAATGATCCAATCTGTTCTTCTTTTTATTAATATGTGCTTTGGATTGGCAAAGACCATCTTAAATTACAGCAGTTACAAATCAGTGATTCTCCAAGTATGGCTTTACCAGTATAGATTAGAGTTTACATAAGACTTTTCTCCATCTATGTCTTGTTTTAAAATATGACAACATCCTTGCTTCCAATCACAAATGGTTAGACTCTAATATTCTTCTAAAGTTATGACCAATCTAGATAGCATATTCAAAAGCAGAGACATTACTTGGCCAACAAAGGTCCGTCTAGTCAAGGCTATGGTTTTTCCAGTGGTCATATATGGATGTGAGAGTTGGACTGTGAAGAAAGCTGAGCACCAAAGAATTGATGCTTTTGAACTGTGGTGTTGGAGAAGACTCTTGAGAGTCCCAACCAGTCCATTCTAAAGGAGATCAGTCCTGGATGTTCTTTGGAAGGAATGATGCTAAAGCTGAAACTCCAGTACTTTGGCCACCTCATGTGAAGAGTTGACTCATTGGAAAAGACTCTGATGCTGGGAGGGACTGGAGGCAGGAGGAGAAGGGGACCACAGAGGATGAGATGGCTGGATGACATCACTGACTCGATGGATGTCAGTCTGAGTGAACTCCGGGAGTTGGTGATGGACAGGGAGGCCTGGCATGCTGCAATTCATGGGGTCGCAAAGAGTCGGACATGACTGACTGAGCGACTGAACTGACTGAACTGAATACTCTTCTACATCCATTTTTATTTATTTCAAAGACCTTTTCCTCATCTATGGCTCCTTTTTTGATTTGTTTATTTTCTTTACAGTAAGTTCTTGTTGGTTATCTATTTTAAATAAAGCAGTGTGTACATGGCAATCCCAAACTCCTAATCTACCCCTCCCTCTCACCCTTTCCCCCTGGTAACTATAAATTCATTCCCTAAGTCTGTGAGTCTGCTTCTGATTTACGAATAAGCTCATTTGTCTCATTTTTTTAGATTCCACATATAAGTGACATCATATGATATTCGTCTGACTTCACTTAGTAGAATAATCTCCAGGTCCATCCATGTTGCTGCTAATGGCATCATTTCACTCTTTTTAATGGCTGAATAATATTCCATTGTGTGTATATACAACATAAATACAATGACTTGCTTATCATGTTTCCAGCCACCATCCCTACCTTGCCTATCTTTTCAAACATTTGAAATGTTTCAGTCTGACCCCTAGTATTTTCCTTGAGTACCAACATTTGGCCTCCCTGCACTCACCTCCCAGGGGCAAGTTCTCTGGCCTCTCCAGATGAACTAGAGCTTTCACTTTTTTTTTTTTTGGCCACACCATGTGGCATGCAGGGATCTTAGTTCCTGATCAGGGATCGATCCCATGTCCCAGGCAGTGAAAGTGCAGAGTATAACCGCTAGACCACCAGGGAGTTTTTGCATTTTAAGTGCCCTACATGCACATGTCTCAGTGATATCAGAAGGATCTGTTCCTAGCAATGACATTTTGCTAGGGCAACTGATGTTCTTTCAAATGTACACTTTAAATTTTGATAGACACCAGATTGCCTTCTACAGGACTTGTACCAAATTAAATTCTACCCAATAACATATAAAAGAGCCTGTTTCCCCATCACCATCACCAGCACAGTCTTTCCCATGTCTTTGATCTCTGACAAACCAAAAGGTAAAAATAGTATTCTGCTTTTGTTTCGATATAAATCTGTCTGATGACAAAGGCTGAGTCATCCAGTTCAGGCAAGCACTCAAATAGCTGGCATGAAGACAGTCTCTTTCCACCTTTCCTGCCTCATCTCTGTGGGTCTTTCCTTCATTCCACATTTCCAGACTTCTATTTCAGACAGAATTTTCCACATGGAAGGAAAGAGGACCACCAGCAGCCGTAACCCTAAATCGTCCCAATTTATACAGCAAACTTCATAAGAAAGCAAAGTGTCTTTCTCGCACCATCCATAGGTCAAATTCTAGAAAGGGCTGTGACTGGTGTTTCTTGGGTCAAGGGTATGCTCCTGAGTCTGGCCAAGAAGAAAGGAGATTCCTCGAGGCCAGAGCTAGGTCTTGACACTATTGTTTGCAAGAGCAAGAGAAGCCCCTACTACCGGAAGAGGAAGAGATATTGAGCAGATAAAAACAAGTGTCTACTCCATGCTATATTTAAAATGGATAAACAACAAGGACCTACTGTATAGCACAGAATCTCTGCTTCATGTTATGTGGCAGCCTGGATGCCAGGGGACTTTGGGGGAGAATGCTGTGCTGTGCTAAGTCGCTCCAGTGTCCAAATCTGTGTGACCCCATGGACTGTAGCCTGCCAGCCTCCTCTGTCCATGGGATTTCCTAGGCAAGAATACTGGAGTGGGTTGTCATTCTCTTCTCCAGGGGATCTTCCCAATCCAGGGATCCAACCCATGTCTCTTATGTCTCCCTCATTGACAGGCAGGTTCTTTACCCCTAGCACCACCTGGAAGCCTCTAAGGGAGAATGGATATACGTATATGTATGGCTGAGGCCCTTTGCTGTTCACCTGAAACTATCATCACATTGTTAAACGGCTATACCCCAATACAAAATTAAAAGTTAAAAAAAAATGTTTACCCATCCAGGTGACACCTGAGCTGATGCAACCCAGCACAGAGGGCACCTTTCCCAGGGTCATGCTTACTGACTTTGCCACATCCCAGCAGAGATGAATCAGACGGCACCCACACCCGCCAGACAGAGCCTGGCATCCTGTGCTGCCCCACACCTTTGGGGCCATAGGTAACCTATTCTGATTGCTAATCCAGGAGAGAGGCATTTGAGTGCTTCTTGGAACAATAGGGATGTTTTTCTTCTACAGTGATTCACACAAATTTGGCCTTAGGGTTTTATAGAGAAAGGAAAATACACATTGGCATCTCTGATGCAGAACTGTGAGTCCTCCCAGAACAAAGGTGAGCCTTAGTCGGCTGGGAAGGATCAGGGGTGTGACGCAAAGGAGGAGAGTCTGTTGGTTTGAAAGGTTAGGTTAACACTGGCATAGAGCACAGTCAGTCTGCAGAAGCTGCATCCTGGGTGTTCCCTTTACATACAGTGAGCCAAGGCTGGCGATGGAAAAGTGAACTGGGCGCAGGTGTATGTTGTTGGTGGGTTGTAAGCTAGGATAAGCCTTTCCAAGAGCAGTTTGGGAATCCCGTCTCTAAAATGCCAATACCCCCGGATCCACAAATTTCATTTCTGAGAAGCCACTCCAAGAAAACAATACAAAGTACTGAACATAACAGTGAAAGTTTATAAACAACATAAAGGAACAGTAAGATACATTATGGTGAATCCTCCCCATGGGATCTTTTTCAGTAACTAGAAAAGAAGTCTAGGGCTTCCCTGGTGGCCCAGTGGTTAAGAATCCACCTTGAAATACAAAGGACACCAGTTCCATCCTTGGCCCAGGAAGATCCCATATGCCGCGGGACAGCTCCACCCATAAGCGACAACTAATGAACCCCTCAAACCTAGAGCCTATGCTTTGCAACGAGAGAAGCGACCCTAAGAAGAAGCCTAAGCACCAGAACTAGACAGAAGCCCCTCCTCGCCGCAACCAGAGAGCCCTGCACAGCAACACTCCAACACAGTCAGGAATAAAACCCCTGATTTTAAAAAAAGCAAAGTCTGGTCAGTTCACAGAGAACAAAACATAAGTGGCTTTGACAGATTAGTCTTTCTCGTAAGAAAAATCTGTATTAAAAATGAAATACCAGTTTTACCTTTCAGTTTGTCAGAGGTCAAAAACATTGTGGACACTGTGCTGGTAATAGTATGGAGAAACAGGAAATGTTATGTCTTGTTGGGTAGAGTTTAATTCGGTACAAACCCTGTAGAAGGCAATCTGATGGTGTCTATCAAAATGTAATGGTGCACATTTTAAAATACATCAGATGGCCTAGGGAAATTTCTCCTCTACAAATTTATCCTACAGATGCTTCTGACACGTGTGCATGAACAGCAGCACTATTGCTTGAAACACTGTCTATAGGAACAAAAAAAGGAATAGTCTTCAATAGGAGACTAGATAATACACTATGGTACATGCAGGCAGTATATTTTATCAGCCGTTAGAAAAACCATGTCAAGATCAGATGTGCTTTTGTGAGATGATTTCCAAGATACATGAAGTGAAACAGACAAGAAGGTGGGTGCAAACCAATATAACTGGTATTCTACTTTTTGTGTTGAAAAGACTGTTTATATTTAAATAGGCATAGAATTTCTCTGGATATACAAGAAAACTGTGACAATGGTTCCTCTGGAAGGAATACCTGAGGTCAAGGGTGGGAAAGAAAGTTTTCATTGTACACCCTGCACTATTTAAAATGTTTTAAATCATAAGTATGTATTTCCATTTCAAAATAAAAGACAATAAAAACAATAAAATACATAAGCTATAAAAAAGGATGTCTATATATATTTAGTTACATAAATATCTATATTGCAACAAGCAAAAAATAAATTAAAATTATTCATATAGTATATTCAATTATGTGAAAAGAGAAAAATGGCCAGAAAAAAATTAGAAGAAAATAATGTCCTAAAATGTTACCCTTGAAACTAAGAGTGACTGACTCATCTTTCAACTTTTTCTGTAGCTTCCAAAATGCATCTAATAATCACATTTTACTTAAAATAGAAAAAAAAACAACTTTAAAAAAACTATGTTAGGGACTTCCCTGGTGGTCCGGTTGCTAAGACTCTGAGCTCCCAGTGCAGAGGGCCCAGGTTCAATCCCTGGTCAGGGAGCTAGATCCCACATGCTACAACTTAGACCCAGAGCAGCCAAATAAATAAATAAAACTTAAAAAAAAAAAAAAAACTATGTTAAAATATAGTATCCATCCATCTTTACAGTCCAAATGCAGCAGTTAAAATCAGGTGAGACAAGAAGTATTAACTCTTCAATTCCATGATTCTGCATTAAAGAAGTTTGTTGCGGTTTCTTAACTCCTTTTCACTTTTTCGGCTTGGCAACTGCTACCAATAAAGACAAGACCTAGTTCATAAATCAGTCATGAGCAAACTGTATTTATAATACCCAGTATCAATGGATATGGAGATGGATGAGTTTTATCAGACATTGCTGCTGCTGCTGCTGCTGCTGCTAAGTCACTTCAGTCATGTTTGACTCTGTGCGACCCCATAGATGGCAGCCCACTAGGCTCCCCCATCCCTGGGATTCTCCAGGCAAGAACACTGGAGTGGGTTGCCATTTCCCTCTCCAATGCATGAAAGCAAAAAGTGAAAGTGAAGTTGCTCAGTCGCGTCCGACCCCCAGCGACCCCCTGGATTGCAGTCCACCAGGCTCCTCGGTCCATGGGATTTTCCAGGCAAGAGTGCTGTAGTGGGTTGTACTGTAGGCAAATTGATACCACACCAAAACAACTTGGCTATATGAAACTGAAGCTATAAAAAGTGTTTAGGCCCCATGATCCAGTAATATGACTTCCGGAATCTTAAGAAAAAAAAAAAACCCTGAAATACTGGAGAAGTTTACACATAAAGGTCTTAATTAAGAGTGGTATGCAATCGTAAGAAATTACGATGATGAATGACATGTAGCAACATGGGGGGAAATTATGATACAGTGTTGAGTAAAGGAAAAGAATACAGAAAATTGTATATCCTACAATTTACAACCACTCCATAAAATGCACGTGGAAAAATCCCAGAAGACCTTCACACCAACATGCTCACAGTGCTTGTGTTCAGGTGGTGGAATCCTGGGGGAATTCTTGATAGTTTTCTCCTTTTCTCTTTTCCAAAATGTTTATAGTATATTTTAAATAATATATATTTATAAATACTTAAAAATTTGAAGTCTTGGCTGTTCCGCAGGAAATAATTACCAAATCACCATATCTCTAGTTCCCTTAACTGAAAATAAAATGCCTTCATCTCACATAATAATAACAGTCGCTGATATTTATTAAGCAACAACTTTCTGCCAAGCTCTTTACATTTTCGGTTCCATGAATGCAGTGAAGAAATTCTTATTACCATGCTGCAGATGTGGAAAACTGAGGCTCTGACTGGCTAGATGGCACAAGCAAGAGATGACATCACCAGGATTCAAACCCAGGTTTTTCTAGCTTCCAATCCAATCCTTTCTACCACGTCACAATAAAGACCCGAAACAGTTCTCAGGGTCCAGGGTGTGTGCAAGGGAGGGTTCTAGTGCTTTGCACACATTCTTTCATTTAATAACCTTGCAGATGTAGGTGGTGTCCTCATTTTATAAAATGAGGAAATAGTGGCTGGGGGAGGTTAAGTCATCAGTACAGGTGGTAAGAGATAGAACCGGGATTCTTCTTTATTTATTTATGTATTTATTTATTTATTTTGGGGCAGCTCTGCAGGGCATGTGGGATCTTAGTTCCCCGACCAGGAATCGAACCTATGCCCGCTGCAGTGGAAACTTGGAGTCTTAACCACTGGACCATCAGGGATGGCCCAGAACCCCTGTTGGGAACCACGATGCTGTGTGGTGCCTTCCCATGACAAGGAAAAACCCAGAGCCTCTGAGCCTGGGTCGCAGGGCATTATCATCTCTGGTGCGGCCACTATCAAAAAGGAAGCACCTGGCAGGAAGGTGGGAGGTGGCAGGAGGAGGTGGGCCGCCCAGCTCTCCGGCCTGGGCGGAGCCGGCTCTGCGCTCACCGCACACCTGAGGCCCAGGCCGGCTCAGGTGGTGCTGCACAGACATCCACGTGGCCTGGCCCGCGGCCAGCACAGATGTCGCGTCCTCCTGCCAGCGCTGACAGTGCTGGTGCTAATCTGCCAAAAGGCCTCCAGTAAAGCCCGTAAAGCTCTCTGTAAGGATTTCTGGTTTTGGGAGGCGTGGGGAGACAACGCACTGCCTCTTCCACGGTGGAAAATTCCAGTGCCACCTGGCTCGGCAAGAGAAAGGGATGTCTCACCTCCTCGACCCCCAGGAGCCAGAGGACCCTGCAGGGCCCAGGGTCCAGGACAAGGCTGAAGCCATGTGCCTCGACCCAGAGGCTGAGCCAACAACAGAAGCCAGGGCTCCAACTCTCTGGGAAACAGGAAGTTCAGGTCAGCCTAGGGGGCAGCGGGGGAACCAGATCAGAAGAGCTCAGGCCAGAGGCCAAAGGAGGCCTGAGTAAGGCCAAGGGGCCTCTGAGACGTGGACACAGCTAAGTGGACGGATGAGCACCAAAGAGCGCTCTGCGGTCATGGAGTGTCGGGAACACGCGTAGCCTGCTAGTGGAAGGTCAGTGGGCTTCAGCACTTAGGAGACAGCTTGGCGTGGTCCAGTCCACACTCTGTGACCCGGTAGCTCTACTCGTCACAGTGCTCCTAGAGAAATTCTTTCACCACGTGGGCCCCAGCATGTTCGCAGCAACAGTGCTCATAAGCCCAAACAGCCCAGACCCCTGTGGACGTGAGAATGGCTTAAAAATATATATATTCTTTCTTCAAAAATAGACTGTGGTTGCCAAGGAGGAGCAGGGTACGGGATGGATGGACTGAGAGTGTGGGGTTAATAGGTGCAAGCTGTTACCTCTAGAATGGCTAAACAACAAGGTCCTACCGTAGAGCACAGGGAACTAAATGCAATATCCTGGATAAACGATAATGGAAAGGAATATAAAAACGAATGTACATATGTGTGTGACTGAGTCACTCAACTAGACAGCAGGAATTAACAGAACCCTGTAAACCAACTATACGTCAATTTAAAAAATTTTAAAAAAATATTCCTTATTCATACAAGGGGATACTATATAGTCTTGAAAATAAATATGCTACAACTTCATGAGTGAATCCCATCAGCACGATGTTAATCATATAAGGTAAATTAGAATATAATATATACAATGTGATTTCATTTAACAGAAGTCCAAAAAACTCTCCAGACTAAACAATTTATTGTTCAGGGACACATGCCTATGTGGTGTAACTATACAAGCAAGACAAAGACAAACACAAAATTCAGGTTGGTGATTATCTGCCACGGGTAAGGGTAGGATTTGAGGAGAGCATAACAGATGGGAGGGGCGGGGGCGGGAGTAGGAAGTACTGGAAACATTAATAAATTAGGGGCTGGGTATTTATCTTTATTATTTGTTAAGCTGACCCTATTCATTTTATACACTCGTGGATATATTTGTTGTTGTTGTTAGCCACTAAGTCAACTCCAACTCTTTTGCAACCCTCTGGACTGTAACCCACCAGGTTCCTCTGTCTATGGGATTTCCCAGGCAAAAATACTGGAGTGGGTTGCTATTTCCTTCTCCAAGGGGGATCTTCCTGACCAAGGGATTGAACCTGTGTCTCCTGCATTGGCAGGCGAAAACTTTACCACTGAGCCAACAGGGAAGCCTGATGTGTCAATATTGCTTTATTAGTTATAATAAACGCATCATACTAACATAGGTCAATAATGGGGAAAACTATGTGTGAGATGTATAGGACCTCTCTGTGCCATCTGCTTGATTTTTCTGAAAGCCTAGAAATAAAGTCTATTAATTAAAATTATATATAAATACATTTATGTATGCAAATATAGTTATATATAAAAATTATAAAATATACACATATATAAAACAAAGGATAAAAGGGACCAAGGGAAGGAGGAGAGGAGGAGAGGGGTTGTTGGCCAGGCCCTAAGCCTCTGTCTTTAGGATCTTCTTTTCGGCAGGGGGTGGCGGGCTTGTCCGGGGGTGCCCAAGTCCCCAGCACCAGGGCAGATCCTACCCACAGACTCAACATTTCCTTACTATTGTCCCCACCACCCACCTAGCAACCATGACGTTATCCTGTGTGCAACGTGGCTTCCCTACACCCCCTTCCCACCCTCTTTGGGGAATTGATAAATTGCTCTTTATTTCATAATTCTCACCATTGACATTTCACATTTGTCATCTCCTCTCCCAAATCAGACCCAGAGCATGGCAAATCACTGTGAGCACACAGAAAGTCCCCCTGAACTGGGAGCTTTCTCCCCTCACAGTCAGGAGCTCCCATTAAAACAGAGATGGTCTCTCAGTTAACATGGAATCACAGAATCTCTGAGGCCAGCCACCCTCAAGCCCTCATGTTATCAGATAAGCTGAGGCCCAGAGGGTCTATGTGATCTTGTGTAAAATCATAGCTAGTTTGAAGGCAGGGCTAGAATTGGGACGAAGGACTCCTAAACCCCAGTCTTTTCTCTGACAGTGTGCTACGTCCCTATGGCTGATGTTGAATGGACTTCTGATTCTGGCCGACTAGACCCTCCAAACTCCTTCCTACTGAAGCATGCAAAACGCTGGATAAAATATTGTCAATCCTTAAAAGTCACCAAATGAACTTGCAAAAAGGGTTAAGAACAATCAGAGGCCAAAGAGGAAAGGAAAGCAGGAACCCAGAGAGGATGCAGAAGCTGGCTTTCTCCCTGAGGAGCCAAGCCAAAGCCAAGTTAGCATTCATTTTCAAGGCCTTGTGGAGTCCATGCACAAGGAGACAAACCCTGGCTCAGTGCAGGTGAAGAATTAAATGGAGAGCTTTCCATAAGGCTGGGCCCCATCTCCAGTCAAGAGATGGAAATATACTTCAGTTCCCCAGAGGGGAGCAAGGAAAATTATCCATGTTAAACACTGGAAGTGGGTGGGAAAGAAAAAAAAAAACTTTTACGCTGAGAATTTTTTTTTTTTTTTTTTTTTTCGCTGAGAATTCTTTAACCACAAGCCAGCTCTTATATTTCAGTTCATAGATAGTGGGCGAAAATCCTCAAGCCAATTGAGCAAGGCTGTAGTGGGAGGGGCGAGAAAGTTATTTCTAAGACTCTCTGGGACAGAACACTCCAGGCAGGCAGAGGTGATCACCAACTCAAAGGCCCTAAGGCAAAGTCATGCCAGGCTTGTTCCAGGAACACGAGAAGGCCCAAGGGGCTGGGGTGGAGAGAGCCAAAGAGAAGTGAAGGAGATGAAGTCACATAATAGGAGATCCGGTTGGACAAGTCCTGATGTGCTGTTCTAAGACCCTGGATTCTCCCTAAGACCTTGGACTCCTCCTCCGGATTGTGGGGTCCATTAGAAGACTTTGAGCAGAGGAGTGAGATATTCTACCTTATATGTTACAAGGATCACCCTGTGATGAATGTACTTAATACCACTGAACTGTACATGTTAAACTGGTAAATTCTGTGTTATGCACATTTCACCACAATTGACATTCCAGGAATCTAAGTAAGAAATGATGGTTCCAGCAAGGATGGCAGGACTGAGACCATATTCTGGATGTGTTAGAAGTAAGGCAACAAAAAAGGGAAGATCATGGTGACTGCAAGGTTTCTGGCTTGAGCAACTGGAAGGATAAAGTTGCCATCAACAGAAGAGGAATCAGGTTTATAGGAGAACAGGAGTCAAGTTTGGGACTTGCTGGTTCAGGGGTGTCTACTAAACTTTCAGGTGGAAACATCACGTGTTAGTGAAGATGTGGAGCAAGTGAAACTTTCACACACTGCTGAGGGAGTGAAAAATTGAAACACTGTTGGAAAACCCTTTGGCATGAAAGCTAAAAACGTGCATAATCTGTGACAGTGATCCTAGTCCTAGATATATGGTAGTGGTGGTTTAGTTGCTAAGTGGTGTCCAACTCTTTGCAATCCCATGGACTGTAGCCCACCAGGTTCCTCTGCCCATGGGATTTCCCAGGCAGGAATACTGGAGTGGGTTGTTGTTTCCCTCTCCATCCTAGGTATATATCCAACAGCAAATCTGTCCATGTGTTCACCGAAAGATAGGAACAAAAATGTTTATAGTATTGTTCTTCATAATATCCCAGAACTGGACATGACCCATCAAAAATAGATTAGATAAATGATGATGTAGTCACATAATGACATTTTATCGAGCAATGCAAATGAGTGAGCTACTGCTATGCAATAATGTGGATGAACCTCTCATTAGAGAATATAATCTTCACAAAGTATGAAGTCAGACAGAAAATGAATCTGATCCACCAATCCCACTCCTGGGGATATATCTGGGCATATATCTCCTCTGTCCATGGGATTTTTCAGCCAAGAATACTGGAATGGGCTGCCACTGCCTCCTCCAAGGGATCTTCCTGATGCAGGGATCGAACCCCCATCTCCTGTGTATCCTGCAGTGCAGGTGGATTCTTTAACACTGAGCCACTGGGGAAGCCCCAACAATTAAAAAAAAAAAAGAAAGAATGAAATAATGTCATTTGCAGCTAAGTGAAGTAAGTCAGACAGAAAAGATAAATGTCATATGATATCACTTATATGTGGAATCTAAAAAATGATACAAATGAACTTATTTACAAAACAGAAATAGACTCACAGGCGCAGAAAACAAATGGTTACCAAAGGGGTAGAGGAAAGGAAGGGACAAATTAGGAGTTTGGTGTTAACAGATACACACTATTATATATAAAATAGATAACAAGGACCCACGGTATAGCATGGGGAACTACAGTCAATATCCTGTAATAACATATAATGGAAAGAACCTGAAAAAGACTATAATATGTAAAATCATTTTTCTATGCACCGGAAACATTGCAAATAAACTATACTTCAATTTACAACAACTGATTCTTAAAAAAAAAAAAAGCATATGTATCATGTGACCAATTTAAAAGTTTGAAAACAGATAAAATTGGTGCTCCAACAAAAATCTGTGCATGAATGTTCATAGCAGCACTATTCAAGATGGCAAAAAGGTGGAAACAACCCATATCCATCACCTGATGGATGGATAAAGAAATGTGGTGTAGAAATACAATGGAATGCTCTTCAGCCATAAAAAAGGGATAAACCACTGACACATGCTACAACATGGGTGAACCAGGAAAACAGTTTGCTAAGTGGGAGACACCAGACACAAAAAGCCATGAATCATGCGATTCCATTTACATGCACTGTCTAGAAGAGGCAAGTCCATGGAGACATAAAGCACCTCAGTGGTTGCCAAGGGCTCAGAAGAACGGGGGTTGGGGAGCACTAATGCGTGTGGGGTTTCCTTCTGAAGTCATGAAATGGTCCTGAAGCTAGGTCATGGTGGTGGCTGCACAGCATCATGAGTGTACTCAATGCCACTGAATTGCATTCTTTGAGAAGTGTAAGACGGTACATTTTATAAATATTTGACTGCAATCAAATTAAAAAATGATAAAACTCATCTGTGGTGTTGTTAAGTCTGGATAGTGGTTATCCTGGGGTGTAGGGAGGGGTAAGTGATTGGGAGGAGGACAGGTCTTCCGGGGGTACTGATAATAGTTCTTCTTTTAAAAAACCCAGGTGGTAATTACACGAGTGTGTTCATTTTGTTCAGATTCATCGAGCAAAAGAAACAAGTACAGACAATTCTTGCAAGGTGTTTTGCTGCAGAGTGGGGCTGAGAAAGTGGGCAGGAGCTAGATGCAGAAGCAGGATTAAGGGAGGGCTGTTTTCAGATGGGAGAAATGATAGTGGTTTCTGTGCACACTCTAAGCAGAATGATCTGGTAAGGAAAGAGAGACAGACGATGTAAGAAAGGCAGGAGAGAAGCGCTTAAGTGGTTTTCAGTAAGGGAGAAGCGACCTCACGCAGGCGCATGCGCGGTGAGTTCGGCCGCAAGCCCGTGACCGGAAATTGTAAGAAGCCAGAAGCTGATCACAGGATTGTCGGTGCTGGGTTGAGGGGGCGGGGGAGGCAAGGAGGTCAGTGGTCACTCCTAGCTTATTACCAAGTTTCTGGTAAATAAACTGAGACACAGGGAGCAAGGAGATGGCTCACCGTCACACCGCTGGGGCCAGGAGTGGGCTCCCGGGCACCACGTGCAGGGCACCGCGATGCCCACAGTCCTCCAGTCCATCTCTCCACCATGGAAAGGAGCTGCTTTCTGTGTTTGCCCTGAAACAACTTACCAAACTTTCAGAACGAGCACCCTAGGCTTCCAAGGACTCTAGGATTTGAGGAATAAATCTGTTCTGCCTTGTGTCTATGCCGTCTCCTCCTCAGCCTCCATCTTTCCCGGCAGGAGAAGTCTCACTGTGGAGCTTGCCCTAATGGTAAAAGACATGCATCACTCCATTGTCTGGCCCTTTTCCAGTTCTGTTACGTCTTTCTTGGAATGCAGAGGGCATAACAACCGAAACCACAGTGGCTTCCATTTTGAAGAGCTTTTTACAGGGACAAGGGCCCCATTTATGCATTCAAGCCCATGGTCAGCGAGCCTGTGGTCTGCCCAAGGTCACACACAGTGTCAACAATAAAGCCCAGAGGAGAATTCCAACCGCTGTGATCTCTGCCCTACATCCCACTGCCTGCATGCAGGACTCCAAATAGACACATGTGTCAGCCAGGGCACACTGAGCAGCAAGAGAAGGCGGGAGAGTCACGTCATGTTGGCTGAAAGCAGTAAGGAGGACTTATTGAATTACATAACCGGAAGTCCTGAAGCAGGCAGCTTCCGGGTTGGTCCACAGGGGCTCGATGATGTCACCTTGGTTCCAATTTCATTGTCTGGCCAGCCACGGAGGCTTTAGTGGATTAAATGGCAGTCTCCTAAAAGATATGCCTCCGTCCTAACCCCTGGACTTGGGAAAGTGACCTTATTTGGGAAAAGGGTGTTTGTAGATGCAATTAAGGATCTTGTGATGAGGTCATCCTGGATAACCCAAGTGGGCCCTAAATCTGATGACACTTACCCGTATGAGAGACAGAAGGGGAGAAGACAGGCACGGATGGAGAAGTAAGGCACAGATGGAGAAGTAAGGTAGTGCCTGGGGTGAGCAGGTACAAGCCGAGGATGCCAGCCACCAGCGCAAGGTGAAGGAGTCAAGAAACAGCGTCTCTGCTAGAGCCTCTGGAGGGGCTCCAGCCCTGCCAATAGCTTGATTTTGAATTTCTGGGCTCCAAAACTACAAGAAAATTCATTTCTGTTGTCTTACGCCACCAAGGTCATGGTTATTTGTTAAGCAGGCCTGCTGCTGCTGCTGCTGCTGCGTCACTTCAGTCGTGTCCGACTCTGTGTGACCCCATAGACGGCAGCCCACCAGGCTCCCCCATCCCTGGGATTCTCCAGGCAAGAATACTGGAGTGGGTTGCCATTTCCTTCTCCAATGCATGAAAGAGAAAAGTGAAAGTGAAGTCACTCAGTCTGTCCGACTGTTAGTGACCCCATGGACTGCAGCCCACCCGGCTACTCCGTCCATTGGATTTTCCAGGCAAGAGTACTGGGGTGGGGTGCCATTGCCTTCCCCGTAAGCAGGCCTAGGAAATGAATACAGAAGACAGGAAACACAGATCAACTTAGGCCTGATCCCCACCCCTAAGAAAGGTGTGGTCATCAAGAAGAGGGCCACAGATGTTAAGCGAGGCATCCAGAGTGTCCACCCCACACACACGTGCAAGAACGGGGCCATTTCTGAACATCTGCTCTCTGAGCACAGGGAGGACAAAGGGTGCCCTTGATGTGTGACCTTCACAGGCAAAGTTCAAGGTGGAGGGCTACACAGCTCCCCCCACCCCCGGGGGAGTTCTCCAAACCCTGAGAGCAAAGTTGAACATCTGGAACAAGGAGCACCTTCCTCTTCAAACAGTGGATGTGAAAGGTCTTATGAATCTAGAGGTCATTCACTCTTTAGAGACCATTCCGTCCATCCGGTTCCCCAAACCAGGATGGCCCTCGAGGTCAGCCCAGACTCTTTCCTCTCCCTCGCTGTACCCTTACAGGTGATCTGCCCTCCTTAAATACATAGTCCCTACCTGTTCCTCCCCATCCATCTCTAGAGGCGTCACCCTAGTTTAGGTCCCCATCCTCTCTTGCTAGATCACAGCCCCAAGACTGGCCTCCCTGGCGTGGGTCTCAACCTCCTCCCACCAAGAACTAGGAGGTTCTTTTGAAAATGAAAATCTGCCCATCACACATTCCTGCTAAGAACCCTTCAAGCTTCTTGGCATATCTTTCAAAGACTCTTGCTTAACCTGACTTCCTCCCTCACCATGTCCCCAAATACATGAGACCGTCTCACACCTGGAGGCTTCTCTACACACAGCTCCCTCTGCCTGGCTGATCCTCCACCTACTCATGGCCAAGTCCCCTAGCACTCAGCTTCTAGCTTGTCTCCTTTTGGGGTCTCCTTGACCTGTCAGTCCTTCTTCAGGGTCCCCACCATACCCTGGGCCTACAGAGTTCTCCCGTGGTGAGAGAAGGGTCCATATTTGTGCTGGGCTCCCTAAAAGCAGGAACCATTCCATCCTGAGTAGACAGTATGTAGTAGGTGTTCAGGGATAAATTGATGAAAAAAGATAGAGTGTACGTGGGATTCTCCTGCTTTTTCTCAAACAAAATTCATCCTGCATGCTAAGTCGATTCGGTCGTGTCCAGTTCTTTGCCAGGCTCCTGTGTCCATGGGATTCCCCAGGCAAGAATACTGGAGTGGGTTGCCATGCCCTCCTCCGGGGGGGTCTCCCCAAACCAGAGATTGAACCTGTATCTCTCATGTCTCCTGCATTGGCAGGCAGGTTCTTTACCACTAGCGCCCCCTGGAAAGCCTAGAAAGTGAAAGTTGCTCAGTTGTGTCCAACTCTTTGCGACCCCACAGGCTATACAGTCTCCAGGCCAGAATACTGGAGTGGGTAGCCTTTCCCTTCTCCCAGGGAATCTTCCCAACCCAGGGATTGAACCCAGTCCTCCTGGATTGGCAGGCGGATTCTTTACCACTAGCACCACCTGACGGTGAAGGCAATGGCACCCCACCCCAGTACTCTTGCCTGGAAAATCCAATGGACGGAGTAGCCTGGTGGGCTGCAGTCCATGGGGTCGCTAACAGTCGGACAGACTGAGCGACTTCACTTTCACTTTTCTCTTTCATGCATTGGAGAAGGAAATGGCAACCCACTCCAGTATTCTTGCCTGGAGAATCCCAGGGATGGGGGAGCCTGGTGGGCTGCCGTCTATGGGGTCACACAGAGTCGGACACGACTGAAGTGACTTAGCAGCAGCAGTAGCAGCAGCAACACCACCTGAAAAGCCTAGGCTGTTGCTAAATCTAGATGTTTCCCATCCCAGTAGAGCAAGCATACAAGCCCGAAAACTTGGGAGTCAGATGACTTGCGTCACGGTCTCTCCTCTTTGTGACCTTTGGCCTTACCTCCCTGAGCCTCAGTGTCTCTTTCTGTAAAACGAGAATTATAAGCTTTGTAAGAAAAACCACCGAAGGTGTCATCTGGCAGAGGGATGAAGCACGATGCATTTGACTTTCCTGCGTGCATACACACACTTTGGTTGAAGTCAGCAAGCATATATTAAGTGGTTACTATGTGCCAGGCTCTGGGATGGGTGTTGGGGTCGGGGGGCATGGGTGGGTGAGGATGACTCTTACCCTAAATTTCACAATAATCTTTTCTGAGAAAACTTCTCTATCAAATCAGGAGTAAATCCTGCCCTTGAACTCACAGGTGAGACTGCTAGTCAACAGGAAGCCCACTAACAGGAAGGTAACCCTGAGCCGGCTGAGCAGCTCCTCCAGGGCTCCTCGCCCTCCCCGCGGTCACACAGCACACAGCGCGTGGGTGGGTCTGTACTGCCACCTGCTGGAGGAATGGGGTAAGGCTACAGGCGGCAGCCAGCATAGATTCAGGCGCCTGCCTTGAGTTGCCAAACACATGGCTCTAAGGTCTATCTGCCACATTTGTTCAACAGCTCACAAGAAGCTGTCAGAGGAAATGGCTTTTGAAATCACAATCACCTCACCGGAAACGGGGGAGGGGCGGGGAGAAAAGGAAAGCCAACTGTACCTTGCAATGGCAGAAAGTGGGAGCATGCCTCCTGGGGAAACCTCTCTCTCTGACTCAAAGCGGGAGGACCGGAGAACCCTGTAAGATGGAGAGAAAGGCCTTCTTCTGAAACTGTGGCTGTGTTTTACTCCCCAGGCCCTGAGTGAGGACACATCCTGGTGGGACCCTCTCAACCTTGGTGCCCTGGGACCCGGTTGAACGCTCCTCCTGCCCATCAACACCTGCAAGATCTAGCTGAGTCCTGGAACCAGCTCCACAGAAACTGCCGGAAGCTGGGAGGCCGTGCTTTTCCAAAGGCCTTGGCTTTGCGGCCAGACCCACTAAGTCAACACAGCGGGAGCCAGCCGTGCAGCTTGCCTTCCTGTTACACCCTCCCACTTCTCCTGGGCCTGCCACGCTCACGCACATGTGTGCACACACACACACGGAGTCCTCCAGATCCAGCAGTCTGTTATTTGGGTGGGGAATCTGCTCTGGGAGAACTGGCAGGCAGAATCCACATGGGCTACAGCCAGGGTATTGAGCTGTTGTGGGTTGTTTTGTTTTTTTCTCTTTCTCCATATTCCAATCATCCTGGGAAAGTTGGGTCCAGGAATGCGAACTACGGAAAACCAAGGGCAGTGCAGCACCAAGGTATTTACTAAGCCAGTGAGCATGTTTCCTTCTCCCTGGAAGGCGATCTTGGTTTTCCTCAGGGCACTGCAGCCTTGCAGAGTCCAGCCAGTTGCTCCTATACATAAAGACAGTGTGGTCTTTGCAGCCTTCACAGTCAACCCACGAAGCACCAAGCACCTGAGAGAAAGCTACAGGAAGCACCGTCCCCCATTCCCCCCAGGGTCTCATGATGAACATGCTGTCCCCACTATAAACACGGCACCAGGGACTTCCCTTTGCCTTCCAATGCAGGGGCTGTGGGTTCGACCCCCAGTTGGGGAGCTAAGATACCACGTGCCTCCCAGCCAGAAAACCAAACCAAAACATAAAAAAGCAGAATCAGTATTGTAAATGTGTAAATATTGTAAATGTACATCAAACACAAAAAGCAGAAGCAATAGTGTAAATGTTGTAAATCTGAATATTGTAAATAATTCAATAAAGACTTTTAAAAAATAAACACTGCACCAGACTAATTCAGAGGTGAGGCGAAAGAGTACATTCCTCCAGACCTTCCAAAAGGAAAGAAAGCCGTAACTTACAGAAACATGCCAGAGCCATACAAAAACACACAGCATGACTTACACAAATTGTGAATGGCACAATTCTGTTTGTTCTGCCACAATACAAAAACGGGGAGTTTTTCATCCAGATAGAAAATAAAAATGAAGCAAAAATTATCAGCACTCTGATATGAATCAGCCCATGATGATACTTTCAATACACCAGCATACCTACCTGATGATCTGGCCCCCCTGCCCCCAGCAGTAATTCATTCTCATCTTGGCTTCTGTTAATTCTACGTTTCAGGGGTTCAAGAAGCAAAACGGTCGTCTCTTTGACCATCCCAGTTTCCAACCCTGAGCTTCCATGTGTACCTTTTGGGGTTCACACTTTCTCAAGCACCTCAGGCAGTGCAAGACATCATCCGATATCCATCTCCACAGGTCTCTTCAGTCCCATGGCCCCTCTGGGTCCCTCCAGTCCTCTGCATGCTCAAGACCTGGGCATCTTTTGGGAGATGGTCCTGACTGCCTAGAAACAGCAACATCTATCATTCTGGGGACCTAACCCCCCAGGGACACACTGAGACATAGGGTTCATAATTCCATCTGATCTTAGCGTCTCCAGAGTGCTCTCTTTGTTCTCTCCATCTTCCTTCTCATAGATGAGGGGACTTTTTTTTTTTTTTGGTTTGGGGAAAATTCTTTCTTCCCAAATTTCTACAAGATTCATAGTTTGTTGGCCCCAAACTCCTTTGCCTGCTTACCAAATATATACACATTTCTTTTTTAATTAAAAAATCCCTTTTTGTAAAACCAAAGCTAAAATAAACGAAAAACATCTTGGCTGTTTTTGACTCTGTCATGTGCCTGCATGAAGGCAAGGAGCCTGCTCGCGTGGAGACAGGGCAGGAGAGAAAACAGGGCGCTTCAGAAATGTCACCCAGACACACAAGAAACACATTTTTCCTCTCCTTTCTATCACCCAAGTTTTCAAAGTGGTCAGCTGTGGTTTCTTTCCTGGTTAATGCGATTGGTTGAAAGAAACGCCAGAATAAAAGTTTCCCTTCTGTCTCTGCTACAGTCCCTTCCTGCCTCCATTTCTCCAGCAGCCTCTTCCCACATCTGCCCCTCTCGCTGGCCACTGCTTTTCTCTCCCATCACTGCCTCTTCCCGGCCTGGTTGCACATTCTGAGAGAAGCTGGCCGGAAGTCACCACTGCCTCCCGTCCAGCCCGAGAGAAACAGCAGCACCAAAAGCTCGGGTGCATCTCTCAAAATGCTTTAGCCTGTGATGTCCCATCCCCACCCCTGCACCCACCCCAAGTCAATACCTTCTCAGAGCGCTTTCTGATTCCCACACCCGCAACACCTTCTTCGGCCTGCATCTTACTTGGCTTCCAGAAGAGATGGCCACTCCCTCTTCCTTAAAAGTCTCTCCTCCTTAGATACCGCTTGAGGGGCACCCACATTCACCTGGGTTTTCCTCCTCCTGGGTCCCAGCCTGCCCTCAGGATCCAATCCTTCTGTCTACCCGGTAATCACTAATGCTCCCCAGGGTTCTGTCCTTGGTCTTCTTCTATTTCACATGCCCTCACTGAACAAGTTCAACCTCTCTCAAGGCTGCAATGCCTGCCAAACCTGCAAAACATTCCCTTCCCCACCTCCCCCCTCCACCAGATGTGTATAATCTCCCTTCCCCCCTACCCTCTTCTCCCCCAATCTCTCAATTTCAGACACGTTTACAAGTCCCCAGAAAAGGGAAAGCTGGAGAGAGGATAAGCGTGCTCATTTCCTACACGTTTGCAAGTCCCCAGAAAAGGGAAAGCTGGAGAGAGGATACGCGTGCTCATTTCCTACAACGGAAAAAACATCAGGACCACAGCGCAGACCACGACCACCGGATGCCTAGATGCCAGCTCCATACCAGAGAGACGTTTCCAGCAAGTAGCACTAACCAGCAATGGGTGGGCTCCTTCTGAGGTGATGAGCTCCCCGCGGCCGGAAGTAAGCAGAGATGATTCCTACACACAAGCAGGCCAAACTAAGCAACATCCACGTTCTCTCCCTGTTCTGAGATTGTAAGTCTCGGCTCAGAAATCAGAGATTCAGATATATAGTAGCTTTTTGGCTTTGGGTTTTGTGGTTTGTATTTTTTGAGTACCCAAATGGAAGTTCTTCACTACAGGATGCTGGTTAGAAGTCACTGTGACGTTTCCTTTTGATTCAATTATTTCTTACATAACCATGATTTGTTGTTTGTCTGATAATCTGTATTACAAACTCATTTGTCATACACACACCCTATAGTGTTTGGAGAACAAAGTTTACATGGTCACTGACTGAAGGCTTTCAGAGTAAAGGATGGTCGCAAATCTGACCACTTCTGGACATTTCTCTCTGTCCTATTTCTATACACTGTCTTGAAGAAACAGGGAGGCTGAGGAGTCAGACATGGTCCTGCCTTCAGAGAGCTCTCACTCTGAGGAAGGAGGTGGACCCAAATGCCAGCGACTGCAGCAGAGGGGGGCAGGTGCTGTGACACTTGTCAGAGAGAATGGGGACGACAAGGCAGAGGAGGCATCTTGTTTTAGGATAACGACGTGTCTTTAAATACCTCACTGCAAAATCTATAAAAAAAAAAAAAAGGCAAATTGCCAACACCTCCACTGTCTGATCAAATTGTCTCCATTTGTCCATGTTAATCCTTATCCCTTGCATATGCCATTTTTTCAGGTTTCCAATAATATCAGAGTGGTTCTAGAGTCTGTATTTTCACTTATTATATCATTAGTATTTTTCCAAGTCCCTACTTCTTTTTTACTCACACTTCACCCCCTTGAGATAACCAGGGTTCACAGCCTGGAGAGTCACCCACCTGTCAATACCCTTCTGTGTTTGATCCACCCTAGAAGAGGGCATCAGAATGAGACTAAACCAGAACAATTGACTAGCCCCTCTCCCCTCTTGTCCTGGTCTCCTGACATACCCAACTTCCAGTCCTAAAAACCATTCTAATGTCGTTCAGAGAATATTGCTGGGAAGACCCAAGAAGAATGGCAAAGAGTAACTTTTTAAAAGCAACAAGAATCCAAATGCACCACCATTCCATGGACCAGCCGGCTTGTCGATTTTCTTTGCTCAGTTACTCACGCACATGTGCTTCTTTTCTTCCCTCCCTCCGACATACATGGAATCCCCCCACCTCATGACTTCTGTCTCTACTCAGTTTCAGCTGCCTCATAACTGCACATGCACCCACATAACCTGCCCATACCACCAGTTTTCTTTTGGCGACTCTGCCATGGTCCCCAAGCCCTCAGTGTTTCTTGGCTCAATTTCTCAAGGTCCTTTTTTCACATCAGACACACTCATGGTCTCATCAGCCGTGACGCTGGGAGGAGTACAGCAAGAGTGGTGTGGGGCCGTGGTCTACAATTCTCTCTCCAGGAAGGATAGTGGAAGGGACCGTTTTTCTCTCCCTAGGACAGCTGCGGCCATGAGGGCTCCTCACAGCCAAACCCACTGCCCTGCCTCACACGGTGCTGCCTTATTCCCACATTTTATGCACGTGTCCTTCGTTGCTCAGTCGTGTCCAACTCTTTGTGACCCCTGGACTGTAGCCCGCCAGGCTCTTCTGTCCATGGGATTCCAGGCAAGAATACTGGAGTGGGTTGCCATGCCCTCCTCCAGGGGATCTTCCTGACCCAGGGATCAAACTCACTTCTCTTTCATCTAACCTACATTGGCAGGCAGGTTCTTTACCACTAGCACCACCTGGGAAGCTCAGCACACTTTTTATGGGGCCTCCAAAAAATTGCTTAAATGGTTCATTGTTCATTTAACTGCTGTGAAGTTGACTCAGGGTTTCAAGTCTCAAACTTTTTCTTGATTCAGTTTCATTAAGGGGGCAGGGAGGTAAGACGCAATTCCTCAGCCTGCCAGAGGGGCAAGTGTGACTGCCTCGGTCTGGGGCATCACAAACATGTGGCCCTCCAGGTCCCTCCTCCAGACTCACACACGCACGCATACACACACACACACACACACACACCTCCAGACTCACACACGCACGCATACACACACACACCTCCAGACTCACACACGCACGCACACACACACACACACACACACACACACACACGAGGGCAACCACGGGAAGACTTCAGAGTCGTGTGTGGGATCAAGTCACAGTTCTGCCATCTCCCAGCCATGAGATCTGGGAGAGGTCAAAACATTTTGAGCCTTATTTTCCTCCTCTCTAAAATGAGGTTAAAAAAAAATTTTCTTAAGTGACTTATGTAAGTAATTGTTAAGGATTAGAAGATTCAATGGAAAACAGAGTGTAAAATCCTTTCAGGCCAATTGAGGGTTATACAGTTGCCGCTTTAATTAATTTGCCATTTCATTTTCCAGCCTGCAGAAAGTCCTGGTTAACTAAGTAAATGGTCAATTTTCCAGAACAGGAATAGAAGTCAGCCGTGAAGTCACCAGCGTCTCAATCTGGTCAGTAGGATCAGATCCACAGAGGCCAAACTAAAATATTGTTTTCTTTCACAGAGTTGTTCAATCTTTCGTCTCCTGAAAATGGACTGAAGGGCTTTAAATAAAGGAGAGGAAGCTTTGCTCAGAATTATCTAATGAAAAAGAGGGAGGAAGTAGGCAAAAGCACACTGACTTTTTTCTTCTTTTATTTATAAAGAACACAGCTCCTCCCCGCAACACAGACATAAACACACACACGTTCCAAGGAGGAGCTTATAACAACAACAGAACCAGGGCACTCAGGACCTTATTTGACACCAGTCCATTTGCCCGACTGGGAGACCACTGGGAATGTGTCCTCAGGTGTGACCTCTCACACCTCAAAGAAAGGAGACCTTGACCTGAGGGGCCCCTCTACCCACCCACCAGGCAAAAACAACACCCTCAGTCTTCTGCATCATCAAACTGTCCCGTTTCAAAGACCATCTTGGAATAATGGGGTATCAGTGGAGGCGGATGGTGCCAACTGGGGTCATAGATCATGTCTCCTTGCGGGGCACAGCACACCCAGGGTCTGACCTCCTGAGAAAGGCAACCTTGGATGTCGTCAGCATCTGCAGGCAGTTTTAAAAGACAGATTAAAAGGAAGGAGGGAGTGTGACCAGACAGACCCAAAAATACCTAGAGGACAGACACCTGCACGTCTTTGCTTACACACACGCACAGGCGGGCACACACGCATGCACACAGTCTTCCATTGCTGGAGAATCCCAGGCACCTTCACTCAGGCCACCCACAGTCCCGCTTCTCTGACACAGGTTTGCAGCAGTGCAGAGAAAGCAACTGAGAGCACTTCTGTCTGCGGCTGCTCCGTTCATACAAAGATATTTGGAGAGAGTAACGCTGTTTCCACATTCAAACAGACCCATACTGTTATAAAATAAAATGAAAACTGGCACTTCCCCCCGACCCCCACCAACCCCCACCTCCAATACTAAAGAGGAGCCATCACAGAAATTTCAGACCTGTAAGAGCCATGAGGCAAAGCTAATAAATGTGGCTCCCTCTTCCAAACTGTTTAGGGGTTAATCTGGTAGGAGGGTCTCAGGAGCCTGGCCTGTGTGACCCCACGGACTATATGTAGCCTGCCAGGATCCTCTGTCCATGGGACTTTCCTGGCAAGAACACTGGAGTGGGTTGCCATCTCCTATTCCAGGGAATCTTCCCAACCCAGGGATCAAACCCTCATCTCTTGCGTTTCCTGCACTGGCAGGCAGATTCTTTCCGACTGCGCTAGAGCCTGGCGTAGGACCCTAGAAACCCCGCACCTACCATATGGATTCCCCTGATCTGCTTTCAACTCTAGGTCCCAGTCCTCGTGAAAAAGATCACCAGCCTGTTCCTTGGGTAGACAGCCGGACATTCCTTCAGACAGCTCCCAGGGACTCGGTTCCCCATCAGAATCCTCATCATCTTCAGCAAAGCCTTCCTCTTCACAATGGGTGCCCTCACCATGGGCAGAACTATCGTGAGGGATGCTCTGTGCTCCGTTGGCTAAGAAATCGACAAAAGGAAGAACATCTTAAAACAACAACCTGCTTGTGTTCCGCTAGGAAGATGTTCGGCAAACTTACTGAGACGGCAACAGTAACAAGCGTGCGGAGCCCCTTAGCAACCAGAGCACTTATTTAAAAACTGTTGTTCTGTTTCCAGTTTTAGAAGTAGGGTTGATAATTTATTTTCAATAAGATGTTCTGTCTTAAACGAGGCCATTCATTACCAAGTCTTTTCATTCACATGAAGAAATCGGGCAGTATGTATTTTCAGGTATTAAATGACACGGAGGGAAAGGTCTTCTGGCAATGATATGCTTTCACAGTACAGACTTCCTTGGTCTCTCCCAAGAGCCACCCCCGCCTCTGCTGCCTACTTGCCTAGTCGTTCTGTGGCGTTCTCAGTCCCTCTCTCCTGATTGGAGTGGTCAGCTGGGGCAAGGGCACCCTGTGGGAAGAAGAAACAAAGACCCCGGACTTGGATATCTCGGGAATGGCCAGTAATTCAGCCCCATATCCACCCTTTCAGACCCTCCTTTGCGAGGCTGGGGTGGGACCCTGCAACCCACATTTCTACTGTGCCCTGTTACATTGGGACTTGCTGCTTCCCATTCCTGTGGGCATCACCCCTGCTGGCAGGATCACCTGCCTTCACAGAGTGCCTACTGAGTCCACTGTACAGGCTGCCAGCACATACAGAGCCAGAGCTAGTCTCCTCCCTGGGCCCTATCTTTTTTATATTTTTTTTAATATGTATTTGGCTGCACCACCTCTTAAGCTGCAGCACTCGAGATCTTTAATTTTGGCATGTGGGATCTAGTTCCCTGACCAGGGATTGAACCCAGGCTGCCTGCATTGAAGCGTGGAGTCTTAGCCATTGGGCCACCAAGGAAGTCCCTCACCAGGCCCCTCTCTTGAGAGGTCTCCAAGCTCAGAGACTCCAAACTAGCCAGGACAGCACCCCGTCCTCAGAGGCTGGAATTTCAGCTCCCTGAAGTTCTCCTCTGAGCTTGCACATTTTAGTCATTCCAATCTCACCCCTTTGTTCCCTCAGCCCTGACGCCGGTTGCTGTTTCCCCGCAGTGGATACCTCCGTGTTCATTTTTACCTTAACTTTTTATCTAGCTAATAGCTCTTTCATCAAATTTCATCTCCTGACCAACACAGGAGGACAAAAGAGCTTTAGCTGTTCAAGGGAAATCGGCAGTTGTTGACAGGAAATCGTCTTCCTTCATAGCCATCGCTAGGTTTCTCTGCTCCCATCGCGCAAAAGTTCTGAAATCCTGGGACTTCCCTGGCAATCCAGTGGCTAAGACTCCACACTTCCAATGCAGGGGGCATGGGTTCAATCCCTGGTTGGGGAACTGAGATCCCATATCTGGGCAGTATGGCCAAAAACAAAAAAAGAGAGAATTCCTGAAATCCTATCACCTGTGAAGACGTCTTTCTAAGTGAGGCGAGAAATGTTCACAGCCTGCATGAGAAGACCTGACTTCAATCCCATTCACTCAGAGTATACCTGGGACACACCACTTCAGACACCATGCCTGGGTTTCCATCTCTGGAAATTGGGGACAATTGTTCTAACCCGGCAGGAGGTTTATAATGAGATAACACTGATGAAGACACCTAGCACACAGCAGGAATATAACATTTATTGAGCTGAAACCCACCTTCTTTGCCCCTACATTTAAACTGCACTTAGCACCTACCCCAGTTAGCTCACAACCTAGTCCTGCCTGGATTTAATGAGCTAATTCCATCTCCAGTAGTCGGTGACAACTCCCGGTCACCCCTGCTGACCAATAGTGGGACTTCTCACTTCTTCTATTGCAAGAGCTCCCTAACTGCCTTCCCACTCACCCACTTTTTCTTTTTTAAAATTTTGTTGCACCAGGTATTAGTTACAGCATATGGGAGCCCCCACCAGGGTCCCCTGCATTGGGAACACAGAGTCTTAGCCACTGGACCACCAGGGTCCCACCCTCACCCCTCTGGCCACGGCCTCACACTGGAAATCACCACTCTGCCCAGTAACCTCGACCTCCACTGCTAGAGTACAAAATTCGCCATGGCATCCACACTGTCCCTTCAGGCTCCATCAACTTGTGCAGCACAGTTCTCTCTCCAACTTCCCAACCATCTGCCCTGCACATCCTCATCTCCACGCCTCTGCCACGACCACTATCCTCTCATCTTGGCGAGGAAGTACAGAAACCTTCCTGCTGTGGCCTGACAAAATCGGTCTCATCCTACCTTCCCGCTAAAGTAATTTTCTTTATAAGCCTACCACTACATTTTTCCTATCTTATTTTGGTTAGGATGTCTCTGAGACTTAGACAAGCATTCCTCTTCCATCCCGTTAATAAATATGCGTGTGTGAAGTGCAAGGCACTACGCTACGCACCGGGTTTATAGCACTAAATAGAGCGTTCCCCTCAAGGAGCTCACCGTCTAAAAGTGATTATTGAACAAGGGCAGGGCATGACTGTAATAGCAGTCTTTGAGAAACCAGGAGCTGTCTGGCGCGCAAAAGAAAACAAGTTTCTAGAAAGCCTGCGTCAAACGCGGCCTTTTGGTTTCAGTGAAAAGGAGAGCGCGCAGGAGCCATCATCCGGTGCTCTGGCTTAGCTGAGCATCCCCACCATGGGACATGGACCCTTCAGGGAAAGTCGCTCTCCTCGCAGCCCTCACCTGGCCCCAGCCTAGGCCCCCGAGCAGCAGCCCTAGCTCTCGGTCAGCAGCATCACCTCCCATTTAGCAAGGACGCAAAGGCGCCCTGGAGCCAACAGCCAGCTCTCCCAGCCCGGCGCGCCCACCCACGTCCTCGAGGTTGCCCCGCCCCACAGTCCCGCGGCCCGGCTGTTTCCAGCTCGGGCGCGCGCCCAAACGGCCGGGCTCCCCGAAGCGGGCCGGGAGCGCTTCCCCGGTTCCGTGGCCCACGCCCCGCGAGCCCGCAACTTCCCGCCGCAGACCGCAGGTGGTGGACGCGCCCAGGCCCCGCGCCGCGCTCACCCCCGGACTCGGGGGCGCCTCCCGTCCGCTTGGCAGCTGCAGACCGCGCGGCTGCTCCGCGGCCCTCAGCGCCTGGGCCCCGGCGGTCGGAGGGTCCATGCCTGTCTGCCCGCGACTCGGCGCCCAGGTCGCCGCTCGGCCACGTGACGCGCCGGCCTGGCTGCCAGCCCGAGGATACGCCGTTGAGGGCCAATCAGCCTGGAGTGCTCTCGGCCGGGGGCGGGGCGCGGGGGTCAAGAGGGAGCCAGGGGCGGGGCAACAGACGGGGCGGAGTAAGGGGCGGAGAGTGCCCGCCTCCGAAAGCCCCATCTACCCAACCGTCCAGAAATCTAATTTTTGTAGCCACTGGCGATGCAGGTCCCAGGGCTAGACGACTAGCTGGGTCTGAAACGCCTGCGTGTTACCCCTACCCAATCACAATGGACATGCTTTCCTTCAAAACCCGTTCAGTTCAGT